>JAOANR010000001.1:65703218-65801088 GCA_030278955.1 Hygrophila difformis
GTTTAAAATAACTAGTATTTCACACCGCCGGTACCCCGCGGATTTTATAACTATTAAATTGGATCGATTACTTTCTGAAGTATAGAAGACAAAAGTGCCCAACAAAATTATTAACACGTATAACTATTAAAAAAATCAAACAAATTAATTTATAGTAGAAGTAAGACATGAAGTCTTATAAATCAAAGTATTGTCACCTATTAAATAAACATTTTATAGGTGTTTTGCATGGATACAGTAAATTTATTAATCTCTATGATAATTGAATAATCTCAATCAAATGGGTTGAATGTTGTCAAATTCATCAGATTCAAATCATAATAGCAATCATCAACAAAATTCATATGTTTTGTAACACTTCTTTGTACACAACATTAATCGTGGACTTTCTATGCAATCCACATCTTCATCATTACAAATCATGATCTTCAATCCAGCACGCGTTGTTACTCTAGAAGCAGCGACATATAACTGACCATGGGTAAAAACGGGCTTATTCAAGAATAATCCTACTTTGTGTAGGGATTGACCTTGACTCTTGTTAATTGTCATTGCATAGCATGGTATGAGTGGGAACTGTTTCCGCTCGAATTTGAAAGGAAGACGTGGATCCGACAGTGTTAAACACATCCTTGGAATTAGAACTTTAGCTCCAACATTTTCACCTGTGAGCACTTCACCTTGCAACACATTACTTCCGAGATGTGTGATGATTAACCTTGTGCCATTGCATAGACCGTTAAGAGGATCAATATTTCTAATGAGAATCACAGGACTACCAACCTTTAGCCGTAAGCAATGCACAGGAAATCCAGAACATTGTAAGGTGTTGAGAAATTCCACAGTATGAATGTCAGCCAGCAGTGAGGCATTACTATCAGCTTTTGTTGCTCTATCTGCACTGAAATAGGTTCTGTCTTCGTTCATGTTCATTGCTAAGCATGTGCTCATTGATCACATCACCATGCCTTGATTGTTGGGCATCAAAATAGACTCTCTCCCTTTAAGTTAAGTCCGCGGCTCAGACATTTTTTTGGAGAACGCATGGCAAGATTTCTTACTACAATAGAAGAACAGGATCATCAGAATAATGATCAAACATTCATCATGGTATATCAATTTTATAACTTCTCCATCATTCGAATCTCCAATTCGTCATCAACCCCTATAGCTGACAACCAAGTGGCAAACTTCTGTATCTCAGACTGCTCATCTGTTGTAGAAGCTGTACGAAGGCCGCATGTTTTCTGTTAAATGTAGCACTGTACAATGTTTCCAAGATAAGATGATGTCAACGTGGCATTGACAATATCATGCCTCTTCCTTTGGGTATAACAGGGAGTATCTGTCTGAATCGCCACCCAATAGAATTGTTTTCCTGCCAAACACAAATTCATTTGAAATCTGCAAAAATAGGCTGCATGAGATCACGTATTGTCCTATCCAATGCCTCAAAACAATGTCTATGTGTCATTGGTGCTTCATCCCATATGATTAAAGATGCCTTCTGAATTAGCTCCGCAAGATGAGTGGACTGTTTAATATTGCATGTCGAATCTTCAGTTATTTCAAGAGGAATCTTAAAGCGAGAGTGAGCAGTTCGGCCCCCTGGAAGCAACAAAGAAGCAATTCCACTTGATGCTACATTTAGTACTATTTTGCCTTCCCTTCGTAGAGCAGCCGATAAGCCATTCCAGACAAATGTCTTTCCCGTTCCACCATATCCATAAACAAAGAACAAACCACCTCTTTCAGAATTTATAGCAGTTAGAATTCTGTCGTGTACTGTGCGCTGCTCCGGAGTACATTTTATGAGGAAGTCTTCATACTTCATTTGCATTGCACTGCGATCATATGCTAATTCTTGCATTAGTAACAAATTCTCATTGGAAAATGTTAGACCTCCAGTTGGATATTTCATTGTTGGGAATTCACGGAGAGTTCTACCAAGGCTTTGCAATAGCTTCTCCATCGAAAGAAGTGTTAAATTCTCCAACTCATCATCAGAAATATCACCCCCTGTTGAGATGAAATATAATTGTTACAAAAACAAAAAGTGAATAAAATATTCTATTTTATATTAACTCACCATATATGGAATTCTTGTTTATGTCATGCACTATATCATCGGAAAAGTATCTCCAACACCTGCTCCATATCATGCCAAGATCCATTACACTATCTGAAAGAATCATCGACAAAAATAGATTCCGTAGAGAAACCGAAGAAGCCCAGTGACTTGCTTCTTCAATTGCATCGATGTATTCACGATCATCATCTAACAATCTCAATGAATAGCATGCCTCTTTGAAGGTTGCAAACTGCACACCGTTGACACATCGCAATGCTTCATAGCTTGTAGGACCACGAACTACATTAAGAAGGCATCTTAAGTAGTACAGCTCACCCGAGGATGGATGAACAAAATGCATCCTACCAACTGAAAAAACCCCGTTTCCTTGGCTGCCAAACCCTAGAATCTTCTTTCCAAACAAATTTAGAAGGAAATTCTGTGTATGTTAGCTCTCGGGCCTCTGGATAAATTGAATTTGCTTTGAACCATGCAATGAATTTACTTTCTCTAATTGTTGCACGCTCAACTATATTCGCAACTGTATCTGTATCAGAAAAATAAACAGGTTGTTGTCCCTGCAGATGGAAGGACAATCTTTCAACAGGAGGAGTCCGAAAATGTATGTCAAACATGAACAACCTCCATGCAGCTTCACAAGATGATATATACCTACAATCATAAAAAATCTGTGTTTCATCAGTGGTCTTTCCTGGCTGACTATTTTCAGTAGATGCATAAAAGCTGGCTGTGACACGATCATGTCCTTTATGCACATATTTGAATAAGTACTTTATAGAACGGCTCTGATTACACCATTCTACATTTATGTGAGCACGGTATTTCATCAACAGAGAACGATTGTGTGGAACCACACTGCGGTTATCAAGAACCACTCCACCTTTCTCAATGGTACGTCCATTATTTCGTCGTCTATAGACAGGATAACCATTTTCATCAACACTTGTTTCGGCAACAAATTGTTTTGGATAGTGCTTTGAACATTTCCGTCCACCATGCAAGGAGAACTTGTTCTGGCTACTCCACATGGACCATGTACCATAAACTCTGATACAACTTCATAATATTCAGGGTCATTTATTCTATCAGGTATTTCTGCTGAAATAATCTTGTTGATTTCTTCAGAGGTTACATTTACATTGAGTTTTCGCAGGAACAGCAGAATATGTGCATGAGGAAGACCACGCTTTTGAAATTCAATTGTGTACACCACTGTTGACATGAATATTTCAGACATCAATAAAAACAAAAAAACATGTATTCATTAACAACAAATAAATTTGACATAAGAAAAAATAGACATTACCTGCCCTAACCCTCCAAAGAAATCATTTTTAAAATCTGCAATCATCTTGTCTAATTTCATCTTGAACACTCGAACAATGATATCAGGTCTGTCTGATGCAGTCACATTATGCTTTCTAAGATACCTTGTAATTTCTGGCCAGTTAGGATTACAGGTAAACGTGATAAAAAGATTAGGGTACCCTGCCCAACCACATATTGCAATGGCATCTTGATAGTTTTGTATCATGTACCTAGCACCCCCAGTGAATGAAGATGGCAGAATAATTCGCTTCCCTATGTTTCTTGTATCTGACTCTCCACTCAATAGAGCCTCTTCCAGTCCATGATACATATCACATCGAAGTTTCTTTTGATTTCTCTTTACAAATGAAATCCTCTGTGCTTCAACCATCGCATAAGTATCAACCAGAAATTGCTGGAATAATCTCCTGGATTGCAATATCAATGAAGGCTCGGATTCTCTAAAATGAATTCTATATGAAATAAACTCCCTAAGGGATAACTTTCTCCTCTTCAGACATGTAAGGGTGGGATTACTATCACCAACCAATATACCATCTCTAAAACCATCTTCTCCATATGGGAATAGAAGAGGATACTGTAGGGAGAGGTAAGCTGGATGCAACTCAGATATGTGATGTAAGTGACCACCTTTAGTCTCCACAACTATATCCCTTGGTTCAATAGCATCATCCAAGTCTCCAACAATTAAAGCAGCAACTTCTGATTGTGCAGGCAAGTTATAAGTCCTGCCATCACGATCTCTTCTCCCAATAAGCCTCAACCTCACCTTACTACAGTTGTGAAGATTCAACTTATCCCTTGCCATCCTATATGTTTGTGCCAACACATTGTATCTGTCTAGCATCTGAATGAGGTCTGCAACAATCTCAGGATTAAATTTTCTTTCCCGGTATCACCCCTGATTGATGTAAGTGTAACATGAAGAAAAAAAAAAAATTAGTATAGACAGATATTCTGATTTAAAAATGTAACATGAAATATGATTGAATTAAAGAAATTTCCTACACACTTACCTAACTGCCTTTATCCTATTAGCAACCTCATGTTCTGTATCATATATGTATAATTGGCTAAATTTTGGAGTTTTGCCATCAGAGGGCAGTAAATTTCCAATTTTGTGGTAATTTTGACCCATGAGTCGAATTATAGGAGGTGAATTGCCAGTGTTGAGGCTCCTATCAATTTTACCACCCATCGAAGTAAAACTAAACATGCTGTTGTAGGACCGTATCTCTTGGAGAAAGTTTTTGCTCCGGCTACAACTACCACCATATAAATCCCTCAATAGAGGGGGGAGGAATGGGCATCTTCGGCAATACAACCTTCCCATTTAAACAACAATTAGAATATGTTGGCTGCTGGTGTTTCAAATCCTTTTGGATCTCTCGTCGTACCAAAAACTTGCTGAGCACATCCCACAAGTGTAAACGGGATTTCCAATATCATTGTAATCTATTACATTGTAATTTCATTAGTAGCTATAAGTTATAGGACGAATTTGCAATATTTATATATTAACTATATATCAAAATTACCTTCACTGACTTTTGGTGATAAATTTCGAGACA
This sequence comes from Hygrophila difformis, assembly GCA_030278955.1. Taxonomy (NCBI): domain Eukaryota; kingdom Viridiplantae; phylum Streptophyta; class Magnoliopsida; order Lamiales; family Acanthaceae; genus Hygrophila; species Hygrophila difformis. Next base: position 65,708,211 of record JAOANR010000001.1, read on the forward strand.
CCTTAACTCTTCCTGAAAATTGTATCACATAAATTAAATATCGTTTTGCACATAACAAACAATCTAATAAAATTATAAGAAAACAATACCATGTTCGTTGGTAGAATCATTCCGAGTATTTTGCACAATCGATGGTTGGAAATGAATTACTTGATTTTCCAAACTCATTCCAGATTGTTGTGAAGGGACGCTTGATATTAAATTCCTTTCTATTTCTGAGTGACAACGACTATATATTATAAAATAATTCATTCACAACAAATGTAAAATAATTAGTGATCATATAATGATAATTTTTCACTAACCATGCAACCTTTTATTCTTAGGGTGTGTGAGTGTATCATTTGACTGTCTTTTCTTATTATGCATAATTGGATCTTTAGCACTTGCGAATAATCCTCCTTGAATCTTACTAACAGAACAATTCTCCTTTTCATTCGTCAGGTCAATAACACAAGAAACTTGCGAGTATTTCTGTTGAACGGAGACATTAAGATCTACACATCCAAAATTAAATATAACAACAATCAAAAATCTTGATGAGATAATAGAGAAATTAAAAAAAACTAAATGCAGTTACCATTCGTCGGTCCCTGGAAATGTAATCGTTCCTGGAAAGGTGATCGATTTATATTACACGATGAACCTAACACTCTTTTTTGAGGAATTGGGGTGCTGTAACAGCTCACATCAACACCGTTGTTCCCAGAAACTCCGCTTATCGGTGAGTTGTTCTCCCGTGTGTTACTCAGCCGGCAGCTCTTACTTAGTTTTCTCATCTTTGATTGAGGTGATGAATTCCAATTATCCAACTCTATTATATTAGACTGGAAAGGTATTTTATATTTAATAAATGTTGGTACTCATGATACAACAACTACCTAATTGGTTGTTTCATGTATGACGGCTAGCTGTATTGAATGCACCAAGTGAATGCCTAGGTCGTTGAAAAAGCTGACGTGCAGTGAAGAGTTAAGACGATTCACACACTATTTTTTTTTATAGAATCATGTGAATTACCATTATGGGTACATATAATCCATTTTCAATTTTTTTTATGTATAGAAATAAACTGTTCCAAAGGGATAATTGGGTAAATTTAGTCATGAAAAATCAGACATTTTTATCGGGCAACGTTTTTTACATGTTATAATGACATTCCTACTATCGAAGATAATATCAATGATTGTTCATTTCAGTTCATAATTGGTAAAATGGTCATAAATAGAGGAGGGAAATGAAATATCAAATATAGTTTGAATAAAATTGAAAATTTGGAGATACTAAGAAAACATAACACGTGTAAGATCTATGGCATCCAAGTAATCAGTTTATATAATACAAAGACAATGGACAGAGTAGTTATAAGGCAGAAAATGAGTTCCATCCGAAATTTAACTATGTTCCATTGTTAGGTATTGGAAACAAAAAATATAGCCACACAAAACAAAGTTATGTACTACAAAAACCCCATTGTAATAAATATTACACGTAAACAAAACATGTCCAACTGATGCTTAATCATTCACCATGAAAAAAAGAAACACTCCTTCTCCGCAACACAAAAGTGACAAATTGGTACCATTCTTTCATAATCAGGATCTGGCCATCCATTGTTTCTTTTGCGATGAGCACGTATGTTGCAAAAGTGCAATTTCTGATTTGGAAATGGAAGAATAACATGGCGCCAGAAACAACTTATCATCGACCTAATTTTGGTTCGGCAGTGAACCAAGGCGGGCCTGTTCCTGCAAAGGAAGTTCATCATCTCCAAGCCTCTGGAGATGTCCTCTTCAGATATGGATGTCAGGAGGATAATGGAGGTCATATAGATCGACTTGAGATGACCTTCAGCAGCAGGTCCTGAAAGCATTGTAAGAGCTGTGCCCCTATCTAAATCCAAGTACAGCTACCGCTGAAGATACAGAAGGATTATCATGCATAAGCCAAAACAATTCAAGTATAGGATAAAATAACATGTGATAGAGATTTATACCATTACTTCCTTCAAATATATATTGCATTCAACAGAAACATATGACAGAGATTTATACCATTACTGCCTTCAAATGTATGTCATAGTTGCCACCTTGTCGACACATATGGTAAAACAACTGAGCTTCCACTCTGAGCAAGGAAAACCACCTTCCATCGAAATAGCTCATTTCACAAAAGCGCAATACAATAGGCCGATTGAGAAGTCTCCTAAAGTCAGGACAGCTGCAAATTTCATATAAATATGGGCAGCATCTTTAAAACATGAAAATTACATTAAATGGGACAACTTTATTAAATTTTTACCTCCTTACAGCACTGAACATTGTATGCATAGATGAAGAACATATTCTGACCAGAATATCAACCAGAATATCATCGGGGAGTTCGTCCAGATGTTCACAAAACCAAGACATCTGCCATAGTTCCATTTTAACCTATATGAACAAATAAACAATACTTCAAATGTAAATCTCAAAAATATACAAAATAAATATAAAACTATCAATGTAAGAAACATATTTGCATCCACAACGCAATTTAAGGAAAATACATCCACAAAATCGCATAACTGATTAGGACGACATTAAAATCGTTAATAATAGTTACTTCAAAACGCCGATTACAGGTTAAGTGTTTCTAACATCAAAGATGCAACCAACTCTGAAATTAAACGTACTATTATCGACTTGAATAAGACCCAATCGTCTTAGACAACTTCAAAAAACAAAGGTCTAATTTCTAACATCTCTTGCAATTGCGATTCGACAAAAAGAAACCTAAAACAGAGACATGCAAGAAGCAAGAAGTTCTTTCACTAAAAAACAACGATTTCATTGCAAAATTGGAACGTGCAAATCATTTTCGCCTATATCAAACGAAAAATAAAAAAAAGAACATAAATGTATGATCGATGCTTACCGCTTTCTCGGAGAACACGAAGTGAGACGCAAGTTTGCTCCTACGGTTCGGAACAGGCGCGGGTATGTGAAAGGACGCGTAGACAATGATAGTTTCTTCAGGGAGGGAACAAAGTGCTTGTTCCAAGTATTTATAATGATATACAGTTATACACCCGTTGAGTGGGAATATCCAGACAATTATTTAAAATTTGGGTCAGACGCCACATATTTTACATTTTTTGTGTAAACAATAAAATTAATAAAAAAAATTTTTTTAATCATTAGTACTTTGCGTTCTATTTTTGTTAGAATTTTAGTCGACATTTTACAACAAAGTAAAATTAGTAATAACTTTCGTATTTTATAGAATTTCGGCAGGTTCTTGTGAGAAAAAAAACTTTCGTTATAATGTTATAAAATAAATAAATTATGTTAGTCTATAATTAATAATCAAGCATAATGTTAGTTAATTCCACAAAATCAAGGATATATAATTTGAGAGGCATTATACCCTAGCAAATAATTTATCATTTCTTTCAAAATAAAACAATAAATAGAAAATCCATAAATAAAACATAACAAATATTATAGAAAATCATATAACAACAGTAGAAATCAATTGAGTAACCATCAATGATCAAAGAACTATGCCACCAATGTGGCACAGAGGATCCCATTCGCAAAAACAACATAGAAAAACCACAATCATAGGGCATCCAGCCCAAACATGAAATAGTGTTTCAAACCAACCAAACAAAGCATAACAGACATCAAAAATTGATCGGACCAGTTCGGAATAAGACTTAAATTCAATCAAAATCATAAAATACTAAAAACTTAGACAGATAAGTTCCTTCCCACAGCAGTTGCATCCTCCCCACTACTTCTCCACTTTCACCTTCTTCAGATTGTTCGAAGCTGAAAACTCATCATCAAGGTTCTTACTTACGTCGGCCACAATCTCTTCGTCTACTCCGTCAGCATCCCCATCGTTACTGAGTTCAGGAGTATGAAAGCCAGCCGAATCAGATGACCTTTTCGTAGAAGGTGGACTTCTTGTGGCATCAGCAGGAGTGGATGAAGCAATATCATTATCAGCCGATTCAGGATCACTGATAATGGCAGAAACTGTCAATGAATTGTAGCTACGCCATAAATCGGTGCTTTTAAGTGTGACACGAAATGTGAACCTCTTGTTCATCAGACAGTTAAGAATCAGCTGTGGGAAGAATTCATCCTAGAAAACAATAAAGATAATCAATGAATTTTTGATTGATTTAATAGGAAATAAATATAATAGAGATATAATTCTTACCTCGGCCATTTAATCTTTCAAATCCTCAGCAGTTTTTCCAAATAAAGAAACACAATCCTTATCAAATATCACCAAAGTGCATGATGTGGTGTTATCGGCAACATAAACAGTGACTTTGTACCTAATGATACCACTCTGATACCAATTCTTGCATTTATGACAGTAGAAACTACCTTTTGTTGGCTCCATCTTCTTGTAGCACTTCATACATGTGTAGTAATAGAAGCCCTCTGATTCTTCGACATTCACAACTATTCCGTTGATATAGAAGTCACCAGACTGATTGGGGGACATTCAGCAAAATAAGAAACCATAAATGTAATACTTAATTTTATGTAAAGTAAAGAAAAGAGTAGAAAAAAACTAAAATAGCGTTCGAACCTCTAGTGAATAGATAGTGTCTTTTATGGTGGTCAAAGTGAATCCCTTAGAGGGAGAATCTTCACCAGCAGAACGGTGGGTCGACTGAGACATGCTAGGCAAATTCTTTCCAGTCGAAGATTCGACCTTCATACTGTGTATTGAAAAAATTCTATGTTATAAATATTGTTAAAACAATATATATATATTAACACATTATTAGGATGTAAAACTCACTTTTCAATGAAAGATTGAACCTCTGGTATTCGAGCATTAATCATGAGCTTCGACACTCGAAAAGCATTTTGAACTTTTATTTTACCTGTTTTAATAACCAAAGAAACCATATTATTAATTTATTGCAAATAAAAAAAAATAAATATATTGCAAAAGTATGCTTACCCTGAAACTCAGATGCACGACAGAATTGAAGAATGATAATGTTCACAGCTGTTGGAAGTTCATCTATATCGGTCAGAAATTGCTCCGCATATTCATCCCAAAGAGTGCAGTCCAAAACATTGCCCCTTCGAAAGGAAAAAAATAATAGCAAGAGTAAATATTTATATGCAACAATTATTATATGATAGTTTGAGAATACTGACTTTAAATCTTCCAACAACATATTAACCAACATCTTCTGCTTTCCATCTTTGCAGTTCATTGAGGTTGGCGGAGATTTTGTCAACACACGACCAATAATATCTGAAAAAGTGTAAATAGAACATATATAGAATGCAGTAGAGGCGAGATTGAATTAAGGAATAATGTCCTATTTAAAACTGTTTTACACTCTTACCAAATGGGACAGTTTCGTTAACCATATCGCCATGCAAGGAAATAATCTCGGGGTAGGGTTTGAACTGGAAGGTGTAATCAGGGAACTCAACATCGACTGCATTAGAAATAACACTATTTGCATAGAACATTCCTTTGAACTCGTGAGTGGTGAGCCTAAACCTGTCTAGGTTCTCCACAACACCAAAACGAACCAAAGTATAAATGCTCCCCTCACGAATAAGAGCTTGGTACTTTTTAGCGATGCCTCTGCCAGCAGAAATGTGAAAGCGGATACCCTGTGAGAACACAACATGATTAAAATTAATTAATTCATGTAAGCCGTTAGTAATAATTATCAATAAAGCGAATAATAACTAACAAACAATAGTAATAGTTTACAAAATTATGAAAATACCTCTGCATCGTGAAATATTGCTTCAAATGAATTCAAACTTTCAGATTTAAACATAGTAACTGCATAGCAACGTAAACACCTCGCCTTAATACAAACTTTTGTAGCTGTCGGAGTAAGTTCGCGGAAAGTCACAACCTGCTCCATTCTCTCAATTTTGAATATATGATTCAATATAAGTATTTTGCCTTTGAGTTGTGGATAGAAATGAGGGCCGTAGAGTGGTGCATTATATAGCCGATTTCCCAGCAGAGGGAATCATCAGATACCAAAACAGTTGTAATAATTAGTGTATCTTAATAAAACCTTTTACGGCTCATTTAAATTTTATACCTTTTTATTGAAAACATCAATCGGCCTCTACCTTTTGCAGATAACAATCATTATTGTCCGAAAATATACAGATGAAATACATAAATTATAGGAAATTGGTATGTAGGGTTTGGTTGGGCCACTTTCGATATTAGTATTGGGCCGGGAACATGGATCAGATGGTGGAAAATGAGTATAAGATTTAAATAGTACAAAACTTATTCTTGCAAGAAAAATATAAAAGGATTGGTAAGAATTATTGTTTTGATTATAAGGTAAGAGTTATTGGACAACATTGTATTATAACATGACTGCCCTAAGTCGACAATAACATTGGATTATAAACTATTACTGGCAAAGATACAAACTACAGTGAGCATTAAAGAAAAATCAATACTGATTAATAATAACATTCCCCAAATGTTGGCCAAATACATAAACATCTCACGAAATAGTGTTTCTAGAATAAATAAGCTTAATAGAAATAACTAAACCAGTTCATAAGGAGAAACAAATAATGTGCAGATGATGCAAATAATTCACCATGCAAAAAACAAACACTCCTTCCCCGCAACACACAAATGACAAAATGGGTTGTATCGTTTGTAGTCTGGATCGGGCCAACCATGCGCCATCTCCCAGTGATCATGATTCCTACAAAAATACAATTCATATCTTGGAAATGGGAATGGAAGGGAAACATCAACCCAGAAACAACGCTTTATCGACAGTATTTTTTTCCTACACTCCACCAGAGAAACCCTATCTTGACATAGATATCTCATTATCTCCAAACCTCTGGTAATATCATCTTTAGAAATGGAAGTCAAGAGAATTATAGATGTCAGATAAATAGATTTCAAATGTCCTTGGGCAGCCATTCCAGCAAGCGTTGTTATGGCTAGCTCTCTGTCCAAATCTACATAAAGTTGTCTCTGAATATTCAACAAATATTCACATGTCAAAGCAAACTCAATACAAAATTCAATTAAATAGGAAAGGTGGTACTATGATAATTTATAAATTATATGAATACACAAATAACATATATTATACCATGACAGACTTGATGTCATAATTTCCCGCATATAGACATATATTGTGGAATAACTTTGCCTCTTCTTTGAGATCATCAGAACATGTCTTGTCGTAATAGCTCATTTCACAACACTTTAGAACAATGGGCCAAGTCAGAACCCTTCTAAAGTCCACACAGCTGCAATTTTCATAGAGAATTTGAATAAGGTTTAAAATATGGAAAATCATTAAAAACTAAGGATTACACAAATTCTAACCTCCGTACAGCACTAAACATTGATTCCATAGACGAAGTACCAATTCGTGAGAGAATATCAGCCAGAATTTCATCAGGAAGTTCATCAAGATGTCCACAAGCCAACGAATTTTGCAACGACGTCATTATAAACTGTAAAATATACCGAATACATCCAATATTACCCAAATCAAATATAAGCAAATTGAAAAAACTTAATTTAATAGAATAACGATTAAAGATGGCAATAACCTTCGAAGTGCGGGGAAAACCTTTCACAACAGGCAGAAGTATGGAAAGGCACTTTCACACATGAATATATCTGAAAATAATTTTATTGGTATGTAGTAATCGGCAAGTTTGGATAAAAAAGACTATTGCACTTCTTCAATATTTTAATTTTGGGATTATATATTTATATTAGTCAAAATATATATTTATACATTTATATTGGTCAAAATAATCAGATATTCATTACGCGAGTTTCATTAACACTACTAATGCAGAAATTATAATAATAATTCTGAATCGATTCAATTCCCGGATGATTTTAACATGCGATCTTTAGGAATTACATTTCACAAACATTCCAAAGTTAGTCGACAAAAATATAATTTGACGTCTAACTTTGCTAGTCCAAATCCGTTCTAGATCGCCGGTCTCCCTCGATGCATAATCATCGTATCGTTGCTCCAAATTTTTGTAAATGGCCTCCAATTCATCTACACTCCTCTCCAAAATTCTCTTTGGAACATAGGGCAGTACCGAATTACCATCTCCAAAATCAAGCAAAGTTCGGATATTGTCAGTGTAGGTGGTTGTGGTTTCCTTCAATTTTTGGAGAAATGTATTTGCTGAATCAACAACCTCAAAATGTTTAATTGAGCGATCCATAAAATCAATTGCACTCTGAAATTTTCTTCTTTCTGAAAGAGTCAAGGCGGGTTCATTTTCGTTCAAGATATCTTTCAAGAGTTCTCTACACTGCACCGCATCAATACCTCGTGGGAACTCATGATCTGCATCCATTCATTTATTTTATTAGTTAAAAATAAAAAAGCTGTATTCAATAATGACGCGAAGTATTAATTTAAATCTAATTTAAACAGTTGTAATGATACCGAACCTGTATAGGGTTGAAGTAGATTTGCTTTTCGTATCTCAATCCCCCAGCTCAGTGCGGCCATATCAAAACAAAGTTTGGTTACCACATAAAGTGGATCCGCCATATTGTATCTATTAATAGAGAAATACAGTAACGACGTGAAGTATTAATTTAATTCGAATTTAAACTGTTGTATTGATTGAACCGTTTCGTAAGTAGGATTGAAGAAACCAAAATACAGGTGCACATTAATGTGCAGAGTATATAATAAATAATATTTATATTACCAATTCCCATTAAAGCAGATGTAATGATTGCACCGTTTCGTAAACAGGATTGTAGATTCCAAAAGACAGGTGCACATAATACAGGTGCAGACAAAATAATAATAACAATATTTGTAATGATACAATCAGGAATAATATAGAAAATAATAAAATTTCCGTTTGATAAAAATTATTTCAAGAATGTTATTAAATTTTAAGAAAATATAATTATGATACTAACATGATATAAGGATTAAGTGATCGAGATTCGTGGTATAGAGTTTGCAAAACCTTTATTTAGGATTTAGTGCATAGTAGTTAAGTTATAGGATTAAGATGGAATAAGGAGAATCGAATAATTATAGGGATTAGGGTTTAGGCTACACTAAAGTGATTCATTTAACGTTTATCAAATCACTTAACAAAATTCTGATTAGTTTGTTTAGACGATTGAAATTATTAAACATTATTAGATCCAACTATTTTAAAACGCATGCGCCTATGTGAAATGATTGCACGACGTATAATGAAGTTAATGCTCTTTTCAATGAAGTCGGAAGGTTCAATTTATCATTAATGCGAGCTGCAAATGTGGGCTGTAGGGTTGACGTAGGAAGACCAATTAAAAGAATAATAGTTAGAAAAATAAATATAAATTAATTGTATTGCACAAAAAATTCTTATTAACACGCATGTGGTGTCCAATTTCTAAGCAAATTAACAAAAACTATATTACTGTTGTAAGACTGCATGTGTAATATATATTATGGTTGAATTAGATTGGACTAAAAAAAATCAATTAAGCATAAACCATAATATGCAATTGTTTTACTCATTTAAAGCAAAGACCACTCCTAATTCCATTTAGTGTATGATTTCGGGTTTGGGGTTCAATATTATATAGTATGGTCGAATTGGATTGGAATAAGGATAATAAATTAAGTAAAGGGTTTACGCGTATTTTTTAGATGTTTGGATTAAAATATTATGTTTGATATAAACTGAACTAAGGAGAATCAATTAAGCATAAACAATAATATGCAATTGTGTTCCTCATTAGAAGCAAAGACCACTCTGATTCCATTTAGTGTACAGTTTAGGGTTTATGATTTAAAATTATATATTATGGTCGAATTAGATTTGAATAAGGAAAATCACTTAAGTAAAGGGTTTACGGGTTAGAGTATATGGATTAGGGTTTACACTTAACTAATTTTTTTAAAGTAAAGGGTTTGAAGTAAGAATGCATGTGGATTATATATTATGGTTGAATTAGAATGGACTAAGGAGAATCAATTAAGCATAAACCATAATATGCAAATGTGTTACTCATTTAAAGGAGAATTATATAGTATGGTAAAGTGTATGATTTCGGGTGTATGGTTCAATATTATATATTATGGTGGAATTATATTGGAAAATGGAGAATCACTTTAGTAACGGGTTTACTCGTATTTTTTTCGATGGATATAGGCTTAAAGTATTATGGTTGAATTATAATGGACTAAGGAGAATCAATTAGGCATAAACAATAAAATGCAATTGTGTTAATCAATTAAGTAAGAATGCATGTGGAATATATAATATGGTTGATTTAGAGTATATGGATTAGGGTTTACACTTAACTGATTTTTTTAAAGTATATGGTATGAAGTAAGAATGCATGTGGAATATATATTATGGTTGAATTAGATTGTACTAAGGAGATTAAACTAAGCATAAACCATAATATGCAATTATGTTACTCACTTAAAGCAAAGACAACTCCTTATTCCATTTAGTGTATGATTTAGGTTTTAGGGTTCAATAATTTATCTTATGGTCGAATTATATTGGAATAAGGATAATCACTTAACTAAAGGGTTTAGGCATATTTTTTCGATGGATATAAGCTTAAAGTATTATGATTGAATTAGACTGGACTAAGGAGAATCAATTAGGCATAAACAATAATATGCAATTATGTTACTCAATTAAAGCAAAGACCACTCCTCATTCCATTTAGTGTATGATTTAGGTTTTAGGGTTCAATATTTTATCTTATGGCCGAATTATATTGGAATAAGGATAATCACTTAACTAAAGGGTTTAAGCGTATTTGCTCGATGGATATAAGCTTAAAGTATTATGATTGAATTAGACTGGACTAAGGAGAATCAATTAGGCATAAACAATAATATGCATTTGTGTTAATCAATTAAGTAAGAATGCATGTGGAATATATACTATGGTTGAATTAGATTGGAATAAGGAGAATCAATTATGCATTTGTGTTGCTCATATTTTTCAGACATCTCCGACTCCATTGAGCGTAAGTTTTAGGGGTTAGGGTTTATTGTATATCATGTAACGTTTAGCGTAGAACTAACAGAGAAATTGAGGGATTTGGCTACGGTTTAATTTTAATTGTTTATGGATTAATGTATGGAATGTCCAAATTTGAATTAAGGTAAATGTCTTCGTTTTAGGGGGTTGGGTTTAGTGTTTATCGAGGGCTGAGTTAGTTTAAGAATAATGACATGTTATGCAAAATACAATATAGTATATGGCATAAGGTTCCTTAAAATTTGTATCATTGGTTCAAATTAAGGAAAAGATGTATCGAAAAGGATCTAGGGATTAGGGTTGATTGCTTAGTGTTTAGGGTATACGTAAATAGAAAAATGTATATTAAATGTTCACTTAATAAAAATATTGAATTGGTGGTTCATACGTAATGATGAGATTGACTGTACCGAATATTTAAATGAATTGCCGGCTAGCTGTATCGAGTGGATCATAAACATAGAATCTGGTTTCATTGAATAACGTGTGCTTTAGTAATTCTTAGCTAGACAAATGACATGCCGATCAATTAAATTTTGTCTCGAGAAATACAATCGTTTCAGCCGGTGTGTACGTTAATATGTAAATAACCGGATAGAACATTGTATTAATATTAATTACACTTTTTTGGGAACTCCATAACACAGATACTTTTTGCACAACATATTTAATGGCGCGTTATATTTTCGTGTACGAATTATGGAGAGAATACATATTCATCCAAATACTAATTCATGGATATAAGATTGGAGAAAAATTTAAATAGTCCAACAATGCAAAACAATTACCGATTTTCTGATTAATTTGATTAGACGATTGAAATGATTAAAGATAAAAATAGTATAACTATTTTAAAACGCATGCATTTATTTGTAATTATTGCACGACGTATAGGTTTGAGGTTACCGAGATACTTGCACATAGATTATAATGAAGTTAATGCTCTTTTCAATGAAGCCGGAAGGTTCAATTTATCATAATTGCTAAATTCAAATTTGGGATGTAGGGTTTACGTAGGAAGACCATTCGAAAGAATACTTAGACAAATAAATACAAATTAATTTTATTGTTCAAAAAATTCGTAATAAGTCGCATGTGGTGTCCAATTTGAAAGCAAAATAACAAAATATAACACCGCACATTATAATTTCACTTAATTATACAAAGTAGATTAGGTGTCCATGTTTTATTTCGATGGTTATAAGCTTTCATCATGTGGTGTCCAAGTTTTTTTTCGATGATTATAAGCTTTCATCATGTGCTGTCCATGTTGTTTTTCGATGGTTATAAGCTTCGAGATCCACTAAAAACTAATTTCATATCGCAAACACTTGGTACACAAGAGTGTTTTATGAAATTATAAGCCGTTCTTGAGAACAAATATGTAAAACCGCACAACCTTAGAAGTGGTTTTATGAACTTCTACTGTTTTTCTTTGTAATTGGATTCATAAGAAAAAAAAAAGGACAAAAATTAGAATTATTAGAACAAAATGTTGCAATAAATTAAAGTATTATACATCTGCATATTTATTCGATAAAAATATAAGCCGACTCCTAATAGTATCAAACCAAAAAATTTCAAACTCAGAGAGTAGAGGAGTTGCTTGTCTAAAATAGGAATCATAAACATAGCTACGTAACACTTCAATATGAGTTACAATTGATTCGAAAATAGCAGTAGGAACAGGCAGCATGGTAGAGTCGACAGTAAACGCTTCACTCCAACGGTTCGTTATCACCTTCATCCGATCAAGAACACCCTTCATCTCGAACGATAACTCACTGGCTGCCAGATACACATATATCTCCGAGTCAACACGTTTCAAGAAATATAAAGCAGCATCGATCACTTCTAAATCATTGGAGGTCCAATTCAGCCCTCGACTATTGCGAATACTCAAGAGAAATTGTTTGAATTCAGCAGCCTTGGCACATTTTGGATAGAAAACAGTAGTGTATTGCTTCATTTCAGACCTCCAATTATCAACATCAGGCGCCATCTTCCACTTCAAGTTTACTGCAAGAATGGATAAGAGAGTGTGAGAGAAATATAGATACAGATTAGAAAAACAAATGAAACCAATATGAATATGGAGAATAAAATGAAATAAATTCTAATACAGGAATGGGCGTACAAATTGGAAATGAGGGAAGAGAAGATGGCAAGTAGCCGGATTGCAATTGGGACAAAATGAAGGGTTGGACGCACATATATATAGGCGGAAGCATAATGGGAGTGTAAATGTTTTTCCACGTCATTTTGATTTTGTTTAATAAAAGGTGGGTTGTGCAGTGGGTGAGAGAGAAAATAATAAAATATTGGTTTGTGAGGGGTGAAATGTTGGGCGGGAAACTGTGTGTGTGTAGTTTCTTACTACTTTTATATATATAAAGGATTGATTTGAATTTGCCTCAAATTCAAAAATCTTGAGATTAGGAGCATCAACAACTAAGCTTAATGGAGTGTTGCACTCTCATAAATATATTTACTAATTAATTACTATAAATATATTTATATATGATGTTATAGTACTTGATATATAAATTGAAGTAAATATTTAAATTCAATAGTTAAAAATTAATTTTATAGGTATTAAATTACCTTATAAAATAGTTCGATTCGATTTAATAGCATTCATAAAACTTAACAAATCAAATCAAATACTACAGTATTCAATTTGATTAGGTTCGCTTCACAACCCTACCGACATACACCCATCACAGCACATCAGCATTGCCTTCTCATTAGGAAAACCACCATACACACATAAACAAAGATTTACCAAGCAAGACTCACGGAAAGCCAAATCCGGATCAATGCACAAATGAGAAATAAGAGTTAGTTTTCCTGAAAAGAAAATAATATCATATACTAGTATGGATGTCCATCAAAAGACAAGATTACAACTCCTGACGCCTCAGTAATCCAGAACTGAAGTAATCGTAAATGCCAATACAAGATATACGACAATCAAGCAAGTTACATAGAGGAAAGCACGGGCCACAAAAAGAGTATGTATACAGAATAGCGATCGACTCTCAGTCCAAAACAAGTGGCGTAGCAAGAGTTAAGAGGTTTGTCGCAGGATGGTAATAGTATGCAAAAGCCATAGTAACATTCCTTGGTCTCAACCAAGTATGATTACTGCTTTTGGTGATGCCCGGGAAAAGCCTAACAACTCTTTCAGCATATCTTGTTGGAGTGGATTTTGATCAAAATGCAATTTCAGTTCCGCAAGTCTCACTGCCCCCAACAAAAGAAGTTTCACAAATTCCATATGAGTTTTTGAACCTGAGAAACCAATAATCTTGACATTTTCAAGGCAACAGCTGAGAGGAATTTCAAGCTTCTGTTCTGCTTTAAGATGTCGAATTACAATGCCTGCTTCATAATGATCCGGAACAGTCTAAAATAAGTGGGAAATGGATTAAGTACGGTATCATAATAAGATCGAAAAAAAGATGAATAGAAAATTAAATCCCAAAGGAAGTACGCCACTTACATAAACTACAAGCGTTTGCAAATTAGGGCAGCTTCTAATCAAGCAAAGAAGACAACGGACATAGCCCATGTTTCCAAATTCAAAATACGAAAAGTGCAGGCTAGTCAAATGGTTTAAGTCATTGGCGAGCTTCTGTGGCACAACACCAAAAGCCAGAACCTTTATGAAAAGTTTGTGAAAAATAAGAATGTACTGTATTAGTTAGAGGCTGAGGCCAGAAAATTTACAGCTAGTGAAATATTCAAGAAAGACTCCTTTACCTGTAGAAAGAACTCATCAGATCTCAGTCTTCTCAAAGATGACAGTTGACCAAAAACATTGACTAAGTTACCCTCAGTCCCAAGCGACTCAGGTTCGGGCACCGCACCATGTTCAGCAAAATAACGATCATAACCAAGAAATGAAATTTCCTCAATATTCACAGTTCTAAAAATAATTGATTTGAATATGCCCTCAAATTTAAAAATCTTGAGATTAGGAGCATCAATAACTAGGCTTAATGGTGTCGTGCAGCCTTGCACCTCCAAGTGCTCAAGCATTGGACACTTAGATATAAACATATTGAAGTCGTCTTCAAGTTCAAAATCAACAAGCCAAAGAAAGAGTTTAAGGAGCCTATTAAATCCCTCGAAGAAAGGTGGAAGCTTAACGATGGACTGCCAAACGCTTAAGTATCTGAGGTTATCAAATCCAAACAGACGATGAAGCTCCACCTTATCAACATAAACATCATGAGATAATATTTCAAGTCTTAGATCCTCAATATGATGTTTTGACAAGAAATGAAGCCAGCAATCAATGATAGAATCACTGGCAATCCGAAGGTCCAAGATTGCGAACTTGACAATGGGTCCTTTGTGAACTGCCAAGACATGATTGATGATGGATTTGGGCTCATAGTTACCCCTCAAAGATTTTATGAAATCCACATCAAAAATAAGGTCTGGAATGGTTGTCCATTTATACCTCCACCCTCTCGAGAGTATGCTAGTCCTCACTGCATCTTGCAATGGCAAGCATTTGAGAATGTTGTCCACAACATGGCACGGAAGATCACTAATTCTGTCAGCTTTTGAGATGGCCCCCATGGTAGGATTTTGAGCCATTAGGTTGAGAGAGATCAGACTACTCGTTCACTATAAACAATTGGTGACTGGAAATAGAACAGTTCATGAATCATCTTGCCAAAAAAACAGAGTATTAACAAACAACATATTAACATTGCAATTAGCAAGATCTCATTTCAAATTCTACATTGCAATTAGCATGATCTAGTTCCAACGAAAATATGATTCAAAAATACAATCTCTTTTAGTAAAATTATTTTCAAGGAAGAAGGGCACTACTGTACGTCTGTACTCCTTTTCTTTTCCACACAATGACTAAACTTTGAACATCTCCCAGCTTATGACAATGGATAATGAGTTTATGACAATCAACTTTCTACTGATATCAATATCCAAAGATCTACCAAAGACATTCACTGGAGCAGAAACTACTCATTGCCAAAAACCTGCAGATAAAATCTAAATTTGCAACTGCATTCAACATAAACCACAACATTGTTCTAAAACTAATCAACCAAAACCCAATTCAAAAGCTATATGCTAACGAAAATCTGAGCTTGAAAGTTTCTGCTAACATAACAATAACAATAGTGAAGCTTACAACAATCTGTTCAACAATAGCACAATTTGTTCAACAATCTTCAATACAGAACGGAACAATAGCCAAGACGGCGGGGCGAAGCCTAGGGCGGAGCAACTGACAAGAGAGTGGCGGACAAGAGAAGGTAAAAGGTGCGAGATAGTTATGATGACTAGGTTTATAAAATTAATAATAATAGTAAAATAAAATACTTAAAAATAAAAATATTAAAGGTTTGATCTCCGGGCTGGCCCACTTTGAAACGGGCTCTATCCATCTTTGTTAAAGAGGGATGGGATGGCCCAACAGTCTACGCCCACTTTCATAGCCCTAGCAAGTACCTGGAACTCAGGTGAACAATCGCTTTCCATTTGGTTACTTGTATAGTTCGCCCAACATCCCGTTCATGCAACCTACGCTCATATTTGATCTATGCGCCTCTACTACCCTAAATTTTTAGAACCAGGTATCTTTTTCATATTTGATCTTTCCCCACCCCATAAACCTTGAGGTCTTTTAGTATGCTTTAACAAGTTTTTATTTTTGTGTTTCGTACTGAAACGTAATAAGAAAATTGATTATATGCTGGAAATTTCGTTTCATTTGTTCCTGTTTTATTGTGAACTTTTGCTTGGATGTAAATAGGAATTCGTGTCACTTTTATTCATGGGTTTTAGTTTTAGGGAGTCCGTGTAACCTGTGGCTATTTTTATTGAATTACTATGCAGGGAACAAAATTGCAAGGGATCTGTTTACATTTTTAATGGCCAGAATCGGTAGTAGTGGTGTAGATAGAATCAGCAGTCTCCCAGACAATGTCATTGATCAAATTCTCACACGCTTGCCGTTGATAGATGCGGTGAGGACAAGCATACTCTCCACTGAATGGAAGTATAAATGGACAACCATTTCAAATCTTGTTTTCGATTTTAACACGAGAACAAATAAGGATTTCGAATCCATTATCTATCGCATCTTACTGGTGCATAAAGGATCCATAGTTAAGTGTTCAATTAAGAACATTCGTAAGAAGAACTACAGTGCCATCGGTTACTGGCTCCACATGTTGTCAAACCATGGTGTTCAAGAATTTGAACTCACATCAATGGACAATAATACTTATTATGTGGTGCCGCAACATCTAATTCATTGCAAACAGTTAACATGCTTGTCTCTTCAATATGTTGGGATCACGGTTACTCCTACCTTTGAAGGATTTAGTCGGCTTGTCAAGCTTTGACTTTTTGTCTCAATAGCACATGAACAGTTGAATACAATTCTATCAAAATATCCGGTGCTTGAGCTTTTGGAAGTATTTGATTCCCAACATTTATGTCTAAATATCAATGCTCCTAATCTCAAATCTTTTACATGTGTTGAGGGATTGCGTCCGATTTTTTTTCAAAGTGCAAGCATTGAGCACATTAATCTCATTTACACAAGTGGCTCTATGAAGCACCATAAAGCATCATGCCTTGTTGGAAATGATTTGGTTGAGTTTTTGGGTCAAGTGCTTTGTATTAAGAAGTTGGGAATTAATCAGGCATTCCTGGAGGTAGAAAAATTATTATTATTATTATTATTATTATTATTATTATTATTATTATTATTATTATTACTTCCTCCGTCTCGGTTTGATTGTTACGTTTGACTTTTTGACACTATTCACGGTTTAAGTTTGATTCGAATTTTTATCATAGTTATATAAGAAAAAACATAGTCAAGTGAGATCTTATTAGATTCGTCTAATCTTGTAGTTTTAGAATATCAGATTTTTATAATTTTTTATTGTACACAATTTAAGTTATTAACCGTTAAAAATATGTATCGGCATGTGTGTCAGGTGGGTCCGTAACAATTATAATAAGACGGAGGTATTATTATTATTATTATTATTATTATTATTATTATTATTATTATTATTATTATTATTATTATTATTATTATTATTATTAAGTTTCCTACGCTAAATCAAAACTAATTGGTTATGTGCTCGTGTATTTTCATGCCAGTGCTTGAGTCCTGCATCAAGTGATGTGCCACATGTACTTCCTTACAATCTGAATCATTTGACACGTATTGATATCGGCCATGGTTATTTGGCAAATATGGTTGTTCTCACTTCTTTACTATGCTTGATTAGAAGCTCCCCTTTATTGCAGTGTCTTGACATCGGTCGGGTAATATTCTCTCCCTTATTCATTATTCCTGTTTGTAAGCAACATTCTCACACTTATTATCATGGTTGTTCTAGTTCCAACCCCGTTTCAAGGAGGATGAGGAGCCTGCTATTCAGTATCTCAAGGAGCAACATAATTTAGGAGTTCCTTTCTGTTGCTATCTTAAAAATGTGAGCTTTAATTGCTTTCATGAATTTGTGAAGCTTATTTTCTTAAAGGCGACACAACTTCATAAACTTGAAATTAGACACATTGAAAATGCTAAAAAAGTGATGGTGGTGAAAGAGTTGGCAAGCTTCCCGCGAGCATCAATTGCTGCTGCCCTCATTGTAAGATGACAGTATATAAATGTTTTGTTGCACTGCGTGGTGAATGGAATCTTGGATTTTGTGTGCCTTCAATAATGACTCCCGACTTGATGCATTATAATTGATGTTTTCATCCCTACTTTATAACTTTGAGCTTGTAATTAAATTTGAAAGCAATTCTGCTGCCATTTCAACTCTGTCTCCTCAATAAAGTTGGCTCTACCTATATTATACACATTAATTAGCATCATAGTCTCCTTCATTGAATCTCGATCTCATCGCCTACTGTGATGTTGATTTTTTATGCTGTATTATTACTCGAAAACCCATTGCCCTTATTATATCGTCTTTGGTGGTGCCTTAAGTATATTGGAAAACCAAGAAGCAGGCTTTGGTTTTTCGTTCTTCAGCTGAATCTGAATATAGGAGCCTGATTGCAATGATAACTGATATTCTTATGGATCACATTATTTTTTTCAAGGATCTTGGTGTATGTTATTGTTTTGTGTTACTTGTTTAACATAAAGGATCTTTGGAGGTCCTTTATGCAATTTCTTTTCCTTGACTAGCCTGAAGTCCCCACTTGGATTCAAGATGAGAACCCAGTTCTGACATTTTATAATGTTGAAAAAAAATACAATCCCAGAGAAGATAGTTAAAAGGCTCGTTGAAGTTATTACCTACGACTACGACACAAGTGCAAAAGGACTAAAAGTGCCAAAGGGCACTATTTGCCAACCCATTTTTAAATTTATTTCATTCATCTGTAGAATCAGCTACTTTTTTTTTTAAGCAAAGAATTATTATTTCTACAATGGGGTAGGACACTCATGATAATTCTCAGCCAACACAAATTAGAAGATCAGATCTAATCAACTAAGACATAATTATCAATATTAGCCATTGCAACAACAGTATTCTGACTTTAGGTTACAAACAAAATCAGAATAGACCGTTATAAGGATACATTACCAGTTTTTGGGTCAAATGACCTTGTACTGATATTATACATTGATAATTACCCGACCATCACATTCATACCACTACAAGGCCTCTGGCCAAAAAGACATTATCGTTGTAGCGACTCGTCTAATAGTTAATTCTGTTTGTGGCCTAAAATTAGAATAAAGTACCAACCACAGGTAGGTGGTTGTGAGCAGGGCCGTTCCTGAGATTTTATGGGCCCCGGGAGAATAAAATAATATGCTTCCCTAAATATAATAACAAACTTCGGCACAACAAAAAGTTTCACGGAAGGCGATGAAAGGAAAATCCTTTCGTGCCTGGCGCATGAGGTAGGCGATGAAATCCGGTAGGCGACCACATTCGCCTTCTTTTTTTGTGGCCTAACCACGAATTTCTTGTAGTGCATGTTTTTAAAATTGATTTTATTCACAATTAGTAAAATTATTTTTTGGCAACAAAAATTTCTAACTTTAAAAAAAAATAAAATTAAGAAAAGAACATAGAGCAACAATATTTTTGAGAATAATTTAATTCATAATTTACCAAGAATCCAAAAAAGATTGTCCGGTAGAGGATTTTTCTAGGATGTGGAGGAACTATTCCGCACAAATTTCTCACTTAGAATGTAAATTTTTCATGCACAATAATTAAATTTTTAAAATATTTTCCCTTCCAACTACTAATTTAAAATTGAAAAAGTTGCTTCATTGAATTTGAAGATAGTGGGTTTAGTAAAATATTTAGAAAAATAAAAATTATTGCTAAATTAAAATAAAAATATTTTCCACTCCACCCAATAATATAAATTTAAATTAAAAAAAATTGCTTCATTGAATTAGAAGATGATGAGATTAGAAAAAAATTTTGTAATAATTATAATTATTGCTAAATTTAAATATAAAGATGCAGAATTTTAAAAATTAAAATCAAAACTCATTAATTATTTTAATAAAAAAAAATGAAACAAAAAATTAGAAAAAATGGGGCCTCTAATAGACATGGGCCCTTGGCAAAGACACCTTTGCCCATGGCCCAGGGCCGGCCCTGGTTGTGAGTTTCTTTTTTTTTTTTTTTTTTTTTTGTACTGCAGTAACATCTTCCGGCTGGGTTGGGGGTTGGGGTGCATGATCTAACCTCTCATGGTGTGGTGCGGCCCCTGGGTATAGAGGTGGCCTGTTGGGTCCAGGGTGGGATGGCTTAATTGTTCTCTTGTGATGGTCAATTTTTTTGCAAGATTAAAGACACCCCAAAAGGCAAGATTAGACTCCTGATACCCCAGTAATTCAGAACTGAATTAATCACAAAGGCTAACATAAGATATAAGCCAATCAGGCTATACTATACATACATAAGGAATGCAAAGGCCACAACAGTAGGTACACAGAACACAGATCCATATTCAGTTCAAAAAAATGGCTGGAGAAGCAAGAGTTAAGAAGTTTGTCAGCATGATGGAGATATTATATCCAAAAAGCAAGAATAATGTACATTCCTCAGTCACAAGCAACTACAATTACTGCTTTGGGTGATGCTCGGGAAAAGCCTAACAACCTTTTAACATCATCAAAACACAATTTCAGTTCCCTGAGTTCCACTGCTCCCAACAAAAGAAGTTCCACAAATTAAGTGCAGGTAAGACAAAATATGTTATTCCACATAATTTTGACTATATTTGACTTTTGGTTCTGTTTATTATTTAACTTTAACTGTTATTCAAAACAAAAAAGAAACTTGAGCTCAATATCAATGTAAGAAAAAAAAAATAGTCAAATGTGGTATTGTTAAAATCGTCTAACCATGTAGTTTTGGAGTTTACATTTTAAATAATTTTACTTATGTCAATTTTGAGATAATAACTGCTATTCAAAAAAAAAAGAAAAAAAAAAAGAAACTTGAGCTCAATATCAATGTAAGAAAAAAAAAAATAATCAAATGTGGTATTGTTAATAACGTATTGGATTTTTGTGAAGAAAAGAAAGTAGCAAAAATGATTGGGACGTATAGTATTATATTGATATTGATTCTGTATATGCAAAAGTATTTAATTTCTATTTATTAATTAATTACCACTCAAAAGTGTATAAAATTTTCAAATTTTAACTAACGGATGTTGTAAATATAGATATAGCACTTTTGGGTGACAATTTATTACTTTTAAATGAGAATCCAGCCAATCTAAATATGTGTAATGGATCGCATGTGTGGAACCGGATTGCAATAAGACAATATATCACACTAGCACAATTCATTTTAGTATTACAGTAATGACCATATATTTTCATTTATTAAGTGTTAATAATCACTCACATTATTGATCAAATAATGAAATACATGCAATACGATATATAGAGATTTGATCCACTCATTTTCCAACCAAGACATACGCAAGGGCAAGGCGCTCCAAATCCAGATCAATGCACAAATGAGAAATCAAAGTTAGCTTCCCTGAAAATAAAATACCACTCCTATCATATAGATGTCCATCACAAGACAGTACAATATTACAACTCCTAATGATGCCTCAGTAACCCAGACCTGAAGTAATCACAAATGCCAATCCAAGATGTAAGACAATCAAGCAAGGTACATACAGGAATGCACATGCCACAAAAAGAGTGTACACAAAATAGAGAACCACTCTCAGTACAAAACAAGTGGCGGAGCAATAGTTAAGAAATTTGTTGCAGGAAAGTAACGTTATATACAAAAGCAATAATAATATTCCTCGGTCTCAATCAACTATGATTACCGCTTTTGGTGATGCGCGGGGAAAGCCTAACAACTCTTTCAACATATTCTGTTTGACTAAACACCAAAAACGCAACCTCAGTTCCGTAAGTCTCACTGCCCCCAACAAAAGAAGTTTCACAAACTGCATTTGAGTTTTTGAACCTGAGAAGCGATCAATCGTGATATTTTTTAGGCGACAGCTGAGAAGAATTTCAAGCTTCTGTTATGCTTCAAGATGTCGAATTACATCGTGTGCTTCAGAACGATTCGGAAGAGACTAAAATAAGTGGGGAAATTGATAAGTAGGGTATCAGAATGAGAATATTAAATCCCAAATGAAGAGAAAATTAAATCCCAAATGAAGTACGCCACTTACATGAATTGTAAGCCTTTGCAAATTAGGGCAGCTTCTAATCAAGCAAAGCAGACAGCGGACATGGCCCACGTTTCCAAGATCAACCCATGTAAAGTATAGGCAAGTCAAATGGTTGAAGTCATTGGGGAGCTTGCGTGGCACAACACCAACAGACAAAAACTTATATGAAAAGTTTGTGAAAAATAAGAATGAACTGTATGAGGCTGAGCCCGGAAAAATTTAAATCTAGTGAAAAATTCAATAAAAACCCCTTTACCTCCAGTAGGATAGCGTTACACATCAGCCTTTTCAAAGATGACAGTTGACCAAAAACATTGGCTATGTTGGCCTCAGTACCAAGCAACTCAGGTTTGAGCATCAGAAAATCATCATCACCAACACCATTAATTGAAATTTCCTCAATATTCACAGTTCTAAAAATAATTGATTTGAATATGCCCCAAAAGGCAAACTTCTTGAGATTAGGAGCATCAATAACTAGGCTTAATGGTGTCTTGCAGTCTTGTACATGCAAGCGCTCAAGCATTGGACACTTAGATATTAACATATTGAAGCCGCCTTCCAAATCAACCCTCCAAAGAAAGAGCTTGAGGAGTCTATCAAATCCCATGAAAAAAGGTGGGAGTCTGACCTTAGACCGCCTAAGGCTCAAGTATCGAAGGTGATCAAAGCCAAACAGATGATGAGCACCACCTCATCATCAATAAGACGGGATAGATTAAGTGTTAGATCCTCAATATGATGTTTCGACAAGAAATGAAGCCAGCAATCAATGGTAGAATCGTCTTTAATGGGAAGTTTAAAGGAGATTTCGAACGTGACAATGGATCCTTTGTGAACTGCCAAGACATGATTGATGATGGATTTGGGCTCATAGTTACCCCTCAAAGATTTTATGAAATCCACATCAAAAATAAGGTCTGGTATGGTTGTCCATTTATACCTCCACCCTCTCGAGAGTATGCTGGTCCTCACTGCATCTTGCAATGGCAAGCATTTGAGAATGTTGTCCACAACAGGGCACGGAAGATGGCTGATTCTGTCAGCTTTCGCCAAGGCCCTCACAGTAGGATTTTGAGCCATAAGGGTGAGAGAGATCAGACTACTCCTTCACTATAAACAATGGTGACTGGAAACAGAACAGTTCCTGATTCATCTTGCCAAAGAAAAAGAGTATTAACAAACAACAAATTAACATTGCAATCTCATTCCAAAATCTACATTGCAATTAGCATGATCTCATCTCATTCCAACGAAAATATGATTCAATAACACAATTTCTTTTACTGAAATTATTTTCAAGGAAGAAGGCACTACTGTACGTCTGTTCTCCATTCCTGAGCTTGAAAGTTTCAGTGAAAATAACAAAATAACAACAGTGAAGCTTACAACAATCTGTTCAACAATAGCACAATTTGTTCCAAAATCTTCAATACCTCAACAGAACGATAGCCAAGACGGCGGGGCGGGGCGGGGGGCCGAGGGCGGAGCAAATGACAAGCGAGTAGCGGACGTCGGATGCGGTGTAGGACTAGAGGCGGGACTACTGCTGGGGCTCGATTTGGGATTTAGCCTATATGGTATCTGTGTGGAATAACTTGGTAAAGTAGAACTTGGTATATACGATTACCTTGGTATAATATCATACTGGTATAGTATAGTGTGTTAAACCACCTATCAGTAACTTGGTAAGTAATAATATATAGTATTTATGGTAAAAACATATACTAATACAGTGATAAACCACATATCATAAATCTGATAAATTCTATATAGTATCTAGGTAAAGTACAAACGGTGTGGTAAACTAAGTCAAACATATGATGAGATGCAAAGTATAAAAAAAATTAGAATGGAGCTTGGAAAAATTCTTTAAAAAGGGCCTTAATTTACCGAGAAATGTTTATGTATTGGGCCAATAGCCCAATCAATTAAAGCACACCCTATCAGAGGTCTTATTATATCTTACTACCTACATTCTCATATAAGTGAACCAGTAATAACTATTCATTGTATAACTTTGACTAATTTTTTAGACATGGTTATATAAGAAAAAAATATAGTCACTGTGAGATCTTGTTAAATTCGTCTAATGACATAGTTTTAGAATATCAAATTTTTATAATTTTTACTTATATACAATTTGAGTTATAAATATTTAAAAATGTGTATTGGACTGCATGAACAGAGGAAGTATCACTTATCCATCACACGAGGCCTCAAGTAAATGGATCTTGGACACAGGAGCTTTCCTAACAAGACAAAACTATAGTGTTGGTTTCAGAACTTAACAAGAGATCATAATATACATCTTTGTTTCCAGTTTCATTTCTGATAATTAATCCTTTCACAAAAGGTAATTAATACTTTCAGTCCCTAGCGACTCAGGTTCAGCATCACGTAAGGATATCCTCAAACTCAACACAAAGAACTGAAATTTCCTCAATGTTCACATGTTTAAAAATAATTTATTTTGAATTTGCCCTCAAATTCAAAAATTCTGAGATTAGGAGCATCAACAACTAAGCTTAATGGTGTGTTATTGCACTCTCGACACATGCAAGTGCTCCAGTACTGGACATTTAGAAATAAACTGTAACACCCCGAAATTCATCCTCATAAGGTTTCAGAATGTTACCGCCACACTTGTCAGTCAGGCTCGCCCTTTGGCTAACTTAATTGACAAGTGCTACGGCTAAATATCTTCACATATAAATTTTTGTAATATGAACTTTAAAAATTATTGCCAATTTTATAAAATATAGTCATAAGAAAATTTAAAGTACTTAATACCAGAGTCATTGTTCTTTCTCACGCGGAAGCATAAACTAAAGGCAATATATAAGACATTAATAATTAAAAGTACGTGGTTCCTTAAAGCAACAATCTTTTTGATGAAAGGTAATCCCATCCCCAAATGCTCATGTCATGAGATGCAGTTCACATGTCAGCTCCAATATCTGTAAAAAGATAACACAACAACTTTTTATCAGTACAATGGTACTGAGTAAGTCAACCCGCTCCACTTCAAGAAGTGGGTTTTAAAATAGTGGTTGACACTCAAAAAAATAATAATAATAATTTTCACTTTTTCTTTTAAAATGATCACATACATTATATTACCTTTAACAAAATAAATAACTTTCATTCTTACCATTGTAGCAACTATGCACAAGAGGACACCATTTTCCATATATCATATCATATCGATCATAAGTCATGATCAGCATGCAGCGGACTCATATACAGACACACTCCGGAGCCTTGGGTAACCCATCACGGATACACCCAAGAGTATAGACTCATACATGCAACAACGCCGTTTTGGCACAATTTATCAACAATGCCGTCTTGGCATATTTAGAGGGGGAGGCCCCGCAAGACACATCCCTAGTGCATTAGCCCTCTATCAAGTATGGCATCTTACTCAAGTTAATAGTGCACAATGGATTTAAAAGAGTTTTTCACAATTTTTCCACATAATATCCTCTTTAAAAGAGTTTTCAACAATTTCACGGGAGTAACCTCATAACAAGGGCATTCAATAATGCCAAATATCATTTCAACATTTAACTCCCATATCAATATCTCATATATATGAAAATATCATTTCATGGATCTCAAAATCCAACAATTTTTCATTTGGACCAAAAATCAAGTCCAATGTCGCAGTTTACGCCAAGTCAGTTTAAAAATTCATATGAAAGGCGATTGCTTTGAAATTTAAACTGTAGATACTCAACACATAGTTGAACAAGTTTTATGTTTTACACTTTTCAAAATAAGGGATGGAAACATTTCAAAAATTGAGTTCTTTTAAGAACATGTATTCTGCCAGAAATTCAATAGTGACTCTATAATTTTCAACAGGTTTTAAAAATAGTAATTCGGGACTGAAAATTCTAAAATTTTACCACAAGGTAGATAACACATAGATAAATATTTTTCATGAAGAAACCATTTGGCTTTGAGACACTTAAGACCTTCAAACATGTGGATTTCAGAAAACACAATCATTTCTTAGATTTCAACAAAAAGAGATTTCGACCTTTTGATAAAGCGGATCCCATAACTTTTTCATACGATTTCTAAAAATTATAAAAGTTTCCAGAAATATACTCAACTAAATAAGGAACAAGTTTTATGAAGGAACCTTTGAGGTATAATGAACCAAAATATTTTAAAAAGATAGATCATTACGTAAACGAAAAACGGACAGATTTTGGTATAATGAGGGAATTCTAATTTTGTACTCTTAAAACATGGATGGGGATCTCCAAACTTAAAGAGAGAGTGTTAACTTACAGAATTGATGTATAACAGCAAGGAGATTCAAAGATAATGGCCGTTATAACACAAGATTCGCACCACAAATTACGGGTTTCGCTGAAATTCGACAAATAGAGGGAAATCAATTTATAGTATAAAAGTAAAAGATTTAGATCTCTAAGATACAAGTTTCAATGATGATATCTTACTAACCAAGTGTTGAGAAGAGTTAGAACTCTTAGAATGATGAAGGTTGCCAAGCCTACAAGACTCCACAATCCTTAAGATATGCTCACTATGTGGGAGAACTTTGAAGAATAAAATGGGTAGTGAATTTGGCTAATGAGATGGATGAGATTGGTGTGTTTGAAGGCTAGAAACTCCCTCTATTTATAGGCTAAGATTTGAACAATTGAACATGACACATTGTGAGAGTGATTACAACCTCACCAATCATCCAATTAAGTGTGTCTTGAGCAATAATGGTTAGAGTATTTGTATCCACTCATTTGGTCCTTATAGCCTAACAAAGAGGCTATTAATTTGGGAGGCTATTAATTTTGTCCATCATGTTGTCTATTAACATAATAGTTTGCCTATTATGGAGGCTATTAATCTTGGTGGGTTCAAGAGATAATTGATCACCTTTCTTTGCTAGCCATTCATCCAAGACACTTGTTAATCATGTGGATTTTTCATCTATTTGTTTAGGTAGAAAATTTCTTGCAATTGCGTTTAACCTTATATTTGTGTAAGTAGTGTATCATGAAAATGATTGAAGTATTAGCTTGTCTACAAAAATCATTATTCTTGCCATTATTTAGTGGCATGCATTTATACTCAATGAGTTGGATATGATAATATAATATTTATTTATTTATTTCAAGTATTGTATTTATATTAATGTGCTTTCAAAAAGATAATAATAATATACTTGCATGGTTTTATTTTATTCATAACAATACTTAAACCACAAAGTCTTCATGTCATCATCAAATAAAAATTATAATCTATGAATATATTTTCTTATATATAAAAGTTAATTCTCATAGATTCACATAAAAACTCATACTTTTATTTTTATAAAAATTTATTCCATAATGAATATCAAAGTATTTAAAATATTCACATACTATCCTCATAATAATTTTCAAGACCAATGTGTATATATAAAAACTTATATATATAATTTAAACAATAGATTTAAAAAATATTCCATAAACTATATAATTCTATTACCCATGATATTGAAATTAATATTTTTTTTGGAAAAGACAAATTTACATATATAAATTTTCAAGTGTTGTTTTGTAGAATAATCAATATACTAATTCTTTAAGCAAGTGATTAAATATTTAATAAAAGTCTACTTAATGAATTAAAATTTTTTCGGGTAATTTCTATGGTATTACAATCCACCCTCCTTAATAATCAAATTCGTCCTCGAAGTTTTAATGAAAACTACTATGGCAATCTAATATGCGGAATACAAGATAAAAGTTAATGGAAAAGAAAAAAAATTTAGGAGATTTTGAACATACCCTATCAAGATTGTGTCGGGTGGTTACATCAACATATCGAAGCTGCCTTCAAGTTCAAACTCAACAGACATTTTTTATGCCCCAAACAAAAAGGAAAAACATTTAGAATCGTCTTCAATGGATAAATCAGAGTTAGAAATTGACAATAGGTCCTTCTTGAACTTTATTGAATATAAGTTACTTCTTAAATACTACTGTACTTAAATAGTTAAATGTTCGGATCAACTGACAATGACCATATATTTTCATTTTATTGAGTGTTAATAAACACACCCGCATTGATCAAATGATGAAAATTTCATGCAATACAATATATAGAACATTCAATCCACTCATTATCATACATCTATTAAGGTCAAAGCCCAACAAAACACAGCAACTAATAATTAACAGCACACAGCGGACATGGTCCATGTTTCCAAGATCAGAACACTCAAAGTCCAGGCTAGTCAAATGGTTGAGGTCTTTGGGGAGCTTGCGTGGAAGAGCACCAACAGCCAAAAACTTACATGAAAATTTTGTGGAAAATATGAAATATTGTATTAGTTAGAGGGTGAGCCCAGAAAAATTTAAAGCTAGTGAAAAATTCAACAAAAATCCCTTTACCTCCAGAAAGATATCGTTACATCTCAGCCTTTTCAAAGATGACAGTTGACCAAAAACATTGACTATGTTGCCCTCAGTACCAAGAGACTCAGGTTTGGGCATCACAAAATCATCATTATAATCCTCATAAACAACGACACCACCCCAAACTGAAATTTCCTCAATATTCACAGTTATAAAAATAATTGATTTGAATATGCCGTCAAAGTGAAAAACTTTGAGATTAGGAGCATCAATAACTATACTTAATGGTGTCTTGCAGTCTGAAACATCCAAGTGCTCAAGCATTGGACAGTTAGATATAAACAAATTGAAGCCGCCTTCAAGTTCCAAATCAACCCTCCAAAGAACGAGCTTGAGGAGCCTATTAAATCCTTTGAAGAAATGTGGGAGTTTAACCTTAGACTGCCAAAGGCACAAGTATCTGAGGGGATCATAGCCAAATTGATGATGAAGCACCTCCTTATGACCATCATAAGGGAATATTTCAAGTGTTAGATCCTGAATATGATGTTTTGACAAGAAATGAAGCCAGCAATCAATGGTAGAATATTCATCAATGCAAAAGTCAAAGAGTGCAAACTTGACAATGGGTCCTCTGTGAACTGCCAAGACATGACTGATGATGGATTTGGGGTCATAGTTCCTGCTCAAAGATTCTACTAAATCCACATCAAAAATAAGGTATGGAATGGTTGTCCATTTATACCTCCACACTCTCGAGAGTATGCTAGTCCTCACTGCATCTTGCAATGGCAAGCGTTTGAGAATGTTGTCCACAACATGGCACGGAAGATTGCAAATTCTGTCAGCTTTCGCCAAGGCCATCACAGTATGATTTTGAGCCATAAGGTTGGGAGAGATCAGACTACTGTTTCACTATAAACAATGGTGACAGGAAATGAAAAGTTCATGAATCATCTTGCCAGAAAAACAGAGTATTAACAAACAACATATTCTACATTGCAATTAGCATGATCTTGTTCCAACATATACTTCCAAAACAAAATTTCTTTTAGTGAAATTATGACAATCAACTTTCTAGTGATATCAAATTCCAAAGATGTACCAAAGACATTTACTGGAGCAGAAACTACTCATTGCCATAAACCTGCAGATAAAATCATAAACCACAACATTGTTCTAAAACTAATCAACCAGAACGATAGCCAATTTGTTCAACAATCTTCAATACCTCAACAGAACGATGGCCAAGACGGCGGGGCGAAGCCGAGGGCGGAGCAACTGCAAAGCGAGTGGTGGACGGCGGATGCGGTGGAGGACTGGAAGCCGGACTGCTGGGTCTCGATTAGGGATTTAGCCTTCAGGTTAAAGAAGCGGGGTTGGAGAAGGTGAACAAGTGAGAGGGTGAGTGTCAGTGGCGGACTAGGTCACTAGGCTACTCCTTTTTTTTTTTTTTTTTTCCTTTATTTCTTTCTTTTTTTTGAAAAAAAAAATAAATACAAATTTATAACATACTTCCTCCGTTCCTTATTAATTGGCACAGATTGACTTTTGTCACTGTTCATTGAGTAACTTTGACTCGATTTTTTAATACAATTATATAAGACAAATATAGTCAAGTGGGATCTTGTTGGATTCGTCTAATCGCATAGATTTAAAATATCAAATTTTCATAATTTTTACTTATATGGAATTTGAGTTATTACGAATTAAAAACGTGTATTGGATTACGTGAAATGTGGGTCCGTAGCAATTAAAAAGGAACGGAGGAAGTATTAAATATTAAACTATTAATAATTCAAGTTGTAAAAAATTTAAAAATTTTCTATTTAAAAATTAAAAAACCGAATCTAACAAGATGTCGGACTGTATGCCATTTTTTAAATGTTACTAGCACACCCGTCCGCGCAATGCGCGGGAAGTAAAATTTATATTTTTCAAGAAAAATAGCATAATAATTTAAAAATTCAAATATTCTATTTTCTAAACTTAATTTGGTCATGTCCATTTCCGACCACATATTATTAAGAAAAAAGTGAGAAAAACAATGATAAAAAAAGAGCCCGTACCATAAAATGTAAAGTAAATTTTCTGGTAGTAAATATGGTGTTGTTGACTGCACCTGCAGAATGGTTGTAGGAGCTTTTATGTGATGCGCGTGATGATTTATGCGATGTTTAGATAATGGGTGATGGATTGCACAATTATGTCATGATTAAGTAATGGCAACACAATAATGCTCTCGAACATTACAAAAATTATAGTTCCCATTATGCCTGTACATGCAGGCAGAATATTGTCCGCACGCTAACTATATTGAAATATACCTACCAAAATGTTCATAAAATAAAAGAATGTAGGATAATTATTCACCATAATTAAATGAGATAAACAAATTGTTAGAGCACACTTTACATTATATAGGATAAATGTATTTTACCTTAAAAATTCAACATAAAATTTATGGCATACATGCCAATATATTTTCCTAATTTTGTTCTTTAATAAATTTAGTTTTACATTACTCAAATAAAATTAACAAATCTTTATCTTCTATAAATAAATAAAACTAAATCTTATAATACTATGGGGGTGTATTCAATCTGGACTCTGTAGGATTTTTTAAAGACTTTTAAAGTTGGGGCGTATTCAATTTAGATTTTAAAGAGTCTTTTAAAATTTTGAGGTATACAATTCAGATTTAAAAAAGTCTTTGAAAATCTAGGTCAGATTTTAAAAAATCTTTAAAAATTTTGAAGTATTCAACAATTCATGGATTTTAAATCTTTGTAGATTTTTGTGGATTTTTTTAAAAAATATAACTAAATAAAATCTATCCAAACAATCCAAGATTTCTAAATACAGATAGTAAGGGGTATCCACTCCCTATGGCCATGTTCGCTGATGACTCCCAGGAACTCTTATCAATGGAGTCGTTTGGCACCTCGATGTCGACAAAATATATACTAAAAAAATGGAGAAGAATAAATGGATAAATGAGAAAATGTAGACTCTACACAAAATCAATCAATTCTACGTGGAGTTTATGTATTTTCCAAATCCACCAACTTTTTAAAATCCATAAAAGTTACTTTTTAAAATCCACAAAAGTCTAAATTGAATACAACCCCTAAATCTTCAAAAACATTATTTTGAATGCCTAATTTATAGGGATGAATCGGTACGGATACGGTCGGATAGTGTCGGATACTGATATCCATATATTTATTTCAAATTCAGAATAGAATACGGATGCCGGATACGAAAATGGTTTCGAATATTTCGAATTACGGATACGGTACGGATACAGGACGAATATATAACAGATACAGATTCAGTCGGATACATATAATTGGATAAAATTTTATACTTTTTTTTAAAATTTGATAATTTTAATTAAAATTACCTGATAATTTGGTATTTTTTATAATTATTGATAATTTTAAATTGATAAATAATAATATATTAATATATTCGGATATCCATATTTAAAATTCGGATAATATCCTATCAATTTTCAAATACGGTCGGATATTTTCGGATACGATCAGATATTTTCGGATACGAATACGAATGCGAATATTAAAATATGGATTCGGATTGAGATACGAATATTGAAATATTTGGTCGGATAGTCGGATGCAGATTCGGATTCGAATATAATCGGATACGGCACCAGATCGGTCGGATATTTACCGTACCGCTTTCACCCCTTTTAATTTAAGAAAAGCAAACTAAATCTTTTAAAATGAAGGAATATGAAAAATCTATATCTTCTATAAATAAATAAAACAAATAAATCTATATCTTCTACAGTCTAATTTCATACTATAATAAATAGTGTAATACATTCGATTTATACGTAATAATTAATATTGTACTAATCAAAAGTCACATAAAAGTTTATGGGAGGGAGTGTATATTTACATTTTATAAATAAATAAAATCAATTAATCTTTATCCTCTATAAATAAATAAAACAAAATTTTCTAATACTAAATTTTCGAAAACACCATTTGCCTAATTAAAAAAAAGCCAATTAAATCTTTTGAAATCAAGGTATAAGAAAAATCTAAATCTTGTATAAATAAATAAAACTAATAGATCTATATATCATATATCATAATTCCATACTATAATAAATCGTCAAAAATATTATATAGATAGATTATTAAGTTCGACTTGATTAGTAATAATTATACTTTGTCACAGAAAAAAATACTCACGAAATACATATAATGTTGAATGAAAGATAATTAAACTAAAATTATTAATTATAATATAAATAAAATAAAATTATTTTGTACACAAAATCTATTAATTCAATGGTATAAATAATTTTGAATCAATTATTTTTTGTTGTATATGTAATTTATTGTGATTGTGAAATAATTAAGTATTCTCTATATGTATTGACAGTAAAACATAGGGAAAGACTAAAGCATAAAAGTAAATCATACAAACATATATAATTGACAGAAACAATATACAGAATACATTAAAAAAAATGAAGATACATTCATAGAAAATATAATTTTTTTAACTCATCACAACCAATCATTACATCAGAATTAATAAATATAGCAG
This sequence comes from Hygrophila difformis, assembly GCA_030278955.1. Classification (NCBI taxonomy): domain Eukaryota; kingdom Viridiplantae; phylum Streptophyta; class Magnoliopsida; order Lamiales; family Acanthaceae; genus Hygrophila; species Hygrophila difformis. The sequence continues at coordinate 65,741,935 of JAOANR010000001.1, forward strand.
CAAACTTTGCTACTATCTTTTGAAGGTTAAGCATAATATTCTCGAACCTAATAAGTTCCTCTAATCAAGCCACATCACGGATAGAATCACAGAAAAATACATCATAAATTGTATTTAAAAAATTCTGAATTTGAACAACAATGTATGTGATTGTAGAAAATCCACTATCATGTTTAAGAGAATCTCAAAACTATCTTCATCCCAGTTTACATTTTTCTTGTTCCCCGAATGTAGATTATAAAAGCATCCGATCACACCCTTGCCAAGTTCTCTTTTTGGGAAGAAAATTGATGTACATGCCTTTAATCCACTCTACCATTCAACATTATTAATGGATATCCCTGCAATGATAGAGGCAAAAAAAAAAATCAATATAAATAAAAGAGACAAATTTGATTTTTTCTTCTTCCCTGAACTGTCCCATGACTTTTTATATGAAGAGAATCTTTGATAAACACATATATGATGTACGGAAGATATATTTTTCCTTAAAAAATTGGTGAAAGAAACTTGTTAAATGATTAAAACCATCTATAAAACATAAAGTATAATAATAAGATGATATCAAAAAACTAAGGAAAAAAACTAAAATACAAATAGAAAAAAGTATACATAAGACATGCTACAATCATATACATACCGATTCACATGAGTCAATCGTGTACACGCTACAAAAACCAAAAGATGAATAAACATTAGATTAGAGAAAAATGACTAAAAATTATCTAAAGCAATTTAAAAAAATTGCAAAATATGAGATTTGGAATAGAGATAATGAAACGAATAAGGATAATCGGATGTATTTATAGTTAGTTCAAATAGGTGTATTTAATGGAAATTATTTAAAATTTTAAGAGTGTTATAGGTTATAGATTTAGGGAGTATATATATGATATGATTGAGTTTATTGAAATTAAATATTACATTATATATATTATGGATTTAGGGAGTATATATAATTGAGTTAGTTGAATTAGATTATATATATATTAGATTTAGTGAGTATATATGATTGATGAAATTGGAGAAAATAGTCGAATGAGATGTTGAAAAAGATGGGTGGGGAAGTGAGAGAAAATTAGACTATATTACTTTTATATTTATATATAGATATAGATATATAGATATAGATATATAGATATATAGATTAGAGAAAAATGACTAAAAATTATCTAAAGCAATAAAAAAAATTGCAAAATATGAGATTTGGAATAGAGATAATGAAAAGAATAAGGATAATCGGATATATTTATAGTTAGTTCAAATAGATGTATTTAATGGAAATAATTTAAAATTTTAAGAGTGTTATATATTACAGATTTAGAGAGTATATATGATATGATTGAGTTTGTTGAAATTAAATATTAGGTTATATATATTATGGATTTAGGGACTATATATAATTGAGTTAGTTGAATTAGATTATATATATATATTAGATTTAGTGAGTATATATGATTGTTGAAATTGGAGAAAATAGTCGAATGAGATGTTGAAAAAGAACTATATTACTTTTATATATATAGATGCCTAATTAAAAAAAAGCCAATTAAATCTTTTGAAATCAAGGTATAAGAAAAATCTAAATCTTGTATAAATAAATAAAACTAATAGATCTATATATCATATATCCTAATTCCATACTATAATAAATCGTCAAAAATATTATATAGATAGATTATTAAGTTCGACTTGATTAGTAATAATTATACTTTGTCACAGAAAAAAATACTCACGAAATACATATAATGTTGAATGAAAGATAATTAAACTAAAATTATTAATTATAATATAAATAAAATAAAATTATTTTGTACACAAAATCTATTAATTAAATGGTATAAATAATTTTGAATCAATTATTTTTTGTTGTATATGTAATTTATTGTGATTGTGAAATAATTAAGTATTCTCTATATGTATTGACAATAAAATATAGGGAAAGACTAAAGCATAAAAGTAAATCATACAAACATATATAATTGACAGAAACAATATACAAAATACATTAAAAAAAATGAAGATACATTCATAGGAAATATAATTTTTTTAACTCATCACAACCAATCATTACATCAGAATTAATAAATATAGCAGCAAACTTTGCTACTATCTTTTGAAGGTTAAGCATAATATTCTCGAACCTAATAAGTTCCTCTAATCAAGCCACATAACGAATAGAATCACAGAAAAATACATCATAAATTGTATTTAAAAAATTATGGATTTGAACAACAATATATGTGATTGTAGAAAATCCACTGTCATGTTTAAGAGAATCTCAAAACCATCTTCATCCCAGTTTACATTTTTCTTGTTCCCCGAATGTAGATTATAAAAGCATCCGATCACACCCTTGCCAAGTTCTCTTTTTGGGAAGAAAATTGATGTACATGCCTTTAATCCACTCTACCATTCAACATTATTAATGGATATCCCTGCAATGATAGAGGAAAAAAAAATCAATATAAATAAAAGAGACAAATTTGAATTTTTCTTCTTCCCTGAACTGTCCCATGACTTTTTATATGAAGAGAATCTTTGATAAACACATATATGATGTACGGAAGATATATTTTTCCTTAAAAAATTGGTGAAAGAAACTTGTTAAATGATTAAAACCATCTATAAAACATAAAGTATAATAATAAGATGATATCAAAAAACTAAGGAAAAAAACTAAAATACAAATAGAAAAAAGTATACATAAGACATGCTACAATCATATACATACCGATTCACATGAGTCAATCGCGTACACGCTACAAAAACCAAAAGATGAATAAACATTAGATTAGAGAAAAATGACTAAAAATTATCTAAAGCAATAAAAAAAATTGCAAAATATGAGATTTGGAATAGAGATAATGAAACGAATAAGGATAATCGGATGTATTTATATTTAGTTCAAATAGGTGTATTTAATGGAAATTATTTAAAATTTTAAGAGTGTTATAGGTTATAGATTTAGGGAGTATATATGATATGATTGAGTTTATTGAAATTAAATATTACATTATATATATTATGGATTTAGGGAGTATATAATTGAGTTAGTTGAATTAGATTATATATATATTAGATTTAGTGAGTATATATGATTGATGAAATTGGAGAAAATAGTCGAATGGGATGTTGAAAAAGAGGGGTGGGGAAGTGAGAGAAAATTAGACTATATTACTTTTATATTTATATATAGATATAGATATATAGATATATAGATTAGAGAAAAATGACTAAAAATTATCTAAAGCAATAAAAAAAATTGCAAAATATGAGATTTGGAATAGAGATAATGAAAAGAATAAGGATAATCGGATATATTTATAGTTAGTTCAAATAGATGTATTTAATGGAAATAATTTAAAATTTTAAGAGTGTTATATATTATAGTTTAGAGAGTATATATGATATGATTGAGTTTGTTGAAATTAAATATTAGATTATATATATTATGGATTTAGGGACTATATATAATTGAGTTAGTTGAATTAGATTATATATATATATATATATTAGATTTAGTGAGTATATATGATTGTTGAAATTGGAGAAAATAGTCGAATGAGATGTTGAAAAAGGGGGTGGGGAAGTGGGGGGAAATTAACTATATTACTTTTATATATATATAGATATAGATATAGATAGGCAATCAAACACAATGCCATTTTTTAATTTTGATTTGATTTTTAACAAAATTATATAAGATAAAATATAGTCAAGTGAGATATTAAATTCGTCTAATCACATAATTTTATAATATTAAAACTTTATAACTTTTTATATATATAAATTACCCTTAAAATGTGTAATTGTTTGAAAACAAAGAAATATTATTATTTTTTTTTTTTTTTTTTTTTTTTTTTTTTTTTATATTGAGAATACATTTTTTCCACCTGACATCCGTACTCACGGGCATCCGCTGCTCCTAGCAGTTGGAAGGCTATGAAAGATTCAAACCGAATTGGGCTGGTGCTCGCAAGGGAGTTTCGACTGCATTGGAAAGGGAGATTTTTGCATTGCATCTGGTGAACTCGGACAAAAATTATAACTCGGACAAATAGGTAAGTGTTCAGACCAACTGACAATCACCATATATTTTCATTTTATTGAGTTTTTTTTTTTTTTTTTTTTTTTTTTTTTTTTGGATGAGCCATTGGAGGTCTAGGAAAGGGGTGGTGAGAGCCTATGCCACACAATTACAAAGGGAATCAAAGAAAGTGAATAAAAGGGAAGGATAGGGGGCCGGTGGAGAATCCAACCTTCAACCTTCCGTTGGAAGTCAAGAGACTCAACCATTTGGGCTAAGTCCTCGTCCCCTCATTTTATTGAGTGTTAATCACACATACATTGATCAAATGATGAAATTTCATGCAATACAATATATAGAGATTTGATCCACTCATTTACCAACCAAGACATACGCAAGGCGCTCCAAATCCAGATCAACGCACAAATGAGAAATAAAAGTTAGTGTCCCTGAAAAGAAAATACTACTCCTCATATAGATGTCCATCACAAGACAATATTACAACTCCTGATGCCTCAGTAATCCAGAACTGAAGTAATCACAAATGCCAATCCAAGATATACACGCCCATGAAGCTAGTGCATAGAGGAATGCACAGGCCATAGAAAAAAGAAAAAAGAAAAAAAGTAAGTATGTACACAGAATAGAGACACCAAACAAAGCAAGACCTACGCAAGGCGCTCCAAATCCAGATCAATGCACAAATGAGAAATAAAAGTTTTCCCTGAAAATAAAATACTACTCCATCATATAGATGTCCATCACAAGACAATATTACAACTCCTGATGATACCTCAGTAACATAGATCTGAAGTAATCACAAATACTCGATCCAAGATATACGACAACCAAGCAAGGTACATACAGGAATGCACATGCCACAAAATAGAGATCCACAAGTGGCGGAGCAAGAGTTAAGAAATTTGTCGCAGGATAGTTATGTTACTATACAAAAGCATAAATAATATTTCCTCGGTCTCAATCAACTATGATTACTGCTTTTGGTGATGCACGGGAAAAGCCTAACAACTCTTTCAATATATTCTGTTCGATTACACACCCAAAATGCAACTTCAGTTCCGTAAGTCCCACTGCCCCCAACAAAAGAAGTTTCACAAATTGCATTTGAGTTTTTGAACCTGAGAAGCGATCAATCCTGACATTTTTGAGGCAACAGCTGAGAGGAATTTCAAGCTTCTGTTCTACTTCAAGATGTCGAATTACACTGTGTTCTTCAGAACGATTCATAAGATACTAAAATAAGTGGGAAATGGATAAGTACGGTATCAGAATGAGAAAATTAAATCCCAAATGAATTACGCCACTTACAGAAATTGTAAGCTTTTGCAAATTAGGGCAGCTTCTAATCAAGGAAAGCACACAGCGGACATGGCTCATGTTTCCAAGATCAAGCGACGTAAAGTGCAGGCAAGTCAAATGGTTGAAATCATTGGGGAGCTTGCGTGGCACAACACCAACAGCCAAAAACTTATATGAAAAGTTTGTGAGAAATAAGAATGAACTGTATTAGTTACGCTAAGCCCAGGAAAATTTACAGCTAGTGAAAAAATCAATAAAAACCCCTTTACCTGCAGAAAGATATTGTCAGATTTTAGTCTTTTCAAAGACGACAGTTGACCTAAAACATTGACTAAGTTGCCCTCAGTACCAAGCAACTCAGGTTTGGGCCTCCGAAAAACACCTTCAACTGAAATTTCCTCAATATTCACAGTTCGAAAAATAATTGATTTGAATTTGCCGTCAAATTCGAAAACCTTGAGACTAGGAGAATCAACAACTAGGCTTAATGGTGTCTTGCAGCATTTCACATCCAAGTGCTCAAGCATGGGACACTTAGATATAAACATATTGAAGCTTCCTTCAAGTTCAAAATCAACACACCAAAGAAAGAGCTTAAGGAGCCTATTAAATCCCTTAAAGAAAGGTGGAAGTTTAACCTTGCACTGCCGAAGACACAAGTATCTAAGCTGATCAAAGCCAGATGATGAAGCACTGCCTTATCATAATCAATATCACCGGATATGTCAAGTCTTAGATCCTCAATCTGATGGCTAGACAAGAAATGAAGCCAGCAATCAATGGTAGAATCATCTTCACTGCAAAAGTTACAGATTTCGAACTTGACAATGGGTCCTTTGTGAACTGCCAAGACATGATTGATGATGGATTCGGGCTCATAGTTTACCCTCACAGATGCTTCAAAATCGTCATCAAAAATAAGGTATGGAATGGTTGCCCATTTATACCTCCACCCTCTCGAGAGTATGCTAGTCCTCACTGCATCTTTCAATGGCAAGCATTTCAGAATGTTGTCCACAACATGGGACGGAAGATCGCTGATTCTGTCAGCTTTCGCCAAGGCCCTCACATTGGGATTTTGAGCCATAAGGTTGAGAGAGATCACACTACTCAGTTCACTATAAACAATGGTATTAGCAATTTGCAAACGGAGTATTAACAAACAACATTATTAACATTGCAATTTGCAAATCAAATTCCAAATTCTACATTGCAATTAGCATGTTCTTGTTCCAACGAAAATATGATTTAAACACCCAATTTCTTTTAGTGAAATTGTGACAATCAACTTTCTAGTGAAATCACATTCCAAAGCTCTACCAAAGATATTCCCTGGAGCAGAAACTACTCATTGCCACAAACCCGCAGATAAAAATCATAAACCACAACATTGTTCTAAAACTAATAAACCAAAACGATAGTCAATTTGTTCAAAAATAGCACAATTTGTTCAACAATCTTCAATACCTCAACAGAACGATAGACAAGACGGCGGCGCGGAGCAACTGACAAGCGAGTGGTGGACGGCGGATGCGGTGGAGGACTGGAAGCGGGACTACTGCTGGGACTCGATTAGGGATTTAGCCTTCAGGTTGAAGATGGTGAACAGGTGAGAGGACTCGATTAGGGATTAGTGTCAGTGAGGACTGAGGGTAACGATTTGGACACGGTAAAAGATGGGAGAGGGTAATGATAAAAATAAAATAACAGTATAAATATACGGGCTGGCCCAATTTCTTAAACCCAATCCATCTTTGTTAAAGAGCAGAGATGGGCCTGGCCCAATAGTCTAACCCCATTTTATATAGCCCTAGCAAGTATCGGTGAACAATCGCCTTGACTTGTATTGTTGTATTTGTATACATTCCCGTTCCCAAATGCATCCGGCGCTCCTACTGCTTCAAATCTATGCGCCTCTACTCAGTACAACCCTAAATTTTTAGAACCAGGTATCTTTTTCATATTGATCTTTTCCCCCAATAAACCTTGATGTCCTTTACTATGCTTTAACAAGTTTTCATTTTTGTGTTGCGTATTGAAACGTAATAAGAAAATTGATTATATGCTGGAAATTTCGTTTCATTTGTTCCTGTTTTTTTTTTTTTTTTTTTTTTTTTTTAAATATATATATGAAATTTTGCTTGGTTGTAAATAGGAATGCGTGTCATTTGTATTCATGGGTTTTAGTTTTAGGGAGTGTGGGTATCCAGAAATTTTGTGATGGAAACTATGTTAAATTAAGGATGATAATTAAAATACAAAAACTGAAAACTATGTTGAAATTAAGGATGCTAATTTAAATACAAAAACTATTGAAAAAGACTAGGTTATAATTAATTATAGTGGTATCACCACAAAAAAAATCAGTGATTGAACAAAGTCAAATTGAGCAAAATCTAAAAATTTTTTAGCTTAAAATTGCAATTTTATCCATTTGAGTGGTATCCCGTGCTACCGTAATCTTGTATGTAGATCCGCCCATGGGTAACCCGTGGCTCTTTTTATTGAATTACTATGCAGGGAAGGGAACGAATTGCAAGGGATCTGTTTACAGTTTTAATGGCCAGAATCTGTAGTGGTGTAGATAGAATCAGCAGTCTCCCAGACAATGTCATTGATCAAATTCTCACACGCTTGCCGTTGAAAGATGCCGTGAGGACATGCATACTCTCCAGAGAATGGAAGTATAAATGGACAACCATTTCTCATCTTGTTTTCGATTTTAAAACAAGAACAAATCAGGATTTCGAATCCATTATCTCTTCCATCTTACTGGTGCATAAAGGATCCATAGTTAAGTGTTCAATTAAGAACATTCGTAAGAAGAACTACAGTGCCATCGGTCACTGGCTTCACATGTTATCAAACCATGGTATTCAAGAATTTGAACTCCTATCAATGGACAAGAATACTGATTATGTGGTGCCGCAACATCTATTTCATTGCAAACAGTTAACATGCTTGTCTCTTCTATATATTGGGATCACAGTTACTCCTGCGTTTGAAGGATTTAGTCGGCTTGTCAAGCTTCGACTTTTGTGTGCCTCAAGAGTACTTGAACAGTTGAATACAATTCTGTCAAATTGTCCGGTGCTTGAGCTTCTGGAAGTATTTGATTCCCAACATTTATGCCTTAATATCAATGCTCCTAATCTCAAATCTTTTAAATGTTTTGGGGGATTGCGCCCTATTTGTTTTGAAAGTGCACGCATTGAAGACATTAAGGTCATTTATACTAGTGGCTCTGTGAATCACCATAAAGTATTATGCCTTGTTGGAAATGATTTGGTTAAGTTTTTTGGCCAAATGATTCGTATTAAGAAGTTGGGAATTAATCAGGCATTCCTAGAGGTAGAAAGATTATTAAATAAATATATTTTCATATACTACTATATAAGTTTCCTAGGCTAAATCAAACTAATTGGTTCTGTGCTCGTATTTTCATGCTAGTACTTGAGTCCTGCATCAGGTGATGTGCCGCATGTACTTCCTTACAACCTGAATCATTTGACACATATTGATATCCGCCATTGTGATTTGGCAAATATGGTTGTTCTCACTTCTTTACTATGCTTGATTAGAAGCTCCCCTTCATTGCAGTGTCTTGACATTGGTCGGGTAATATTCTCTCCCTTATTCATTATTCATGTTTGAAAGTAACATTCTCACACTTATGATCATGGTTGTTCTAGTTCCAAGACCGTTTCAAGGATCAGGAGCCCGCCATTCAGTATCTCGAGGAGCAACAGAAATCAGGAGTTCCTTTCTGTTGCTACCTTAGAAATGTGAGCTTTGAATACTTTCTTGGTTCAAAGCCTGAAATGGAATTTGTGAAGCTTATTTTCTTAAAAGCGCCAGAACTTCATAAACTTGAAATTGGACGCCTTGAAAATGCTAAAGAAGTGATGGTGGTGAAAGAGTTGGCAAGCTTCCTGCGAGCATCAAATGCTGCTGCCCTCGTAATAAGATGACAGTATACAAAAGTTCCGTTGTGAATGGATTTCATCCACCTCCAACTAGTGAGCTCAGCCGTGCCTTCTGGAATCTTGGATTTTGTGTGCCTTCAATGCCTGCCGACTTGATGCATTATAGTTGATGTTTTCATCCCTACTTTTATAACTTTAGGCTTGTAACTAAATTTGAAAACAATTATGCTGCCATTTAAACTCTGTATAGACATTAATCAGCATCATAGCCGCCTTCACTGAATCTTGATATCATCGCCTACTGTGATATTGATTGGTGGTGTTGTGTTATTTCTCGAAAATATCTTTGGTTTTTCGTTCTTCAGCTGATTCTGAATATAGGCGCCTGATTGCAATGGTAGCTGATATTCTTATCGATTACATATTGTTTTCAAGGATATAGGTGTATCTTTTCTGTTACTTGTTCCCTTTTTTTTTTTTTGACAGTTAATCTGCATAAGTTCATCCGAACAGGTGCCGATCTAACCAATGTCAAGGAAGGGCCTCTAACCAGGGTAAATCTTTCATGCCCCTGCATCTTGTTATGGCCTTTCTCGCTGCATTTACATCTTATAGTTTGGTCGTGAAAAAGCGGCAGAATGAGTCCTGTTTGCAAATATTTTACCCAGACTAACAAAAAGTCTCCACTTGGATTACTTCTTCGCCATTTTTATAATGTAAACTGAGTCAATTTCCAAAGTAGTTAAAAGGCTTGCTTTCATTAATGTTTCAAACTAATTTCCAAAGTAGCTAAATAATGCTTTTCACAAAAAGAAAAACTAAACAAACAAGGAGGAGAAAGCAAAGAAACACAAGCGAACCAAAGTCAAACTTCTCATCCCCTTCGTCCTCCCCAGACCAGCGGCGCCTCCAGCGACCAGCGCCGCTCTCATCCACTTCGGCCTTCCGGTCTTGATAGCAGCACAGCGCCGCCGGCGCTCAGCCCTTCCGGCCTTCCCTTATTCCCGTCGCTACTTTGCTTCTCGCTTGGTAAAGTTCCTGTTTTTGCCTTCTTACTTTTTGTTCCATTTTTGCGTTGAAGGGAAATCGATATCACGGGGCTTTGTGATTTGAAAAACGGATCTGCATCCTAATCTCTAAATTTGTGATGGTGATCAAAATTACTATGTGCGTTTTCGATTATGGTGTAAGGAGTTGTGAAGGAACTGAACGTGTTTATGGAATGAGATATCTGCTGCTAGGTGTGAAATTTTTGCTGGAATTTCTTTGAATTTCGGTTAATAGAAACGTTATATGTGAATCTACAATTTTAGGCAATTGTTTGAAAGTTACTTATATTTATTTTGTAGTCAGAACATGAACAATTTTAAGCAATTGTTTGTAAATTTATTTATCAATTGCTTCTGTTTATATCTGTACAGCCATGCTTCTGTCTATTAGAGCACCAAAATTGCTTTAAATCTGTACGGCCATGCTTATGTTTTCCTGGAGCACTCATTTTAAGTAGATATTATTGTGAACTCTTATCATCTCTTATTTTGACATTTTCTAATTCGGTTCGATTCTTTTTATATTATTTGTAAATAGGATATTATTTTTTCGGTTAACCGAAAAATTCCAATTATTCGGAGAGCAAATTTGTCATATGATTGCTCAGTTCGGTTCGAATAATCCGTGAATAATATGAATTTTCTCGGTTAATTAAAATTTCAGTTAACTGAATTCTTCAGTTCAGTTTCGGTTAGTAACTTTGCTCGGTTCGTTTCGGTTAGCAAAATAGTATTCGAATCGTGCCGACTCTAGCTGGCTATATTCAGCCCAATCCATCCTTGTTAAAGAGGTAGAGATGGGGTGATCCAACGGTCCAAGCCCATTTTCATGGCCCAAGCAAGTATCTGGAACTCGGTGAACAATCGCCTTCCATTTGGTTATTTGGTTACTGGTATAGTTGTATACATCCCGTTCCTAAATGCATCCGACGCTCCTACTGCTTAAAATCAATGCGCCTCTACTACCCTAAATTTTTAGAACAAGGGATCTTTTTCATATTGATCTTTTCCCCATAAACCTTGAGGTCCTGACTATGGTTTAACAAGTTTTTATTTTTGTGTTGCGTATTGAAACGTAATAAGAAAATTGATTATATGCTGGAAATTTTGTTTCATTTGTTCCTTTTTTTTTTCTGAATTTTTTGCTTGGACGTAAATAGGAATGCGTGTTGATTTTATTAATGGGTTTTAGGGAGTGTGGGTAACGAGTGGCTCTTTTTATTGAATTACTATGCAGGGAACGAATTGCAAGGGATCTGTTTACAGTTTTAATGGCCAGAAACTGTAGTGGTGTAGATAGAATCAGCAGTCTCCCTGACAATGTCATTGATCAAATTCTGACACGCTTGCCGTTGAAAGATGCGGTGAGGACATGCATACTCTCCACAGAATGGAAGTATAAATGGACAACAATTTCACATCTTGTTTTCGATTTTGACACGAGAACAACTCAGGATTTCGAATCCATTATCTATTCCATCTTATTGGTGCATAATGGATCCATAGTTAAGTGTTCAATTAAGAACATTCGTAATAAGAACTACAGTGCCATCGGTCATTGGCTCCACATGTTGTCCAACCATGGTATTGAAGAATTTGAACTCACATCAATGGACACGAATACTGATTATGTGGTGCCGCAACATCTATTTCATTGCAAACAGTTAACATGCTTGTCTCTTCAATATGTTGGGATTGCAGTTACTCCTACGTTTGAAGGATTTAGTCGGCTTGTCAAGCTTCGACTTTTTTGTGTCTCACGAGCATATGAACAGTTGAATACAATTCTGTCAAAATGTCTGGTGCTTGAGCGTTTGGAGGTATTTGATTGCCAACATTTATGCCTTAATATCAATGCCGCTAATCTCAAATCTCTTGCATGTTGTGGGGCATTGCGTCCGATTTGTATTGAAAGTGCAAGCATTGAGCACATTTTCATTTACACAAATCGCTATGTGAATCACCATAAAGCATCATGCCTTGTTGGAAATGATTTGGTTAAGTTTTTTGGCCAAATGCTTCATATTAAGACGTTGGGAATTAATCAGACATTCCTAGAGGTAGAAAGGTTATTATATAAATATATATATATATATATATATATATATATATATTAACTTTGGCTCTACCTACTCTCCACTAAATCATCAGATAATTGTGAATCTCCAACCACACTAGTTTCAATGATAGTACTACTGTCATAGACATTAATTAGCATCATATATTTCTTCATTGAATCTTGATCTCATCGCCTACTTTGATGTTGATTGGGGATGCTGTGTTGTTACTCAAAAATCTCTTGTCCTTATTGTATCTTCTTTGGTTGGTGCCTTAATATATTGGAAGACCAAGAAACAGGCTTTGGTTTTTCATTCTTTTCAGCTGAATCTGAATATAGGAGCCTAACTGATATGGTAGCTGATATTCTTATGGATCACATATTTTTTTCAAGTATCTAGGTGTATCTTTTTGCTCCCATTTTTTTTTTTTTTTTTTGTGACAATTAATCTGCACAAGTTCATCCGAACAGATGTCGATCTAACCAATGTCAAGAGTTTGGTCTTCCATGCCCCTGCATCTTGTTGTGGCCTTTCTCGCTGCATTCACATTTTACAGTTTGGTCGTGTGAAATTTAAAAGCGGCAGAAAGAGTCCTGATTGCAAATATTTTACCCAGACAACAAAAAGTCTCCACTTGGATTGCTTCTTCGCCATTTTATAATGTAAACAGAGTCGATTTCCAAAGTAATCATGTACGATATTATGTGTTTGCGCGACGAAGCCTGTACGAGTAGTTCAGAAGTAGACGCGAAAATCGCTATTCTTGGTTGTTGAATTTCTTTCCCGAGCTTTGCGAGAGGGCTGACTTTATTAGAGTCGAAAGGCTTGCTGTCACTAATGTTTCAAAGTAATTGCCCTAAAGGCTAAAACTACAATGCAAGTTCAAATTGCAAAAGGACTAAAAGTGCCTGCAATATTTTGTTTGCATTTTTTCTCTAACAATAACAATAATAATACTACTAGGTTGGGGATGAGGACTGTGGGCTAAGTCCTTTACTTCCAACGGAAGAGGTTCCTTTTGTAATTTATGTGGCATGAGTTTCCACCACCCCATTCCTAGCCTGTATAGTTGTTCAGTAAAAAAAAGAAAGAAATACTAATAAACTTGACTCCGATATTACATTTAATTGATGAATCGACGGTGATATTGCACGAATGCAAAACCCATCACCATTGGTCACATCATTATCTTTATACTCCCTCCGTTTTTAAATGATAGCTACGTTGGAGAATTTGACACTATTCACATAATCATTTTGACTTGAAGTTTTATCATAGTTATTCAAGTTAAAATATAGTCAATTGAGATCTTGTTAGATTCATCTCGTCTTGTAGTTTTTAAATATCGAAATTTTAGAATTTTTACTTGTACCGAACTTAAGTTATTACCGATTTAAAATATACATTGGACTGCGTGCTGCGTGGGTCCGTAGCAAACAAAAAAAAACGGAGGGAGTATAAACCATCAACAGGGGGAATCACATTTACCCACCAATTAATTGAGAATAAAAATAGGAGTATTACAATGGTGCAGGCTTTACAACCTTCAGTTTAGGCGAAAAAATGTATAGAATGTTCATGAATTTAATTTTCTCTGGGCAATCAAACAATTTCTCAACCCAAACGAACTTGAAGTTTCTGCAACGACGAACAGCAGGATTTCTGCAACCCAAACGAACTGTATACATGATTTATTGATGATCAATTGAAGATGTAACAAGGAAAGGTGGTTTCACATGGCTTCAAGAAAGAACCAATTTCAGAAACACAAAATATAGATTTAAATGCAACATAAGTATGTTTTATACGTACAAAGTTATAAAAGATAATTCCAAAAAAAATAAAATACATGCATTCAAGCAGAGGTATGATAAAAACATATATAATTTATATGTAAAATTTTACCACATTAATGGTCCGAAAGCTTCATTCACTCTTCATCTTCAAGTTTAGTTTGCATAATTTTGTTCTCTAAAGTTTTCATCATTTTCCATCTTTCCAAATGAAGGAACAACAAAATGTCTAAACATAATGGGCAATGGCTTATAATTTTTTTTCTTTTTGGTGAACATGACGCCAAGCGTCGGCAAAGAAGAAAAGCTAAAAAATACTACAGAAAGGAGGAAGCAGAGAGAATAAAAAAAATCAAGAAGACCATCAAAACCGCGGGAAACAGACCCCCGCCCTACCAGCAACCAACGACGAACAAACCACATCCGGGGGATAAGCCCAGGATGTGAAGAACTCTTCCATCCTCGCCCCAAGCTTAGCAAGCGAGTCAGCAACAGCATTACCTTCGCGCAAAATATGAAACCAACGAGCACGAGGAATCTGGGAAATAGACTCAGTAATACGGAGAGACAAAGGCCGAAGCCAGTGTCCCTCGGCCACACCATGTCGAAGGATCCGAAGTGCCTCCATAGAATCAGAATAGCAGACAACATCCTCTATTCCTAAGGCAATTAGACGTTGCAAACCATTCAAGATGCCATGGAGTTCAGCAACCATGTTGGAGGCAATCCCAACCGAGCCTGCAAAGACCTCAATCCATCTGCCATACTCATCGCGAATAACCCCACCAAACCCAGCAGGACCCGGATTTCATAGAGAACTCCCATCCACATGCAAAATGTGACAGCGAGCACTCAAAGGATTCCAAGACACCCACCTAAGTGAGGCCACCCGCGGCTGCTTTCCAAGGGCCCTATCGAAGCACTCCCCCAAGAAACGAGCCTCACGAACAGCTCCTACACTATCAATCACTTCGCCTCTCATCACGACAGCGTTGCGGCCTTTCCAAATAACCCACAAGACTGCCCAATGCAACCCAGACCACTTGCGACAAATACGAGTAAAGCTAGCAGCCACATCAGCTTCCTCCGCCTGCCACCAATACGCCATGAATAAACCAAAATGTTTCCAAACCCCCACAGCCCAAGAACATTGGAAAAAAATATGGTGAACAGTTTCCCTGTGTAAGCCACAGACCGTGCATAGGGGAGACTCGGCAAGGCCGCGATGGTGTCGCAGAACATTTGTTGGGAGAGAATTATGGACAATCAACCAAACCATGAATCGAACTTTTTCTGGCGCACGTATTCGCCAAGGCCATGAACGATCAACATCATTCACGAGACCCCGCTGGAGAAGCAGCCACGCATAGCCATCTTTCACCTTATAACTCCCATCCGCTGTCCCAAGCCAACGAAGAGAATCTGGAGTAGAGGCGTGCAACACTAGAGGACCGAACTCCTGCAGCTCTTCTTGGATATGATCCGGTAGAGGGGTCTGCATGGCATCCAACTGCCACCGATTATCATAGAAAATGTCTTTCACTCTGAGATGGGAATCGACCTCATGAATATCAGAGAGACGTGAGGCAAGATCACCTGCCTTAAGCCATGCAGAGTGCCAGAAGGAACACTCGCCTGTTCCAATACGAACGCGCACGCCGGAAGACAGTAGCGGTCCAACCTTCACTAAAGCACGGAAGATCGCTGAAGCAACCGGACGCTGAGCATTAAGGGTTTTGGAGTACCATATTTCTCGGTAAGAACCCGAATCCAAGGCTGTGAAGAAGCAGAAACATAATCCATGTAGCATTTTCCCAGTAATGCCACATTCATGTCCCGGCTAGATCGAAGTCCGAGGCCCCCCATCCGTTTTGGTAAAGCAGCTTTGGACCAACTTACGAGATGGAAACCTCTACCCGCCGCGTCCTTCCAAATGAACGAACGAAGAATCGCATCAATTTTCTGACAAATATCCGAGGGTAACCAAGCTAATTGCATCACATAGTTCGGGATTGAAGACAACACCGAGCGAGCCAACGTCAACCGCCCAGCCTTGCTCAAGAGAGATCTCTTCCATGTCCCTAACCGACCCTGAATAGCCTCCACCAATGGTTGAAAATGGTGAGACCGAGCAGCCCCATGAAACATAGGATAACCGAGATACTTTCCAAGCTCATTTGTAAAACCAATATTAAGAATATTAGCTATAGTGATACGTGTGGCCTCCGGTACCGACGCCGAAGCTAGCGCCTGGGATTTGTTAGAGTTCACCCTTAACCCAGACTGGAGAGCAAAGGTATGCAGAACATCATCCATGCAACTGACACTATCAATCGAGGCTTCCGAGAACAAGAGAAGGTCGTCGGCGAACATAAGGTGCGAAATAGGTGAAGACCCCCTCCCGAGAGCCACTGGGCGCCACCTTCCTTCGCGGACCTTAGACAAGATGGTATGTGAAAGCTTCTCCATAATGATAATAAACAGATATGGTGATAATGGGTCCCCTTGGCGGAGGCCCTTAGCCGGGGAGAAGGCTGGGAGCGCTACACCATTCCAAAGAATAGAATACATAGGCGAACAGACACAGAACATAATGAGCTGGCATAACGCAGACGGTAACCCCATCTCTGTCAAGCAAGTCTCCAAGAAATCCCAATTCACATTGTCGTACGCTTTCTCAAGATCCACTTTCAAGAGGAATTCCTGCCGACGGCGATGCCGGATATTGAATGTATTAATCACCTCTTGAAGTATAATGGCATTACCCGAAGTGCCCCGACCTGGAAGGAATGCCGATTGAAAAGGACTGATGTATCCTTGTAGAACCGGCCGAAGTCGATTAACTAAGACTTTAGTAATGATTTTATAGCTCGCATTACACAAGCTAATAGGACGGAAGTTCCGAATCTCCCTCGGGACCTCAACCTTGGGGATAAGGCAGATAAACGTCGAAGCAATAGAAGAGTCAAAATGCCCTAATTGAACCGCATCATGGACCAAGTGGAAGACAGACTCGCCGACAAAATTCCAATAACGTTTATAAAATTCGGGGGGGAAGCCGTCGGGTCCGGGAGCTGATAGACCTCTCATATTACCAACAGCTACCTTAACTTCATCCTTACTGACCTCCATAGCCAAGTCTGTGACACCCTCCAACCGCGGAAGAGGCTCCAAAAAACCCTGACTATTGTGAGCTGAAGTGGAAAGGCCATATGCAGTGACAAAGTGGCCTAAGATATGGTTTTGTAGAGCCTCAGGATCCGTGGTCCACATACCTCCAATATCCAGTCCTAGGATGCGGCCCCGTTGGCGACGAATCATGGTTTGGGAGTGAAAATATTGCGTATTACGGTCCCCCAATTTAATCCACGAATCCCGTGATTTTTGGTGCCATAACATCTCCTCTTGCGCCAAAACTTCATCCAACTCCCGACGGAGGTTAACTTCTAAACGTTGCATGCAAGCAGAGTCCCACCGGACTAAAACACGCCTAACCCCCTCAATCCGTCTAATAAGCTTCTGTTTGCGCCGCTTGAGATTGCCGAAAGTGGACTTATTGAAGAATATAGAGGACTCTTGAACCTGAGCCAATCTATTCTGAAAAGAGGGGCCGCCTAATGCCCAAGCTGAATCCACCACATAATCATACATCGGGTGAGAAGCCCACATGGATTCCCAACGAAAAGGTCTACCCGAACGGAGATCCGCAGGCCCGCAGCATCGAAGCAAAATAGCATTATGATCCGAAGCTCGCTTTGGGAGGACTTCCACAAACCCTTCAGGGAAGGCCTGAACCCACTCCAGATTGGCAACCGCCCTGTCTAGCTGGCGACAAGCCAGGGGGCCACCTGATGAATTACGATGCCAAGTGAAGGAGTCCCCGATAGTGTGCACAGTAGCAAGCCCACAATCCTCCAGCATTGCACCAAATTTGGCAGCTTGCCTGGCATCAAACAACAACCCCTTATTCTCCGAAGAACAAACTATAGAATTCCAATCTCCAAGGGTGAGCCAAGATCCCACAATCACTGATCTCGTCGTGCGCATGTTCAGCCAGTCGGCTTCACGTAGGTTGGCGCAAGGATTAGCATAAATGGGGGTAAGATACCATGAGGCAGAACCGCGAGATACCTTGATTGAAGCCATCCGAGGATAGCAAGCGAAACAAGAAAAGGAAAAGGGAGTACCAATGTGAGTTAAGATCCATATTCCACCCGCTTGGCCTACCGATTCCGCAATATACAAAGCTTCATAGTCGAGTCGATAAAGGAAACCCTTAGACGCTCAAACAGCCCCCTTGGTTCCATAAGAATAAAAATCGAGGGTCTATACATCCGTAAAACATCCGCAATGTGGCGTTGAGTGTTCTTATGCATGGCGCCACGAACGTTCCATGCAAGCACTGAGAAGTCTCGGAATTCCATCATTGGGAAACAACATCGGTGTGATCTTGTGACCCATTCTCAGGAGGAGCAGCCTCCTCATCATTCCCATCCCAAGCTAACGCTAGGAATGTATTATGTTGTGGAATAACATCCGTACTCGAAGGGTTAGCAGGATGTGAGCTCTGCCCAACTTCGGTAGTACGCCGCTGTCTCTTACTTTTAAACCTCCTTCCGGCCTCGAGCTGATCGAGTTGTACAACTAGGGAAAAAGGAACAGCTGTGCCTTTGCCCTTCCCTTCCACAGGATTGTCTGTAGTAGGAAGATTCAACTTGCTTGACAAGTGTTTGCGAGATTGTAGAGGCAACACCTCCAACGCTCTCGGAGGGTCACGACGGGGGCGAGGATGCCGAGTGACCATGAGCCATTCCCCGTGGGTTGCGATCGGGTGGGAACCCGAGGCCGCAGAATCTGGGGCAGAAACCCTAGTTTCCTTACATCTAGGGTTGGCAGGATTTGTTTCCAAATTAGTCTCCATAAGTACAGGATTCTGGTCCACCAAATCTGTAATGTTACCTTGAATATCTCCAACCAAATCAGGACGCTGATACGCTTGGGATTCTGGCAAGTCCTCCGGAACAGACTCCGGCGCTACCTCCGGACGATCATGGTGAAGACAAGGTCCCAGATCAAAGCGAAAACGACCACACTAAGTGCAAATGTGGTGAAGCCCCTCATACGCCACGTTTTGCCACTCCGTATTAACCATCACCCTACCAATAACAGGCTTGCTTAGGTCAATTTCTACACAGACCCGTGCAAAGCGGGCACGATTCAAATCCTTCGAATTAATATCCACCCGCAGTGGCTTGCCGACCATGGAGGCAATCAGAAGGAGCATCTCTTCTTCATAAAGTATCGGATCCATTCCCGGAAAACGAATCCAAACCGCAGTCTTAGTAATCTTACCAGCAGTTGCATGGGTGTCTTTCGTCCATGGCGCCACAGCCACATGATGGCCGAAGATCGACCAAGGCCCGTCATACAAAGCATGCTTTCTATCATCCGCGGAACCAAACTTAACAAGAAAATAGCCTTTATCCCCATCTACAACTCGGAAGTGGCCTTTAGGTTTCCACAGGGCTGTAAGTTTAGTTTGCATGACAGAAAGGTTAATCCTTTTCCCAAGGACTCTCACCACCAGGGCATCGGCGAAGGGGGCACTAAGCCTGGTAATAGCAGCGTCGTGAATTTGAATACGGGGGAGAAGTGGATTACCTTCCACCGTATCAAAAGAAACCAGATCACTCAAAGGCACATTGGCAGCAGGAAGAGGTTCAAAGGAGGGAGGCCGAGGGATAGTAATATCCCGGAACGAGGGTTTCTTGATCGGCACGTCAGGATCGGTGGGGGTTGGCGGCGAGGAAGGAAGCGGAGAATTCAGAGGGGAACCAGCGGAGAACGCAGACATTTTTTCGTTGATAGTACTTTACTCCTAGTGTTTCTTTTTTATGGCTTATAATTTTTAAGACAGTCAATTTACTTCTTAAATATACTACTATAAGTTAAATAGTTGTGTTCAGATCAAGTGACAATGACCATATATTTTCATTTCATTGAGTGTTAATAAATAACTACACACACATTGATCAAATGATGAAATTTCATGCAATAGAAAATATAGAAATTCAATCCAATCATTGCCACATACATTTATTAAGATAAAAGCCCAACAACACAGCAACTGATAGCACTAGAAAGACCTCAAACAATGACCCACAGACACCAATCAAAGCAAGAGTTAAGAAATTCGTCACACGATGGTAATATTATACTATCTGAAAGCAATAATAATATTCCTCGCTCTCAAGGAACTATGAAAAGCCTAACAACTCTTTCAGCATACTGTGTTGGGGTGGATACGCATCAAAATGCAATTTCAGTTCCGTAAGTCTCACTTTCCCCAACAAAAGAAGTTTCACAAATTCCATATGAGCTTTTGAACCTGGGAAACCCAAAAAATCATGACATTTTCGAGGCAACAGCTGAGAGGAATTTCAAGCTTCTGTTATGCTTTAAGATGTCGAATTACAATGCCTTCTTCAGAATGATCCGGAACAGTCTAAAATAAGCGTGAAATGGATCAAGTACAGTATCAGAATGAGAAAATTAAATTCCAAATGACGTATGCCACTTAAAGAAATTGTAAGCGTTTGCAAATTAGGGCAGCTTCTAATCAAGCAAAGAACACAACGGACATGGCCCACGTTTCCAAAATCAACAAGCGAAAAGTCCAGGCTAGTCAAATAGTTGAGGTCATTGGGGAGCTTGAGTGGCACAACACCAACAGCCAAAAACTTCATGAAAAGTTTGTGAAAAATAAGAATGTACTGAATTAGTTAGAGGCTGAGACCAGATAAATATACAGCTAGTGAAAAATTCAAAAAAAAAAAAAAAGACTCCTTCACCTGCACAAAGCACTCTTCAGATTTCAGTCTTCTCAAAGATGACTGTTGTTATTAACGTGCTCTTGTGCAGATTCAGTAGTTCCATGGTTGTTGAAACTACGACAGAACGACCGAAGCAGTTACTGTCAGTCATGCGCGACAGTTACCTGATCTGTGTGCGCGTTCTAACCGACTCAGACTGATCTAATTCGCGTCTCTGAGTATATATATGTGTCTAGACTTTCTGTAAATAAGTATTGAGTTTATTGAGTTGTAATTTTACACATTCTACACACTTTACACACACTAGTCGGTTATTTCTCTCCAAGATTCACTAGTTCTATTCTTTGAGAGAGAGTTAGAAATTCCTTGTGTTCGTTCTACTTTTTAGAAGATTATTCTGTATACGCAAGGTCAGATTTTCTGTGATTCAACAAGTGTTCTTGTTGGAGAAATTTTCTTTACACCCGATTGAAGAGGCTTTTGGAAGAAGCGCTCAAAGATTGAAGGAGATGGATTCAGGAAGACTGTTATGCCAAGAAGCCATGGTTCTTGAAGCCTGAACAACCAGAGGATTCAAATTGGACAGGATCGTCCGGAGACGTAGTTGTGGGGGAGTCGCGACTACGGTCTGTCTGCAAACAGGGAAGTGTTGCTTTAGAGTTTGAATTGGTTGTTTGTGAGTCTTCTAGGTCTAGGATTTCTTGAGTATTTAGTATACGTCGCCTGGATTGGAATCCCCCAGACGTAGGCCGAAGGCCGAACTGGGTTACCAAATCACGTGTCTTTACTTTCTGCTGCATTACACTGATTTGCACACTCTGATTCACACACTCACTATCGTGCACACGTCGTTTTAACTACTGCTCGACGACCGCGCTAAATCCAAGATTTTACGTAATCTGGGACCAACACTTGGTATCAAAGCGGCAGACTCTGATATAGTAGAGGCGATCTGAAAAATTCTTGGAAAGATGAATAGAGAAGGCGCTTCTTTGTCAAGACCACCACTGTTCGATGGCACGAATTATAGATATTGGAGAACTCGGATGAAGATCCATCTTATGGCACTTGGAGATGATGTTTGGGACGCAGTCGAGACAGCCTGGCAACCACCTACTCGACCACGAGCTACAGCTGATGGTTCTACGGATCCACCTGGTAGTCGACCGGCAACCAAGGCGGAATACACTCAAGCTGAAAAAGATGCCAAGAAAGGGAATTATACGGCCTTAAATGCAATTTTTAGCGCCATGGATGAAACGCAGTTCCAGCTAGTCACAAACCACACACTGGCTCATGACACATGGAGGACTCTAGAGGTTATGTATGAGGGTTCTGAAGATGTTCGGGCTACCAAATTACAACGAGTTGAAACCATGTTCGAGAATTTGAAGATGAACAAGGATGAATCTATTTCAGTCTATTACGGGAGGTTCAAAGATATTGTAAATCAAGCCTATTCCTTGGGATTGATTTATGATAATCAAAAATTGGTTCGAAAGATGTTGAGGACTCTTACCAAGAAGTATGCTCCGAAGGTTGCAACATTGGAAGAATTGGATAAGTTGAACACCATTACCTTGGATGGCTTAGTGGGAATTCTTCAAACATACGAGATGAATCATCTTGAAGAAGAATCAACAAGGAGTATTGCTCTCAATGTGGAAGAAGAAGATTCTGGAAACTCCTCTGAAGATGATGTATCTTATATTTCCAGAAAAGTGGCAAAGATGTTGCAAGACAGACGTACAAAGAAATTCTACAAACAGCAAGGTCGCAGTTCCAACGATGTTCCGACGACGGACAGACCACCTCGCAGAGACTTCAAAAGAAAGGATAGCAGCAAAGTTGATCGTTTTAACAACAAGAAGAAGGACTATGACAAGCCGGACAAGTTTGCCTCGGTGATTTGCTATGAATGTGGAGGCCAAGGACATGTTCGATCTGAATGTGCCACAACCAAAAGAAAGGAAATGCGAGAAAAGAAGGCACTGCAGGCTACTCTAGGTGATCAAGACGATGACAGAACCACTGAAGCACAGAATTCAGATTCTGATGAAGTCGTTGCATTCACTCTAAGAGAAACAAGTCCTACTATAAAAGGTATTGTCAAGTCAATATGTTTTTCACCTAATAATTGTGATTCTGATTCAGGTGAAAGCGATGATGAGTACGACCAATTACTTGCTGATTACAACGAACTCAAAGAGGATTTTGAAGTTGCTGTTCGGGAAAACAAGAAGTTGTTAGGACAACTGGCAGACGTCGGAATTGCTTATGATCTTGAGGTTGAAAAGAATGAAAACTTGCAAAAGGAGAACAACACTCTTAAAGACAGAATTCATGTTATGGAGAAAGAGTTTGACGATCTCAAAGCAAAGAACAATGAACTTCAAAAGGTATCTAAAGGTAAAAATCAACTTGATGAAGTTTTATCTATGGGAAAACGTATTGGTGATCAAACAGGTTTAGGCTATAAGAAGCAAAGCACTCCTAGCAAAACAAAGTTTACAAGTGGAGGTTTCCTCACTTCAACTACTGATTCACCACCTGAGCTGATAGTCGGAGAATCGTCCAGACGACAAAAGGACTGCCTGTACTGCAATCTGCCTGGACACACGGCTGAGACATGCATGTGGATTCTAAGAGATCTTATGAATGGAAGACCAGTCGTATGGCCTGATCAAGAGCTTCGAAAGAAATTCAGAATGCAAAAGGCATGGATACCTAAAGGTAAAACTAATAATAATAAAGATTCTGCTTGTTTTGTAGTTCTTTCGGTGCAGGAACAACATCGAAACGAAAAATGGTATTTTGATTCGGGATGTTCAAGGCATATGACGGGAAGAAAAGATGTCTTAGACAACTTTACTGAGAAAGATTGTGGAGCCGTTATGTATGGAGATGGTACAAAAAGCAAAATTGCGGGTTATGGTAAATCTAAGGATGTTACTCTTTCTAAACTCTCTAGAATATTCTATGTAAATGGTCTTACTACTAACCTTATCTCTATTAGTCAACTTTGTGATGAAGATCTGGAGGTTAGGTTTACTAAACATAGATGCATAGTATATAATGATCAAAATGAGATTGTTATGATGGGAGGCCGTAGCAAGAATAATTGCTACATCTTGAAGGATGACATTCCACGGATTTTACTGACCAAGGATGATCAGACTACTCTATGGCATAAGCGACTTGGACACCTTAACTTTCAGTCACTGCATAAACTGAGTAACTCGAATGCTGTTCGCGGGTTGCCGCAACTACAGAAGAACGATGAAACCATCTGCAGAGATTGCGCCAAAGGAAAGCAAACCAGATCGAGACATAAGAAGACTGATGATATTAAAACAAAAGAATGCCTCGACCTGATACATATGGATCTTATGGGTCCAACCGAAGTGGAGAGCTTAAATGGTAAAAGGTACATTTTAGTATGTGTTGATGATTTCTCTAGATATTGTTGGGTTTTCTTTCTTAGGTCAAAAGATGAGACTATTGAGTACTTTGAGGCCCTGAGTAAAAGACTCATGAATGAGAAGCAAAGGAAGATTGCACGAATCCGAACCGATCATGGCAAGGAATTCGAGAACCAGTCGTTCGATCGTTATTGCGACGACAATGGAATTACACATGAGTACTCAGCCCCCAAGACACCACAGCAAAATGGTGTTGCTGAAAGGAAGAACCGAACATTGCAAGAGATGGCCAGATCAATGCTTCACACCAGCTCATTAAGCAAAAGATTTTGGGCGGAAGCTATTAACACTGCCTGTCATATCATCAACCGAGTGTTGTTGAGACCACACTCCAACTGCACACCTTATCAACTTTGGAACGGTAAAACTCCCACGGTAAAATACTTTCATGTTTTTGGATGCAAATGTCATGTTTTAAATGATAGAAATCAATTGCATAAGTTTGATTATAAATCTTTGGATGGATATTTCATTGGTTATTCGAATAATTCTAAAGCATATCGTGTTTATCTTACTAGTGATAAGAAGGTTATTGAATCTACTAATGTTCTCTTTGAGGATCTTGATCTATTAAGAAACAGGGTAGATGATGATGAGTTACCTCTTACTCAAAATCATGAGAATGCTAATGGCACTGAGCAATCTATCACTGAAGAAGAACATGCTAGTCCTAATGTTCCAGATAGAGGTCCTGATAAAGATTCTGAACCAGAAAAGGATGCTGATACAGACACTGTTGTCGAGACGACAGCAGAACCACCCTCTGAAGTTCAGAACAACAGAAAAGGTTCTAGAGTGAATAAACATCATTCAACACTGGATATTATTGGAGATCCACAAGGTCAGAGACAGACTAGGCATAAAGAGATTAATTTCAAAGATCTAGCAAGCTACAATTGTTTTGTTTCTATGGTTGAACCAAAGAATACATCTGAGGCGTTGAAAGATGAGTACTGGATTGCTGCAATGCAAGACGAGCTACTGCAATTTGAGAGGAATGCTGTCTGGGAGCTGACAGAACCACCGCAGAACGCCAACATTATTGGAACGAAATGGGTTTACAGGAATAAGACGGATGAGAAAGGCAATATCATAAGGAATAAAGCAAGGCTAGTTGCACAAGGTTATACCCAAATTGAAGGTTTAGATTATGGCGAAACATTTGCTCCCGTGGCAAGGATGGAAGCTGTAAGGATACTTCTTGCAATTGCGTGCTCTTTGAATTTGAAGCTGTAAAATCAAGGAAGAGATTTATGTTGCACAACCGATTGGATTTGAAGACCCGAAGTATCCAAATCATGTTTATCGAGTCAAAGGAGCCTTATACGGATTAAAGCAGGCACCCAGAGCCTGGTATGAGACATTGTCTAAGTATTTAGTCGATAATGGATTTAAGAGAGGAAATGCAGACAAGACGTTGTTCGTAAAGCGTCAGAACGACCACTTAACGATAGCTCAAGTGTATGTTGACGACATCATTTTTGGATCGACTTCAGTCAAACTCAGAAAGGAATTTGTTGATGCTATGAAATCAGAGTTTGAGATGTCTATGATGGGAGAATTACACTACTTTTTGGGATTACAGGTTAAGCAAGAGGCTGATGGTATTTTTCTGTGTCAAGAGAAGTATGCTAGAAACATGTTGAAAAAGTTTGACATGGATGATTCTAAGGTAGTCAGAACACCACTAGGACAACAGGAGAAGCTGAGCAAGGATGAAACTGGAAAGTCAGTGGATCAAAAGACTTATAGGAGTATGATTGGAAGTCTACTGTACCTCACTGCTACAAGACCAGATATTTCATTTAGTGTAGGTGTATGTTCAAGGTTCCAATCCGATCCTAAGGAGTCTCACATGAAAGCAGTAAAGAGGATCATGAGATATGTTAAAGGAACAATGAATATTGGAATTTGGTTTTCGAAAAGGTCATCACTTGACTTGATTGGATTTACAGATTCTGATTGGGCAGGTTGTTGTGACGACAGGAGATCTACCACTGGAGGCTGCTTCTACTTGGGAAACAATCTAGTAAACTGGTATTCCAGAAAACAAAACATCGTAGCTCTATCAACAGCGGAGGCAGAGTATATTGCTGCCACATGTTGCTGTTCACAACTTCTTTGGATGAAGCAACTACTCGAGGACTACGGTATTCATAAGGATGATTTTTTAGTTTTCTGTGATAATACTAGTGCAATAAATATCTCTAAAAATCCTGTTTTACATAGTAGGAGTAAGCATATTGATATTCGTTATCATTTTATTAGAGATCTTGTAGAGGATAATGTTTGCAGGATTGAGCATATAGCGTCGTTGGAACAACGGGCGGACATCCTTACAAAAGCTTTAGATGGAGAAAAATTTGAAGGCCTAAGAAGCACCTTGGGTCTTTCCTATCATAATTAATCTGTTACAATTTGGGCCTGACGAATTTCGTGTATAAGTATTCTTCCACAGGCCCAACACACTTCAAATGGAGAAAATCTATCCGGATGGTCATGATTATGCACGGCAGTCAAGATGATGCCACAGCAGCGTCTGTAACCGCTGCACACACATCAATCACGTCGCACGTCTTCAGAAACTGCCGCACAACCCTTCCCCTTCCGGCTACCTCCTCCATTTAAGGTTCACTAACTCTCCTTTCTATTCAAGCTTTTTTTTCTCACATTTTCGATTTTGAGCTCTGCAGCCAGAATTTGAAAATGGTAACCACCAACGATCCCGATGCTCCTCATTCCGCTACCTCCTCCACGACGAGTTCGTCGTCTGGGTCACCGCTGGACGCCCAACCTATCTCTGTTCTACCACCTGTTCTTTATCTTCCTCCTCCTGCTGCTGCTGGAACTTCCGAGCAGCCACCAACTGAGAATCAGCCAGACCCCCAAAATCAACCAGACACCCAAAATCAGTCTAACCCTAACCCCGAAATCACTATTGATCCCTCTTTCATTGACCAAGTTGTTCGAGAAATCAATGCTGAGCATCAAACGCCACCACTTTCCCCCCTGCAAAATCAAGGTTTACATGATATGAACCAAGAAGAAATCGATGAAATCACTGCTTCACAGCAAACTGGAGGTCCTACTGCTGTTGAGACCACACCAGAACCACGAAGGAAATCAACCAGAAAGCGAAAGGAGCCCACTCCTACGCCCACACCAGCACCAGTAGTCACAACTTCAAAGAAACCACGAAAGGAACCAAGGCCACCCCCTCCTGCTTTGAAAGCCGAAGATGCTTACAGTCTCAAGTTCTACACGCGAGACATGAGGACATTTTCGAAGGAAGTTCTAAAAGGGAAGGAGTTTAAGCCTGAAGAGATCTTCAAGCATAATCATTATGACGTTTTAGGCTTCTCGGATCTTTTGCAAGAGAGGCATTTGACGTATTGGGCTAAGGGTCTCACACACTACTCACCCAGTCATGTTCGAGAGTTTTATGCGAACTTACATCCTGAGATCCTCACTCCTCATTCTGCTTGGTTCGGTAAAATTTACATTCGCGGTCAATTTCATGAACTAACTCCTGCTGTGATTCTGAAGTTGTTGAAGCTACCACCCAACGATGATATGAGCGACTGTTAGGATCTGATGCCGGAAGATACTCTCACTACTGCACTGGAGATTTCTAACCAGAAAGTTAAAAGCTTTGGACGCAACAAATTCAGTATTAAGGAGCTAACACTGAAGTTCTACTGCCTATACCAGTTTTGTAGTGCAAACATCCTTCCGACTTCTAACCAGTCTCAAGTCAGCACTATGATGGGTAAATTCATACTTTGTGTAGACAAACATATGGGTCTAATCAATTTTGGATACTTTCTTCTTAAGCAAATGCTAGGGTACACCTCTGGGAGAATCAAGAAGACGATCAACTTACCCTATCCAGCTCTCATTACCGAATACCTTCTATCCATTGGTGTGAAGATCAAGGAAAAGCATTTGGTTGCTTTGAAGGAGTACAAACCACCACCACACTTGATGGACATGCATAATGACATCAAAAATGGCCCTCCTCTAACTGGTCCTGCACTTGTACACCAATTGAAGCAGAGGATCCTTCGTCAGAACGAACGGCTGACAACCTGGAGCCAGGAAGCTATGGCTATAAAAAGGGAGAATCTCAAAATTCTTCATATGCTTCCTTTGTCTTTTGATGCTTCTGACTTGCAGGCAGATGATGAGGATGTTGCTCTTGATGATGAAGAGTGATATTCCATCATGGGGGAGATGGATGGTGTTGGATGGTACTGACTGGTAGTGATGACAACTGGGTAACGATATTTCAAAACTTTGGTTATTGTTTTTGGAAGTTTTATTGCTGGACAATATTGATGGATGTTTTTGATGATGATTGTTTTTTATGACTGTTTTTGACTGGATGATTACTGAACTTTTGGATTTGAACTATTATTGGTCTGTAATAGTTAGGTAATCCTGATAACTGCTGAACTACTTGCTTTTTAATCTGCTCTGATGATTTTATATCTGCACTGTGATTCTACTCTGAATGCTTGATGGATGTTGTTTCTGAATCGTTTTGACTCTTCTGTAACATCCTATTTGTGTATCACATTGTTTTGCTCTGATATGATCTCTTATACTCTTTGGGCTTAGATAGTTTCAACACCATTTGGTGATGGAATTATCATCTCCACAAGAGTGGGGGAGATTGTTGTTATTAACGTGCTCTTGTGCAGATTCAGTAGTTCCATGGTTGTTGAAACTACGACAGAACGACCGAAGCAGTTACTGTCAGTCATGCGCGACAGTTACCTGATCTGTGTGCGCGTTCTAACCGACTCAGACTGATCTAATTCGCGTCTCTGAGTATATATATGTGTCTAGACTTTCTGTAAATAAGTATTGAGTTTATTGAGTTGTAATTTTACACATTCTACACACTTTACACACACTAGTCGGTTATTTCTCTCCAAGATTCACTAGTTCTATTCTTTGAGAGAGAGTTAGAAATTCCTTGTGTTCGTTCTACTTTTTAGAAGATTATTCTGTATACGCAAGGTCAGATTTTCTGTGATTCAACAAGTGTTCTTGTTGGAGAAATTTTCTTTACACCCGATTGAAGAGGCTTTTGGAAGAAGCGCTCAAAGATTGAAGGAGATGGATTCAGGAAGACTGCTATGCCAAGAAGCCATGGTTCTTGAAGCCTGAACAACCAGAGGATTCAAATTGGACAGGATCGTCCGGAGACGTAGTTGTGGGGGAGTCGCGACTACGGTCTGTCTGCAAACAGGGAAGTGTTGCTTTAGAGTTTGAATTGGTTGTTTGTGAGTCTTCTAGGTCTAGGATTTCTTGAGTATTTAGTATACGTCGCCTGGATTGGAATCCCCCAGACGTAGGCCGAAGGCCGAACTGGGTTACCAAATCACGTGTCTTTACTTTCTGCTGCATTACACTGATTTGCACACTCTGATTCACACACTCACTATCGTGCGCACGTCGTTTTAACTACTGCTCGACGACCGCGCTAAATCCAAGATTTTACGTAATCTGGGACCAACAATGACAGTTGACGAAAAACATTGACTAAGTTTCCCTCAGTCCCAAGCGACTCAGGGACGGGCATCACAAAATTTTTAGTATTGTCATACCCAATACCAAAACTGAAATTTCCTAAATATTCACAGTTCTAAAATAAATTGATTTAAATATACCCTCAAATTCAAAAATCTTGAGATTAGGAGCATCAATAATAACTAGGCTTAATGGTGTCTTGCAGCCTTCCACATCCAAGTGCTCAAGCATTGGACACTTAGATATAAACATATTGAAGCCGTCTTCAAGTTCAGAATCAACAATCCAAAGAGAGAGCTTGACGAGCCTATTGAGTCCCTTGAAGAAAGGTGGAAGTCTAACCTTAGACTGCCCAAGGCTCGAGTATCGAAAGTGATCAAAGCCAAAAAGATGATGAAGCACCACCTCATCATCAATAAGACAAGATAGATCAAGTGTTAGATCCTCAACATGATGTTTTGACAAGAAATGAAGCCAGCAATCAATGGTATTAGAATTGTCTTTAATGGGAAAATTAAAGGAGATTTGGAACTTGACAATGCATCCTTTGTGAACTGACAAGACATGATTGATGATGCATTTGGGCTCATAGTTTCCCCTCAAAGATTTTTTGAAATCATCATTAAAAAAAAAAAAGGTATGGAATGGTTGTTCATTTATACCTTCACCCTCTCGAGAGTATGCTAGTCCTCACTGCATCTTGCAATGGCAAACATTTGATAATGTTATCCACAACATGGCACGGAAGATCACTAATTCTGTCAGCTTTTACGAAGGCCCCCACGGTAGGATTCTGAGCCATAAGGTTGAGAGCGATCAGACTACTCGTTCACTATAAACAATGGTGACTGGAGATAGAACAGTTCATGAATCATGTTGCCAAAGAAACATAGTATTAACAAACAGCATATTCTACATTGCAATTAGCAAGGTCTCATTCCAAATTCTACATTGCAATTACCAAATTTTATAATTTTTCATTATCTACAAATAGAAACCACTCTTGCTATATTTTTTGTTAAATGCAGAATATATCAATTTTGATATATTTAACCTATTTTAAAATTTATAGAAAAAATAAATAAAAAATATATTAAAATTTTAGATTATTTATTCTTATACGTAAGATAAAATATTTATATTTTTGATACATTAATTCTTTTATATTTCAACATAATTTAAAATTGTATAAATTAAAATAATTATAAATAATATTGTGGTTGGGTGGTTATTGATAAAGTATATAAAATTGAAGTGGTTGGGTTGGGATTGATGTTGATAAGTTGGAGGAGAGATAAATTAATTAAATAATGATCACTACAAGAAAAAAGACGATTACCGACCCCAAATTGGGGTCGGTAACAAGCGGAGACGGGTCGCCCAGCCGTTTACCGACCACATTACCGACCCCAAAGTGGGGTCGGTAATTTCTTGGTAGGTGATCCAAGACCGACCAAATTTTCTTCGGGTCGGTAGCATACCGACCCATTTACCGACCAACTTTTGGTCGGTAAATTTACCGACCCCATATAGGGTCGGTAGAAGGGTCGGTATTTTGGGATCTGGGACCTCTTGGTCCAGGGATTACCGACCCCAATTGGGGTCGGTAATGGGGTCGGCTTACCGACCACTATGTGGTCGGTAATGGGGTCGGTACCTAACTGAATTTGTGACCAGAAATGGCTGTTTTGACAGCCATCCCTGCTGCCACAAATCAATCAATACCAACAAAACAATAAGACATCCAATACCACATCCACTACATTATAAATCTTCAAACAACTACAACTTATATACTCCTCAACTCTTTCATTCTTACACAAACATATCAAATACTATTAACCAAGTCCTCAAATCAAACATCCAACATTGAATATAACAAAACAAGTATTATCAAGTTCTCCAACAAAGTCCAAATGCAAGTCTACCAAAATCCATTCATCCCAACATCAATAAACACAAGTCCAAATGGTCTATCCATATCTAACATTTGTAATATAGACAAAAGTATCATACTAACCAAACATAAAAATGTCATCAGTGAACACCTAGGCCACCTCCACCCAAGCCATCATCTCCATCTCCGTCGTCTGGGGAACGAGGCCTCCGCACTCCAAGTACCCGCTCCAGCTGCTCGGCCATGCTCATATGCTCCTGTGACAGCCGCTCAATCCTCTCAAATGCAGCATCGAACTGCTTCTGTGTGACATACCCAGATGGGGGAGGAGGTGTGGAATCAACAGTGCTTGGCCGCCTAATCGCTCTAGCCATCGAGCCTATGCCATAAATGTTCCCCCGTCTGTCGAGGCCACCCGCAACATCGACGAACACGTCATTCGGGTCGAAGTTAGGCCCAATGGCTGGATTCTGTGACAACTGTGTAGAGACAGCATTGAATTGGTCCTGCAATACAAGTGGAAGAAGATAAGGTGCAATTTAGTGTCAACATGTTGAATTGAGACTATATTTTAATCGATCATTAGTAGATATACATGAAGTCGCTCTCAAGTCGGCGTGACCCAATTATCCTTTTCGTGTCCCCTCGTATGTGTGTGCTCATGAAGCTCGTGAAGATGGATAGGCCTGTTATGATCAGCAGACTGCACAAAATTTGCACTATATAAGTCTTCATTTTGTACAAATATGTGAAGAATGTTAAAGAGAAACATACCAGCTTATCGGCAGTGGCCAGATGAGACTTCGTGCCCGCTGTATGTGTGGGGAGGGCCGGTGCATCCTCCTATCCCCGGCGTCGGTTCAACTTTCCCCGTTTTGACTTCTCCTTAAAGGCCGCCGAATCCCAAAAGCGTCTCCAGTTCTCTGCAACCAACTCATCCGCCGGGTACGCCTTCTTCTTCTTTCGTATGTCTAGGGTGTAATCCTTATACCTAGCAATATTCAAACGGTGCAGTGAAATTATGTTCTCTGTTGAACAGAAATGTAAATTCAATGCTAGAAAGTACCATGCAATATTCTTCTTCTCCCACTCCTTCCTCACAGCCAGAGCGTGCTGAGGGGCCCACCGTGCCACTTTCTGCATTTTAATTTGGATCAAGATGCATACAACAATGACGGAACAGATATGTATCTTAATTAATGTAGTCGGTACCTGAAACTCGCCCCAGTAGAAGTCTTTGGTCTCCCGAGAGACCTTTCCCCAACTAATCCCATTCATGTCAGCACGCATGGGATAAATATCAGTGATCTTCCGGACCAGTGCGTTACTGAACTCCAATCTATATGACAAAATTGTTGTGTCACACGTTGATCAAAGTAAACATGTAACCCAAAAGATTTAAAACGTAAATCACTTACACCCCATCCGATCTGGGCTCAACTAAGATCCTATCTCCTCCAACCTGGGCAGCGGGAGGTGGCTGCTGTGAACCGGAAGCTGCCCCAGATGCAGATCCCACAGAACCTGTTAAATAATATCACATTAATAAAGTCTATAGAATATAACGAATTTCTCAACGAGAAACGTAGTACCTGGAGTACGAGGCATAGGAGTCTCTGGGACGGGAGAAGATGTCTCCGGTATGTCGCTGGGCTGCTCCTGTGAGCCAGTGAAACTTTTGACAATTTCCGCACACGAGTATTTTCTAAAATATCCCAGGTTAAATTTATTAAAAGGAAAGAGTTATGATTCATGGGAAGGGGTTTAAGGATATAGTTCACTTTTTATTACTCATAAGGGGAAACTTGAGTTCAAACGGCGATATGGACCTCCCCGGCATGAAACTTTTGACAATTTCGTGCCTTGAAGATCCTTGCCACGAAACTTTTGACAAGTTCTCACTACATTAGTATTTTCTGAAAAATTTTAATCCTGGTGTTCAATTTTATTTAATGAAACCAATTTATGAAGGCGGAGTTGGGATTAGGGATATATTTATAGGTTGTCACGTTTTTATTACTCGTGTTAAGAAACTGTGGCCCGAAAGCGCATGGTGTCAAAAATTGCAGTAATTTATAGTAAGACCGGATCGTTCACTGGAGGATGTGCGATAGAAGCAGGGCCCACATCGTTTACTAAGATTTTCCACTCGGTTACTCGAATCAAGTTTGTGTTTTGACTATCAACTACTTGACAGAATGTAAACTAAGTTATGAAAGCGATTAAAATAAAGCAGATAAAATTATTCTAGAAAGCGAATTAAATTCGATCTAAGAAAGTAATAAAATTATTCTAAGAAAGCAGTTAAGATTATTCTTAGGAAAGCAGATTTAAAATGAGACAGAATGGACAGGAAGAAAATAATAAAGATTGGACAAGATTCAGATGAAACATAATTAAACTTCCATTTCAATTACACAGATCTTTGCTTGGGATAATCCTTTCAGTTAGCTAACTCTCATGCTCTCTATACCATGTTCCCTTTAACAGACAGGTACTTACAGTAAGAGTTTACATGCTCTTAAGACAACAAAATCTAGGATACCACAAACTCGTAACTTCCCTTGCAATGCCTTGCAGGAGCATGTTAGTCATCTGTGGTGGACAAGCAACACCTAACATATCATTAGTTGATATGCCAAGCACTCCTATCATTCCCCCATGTCACACCCAAAGATTCTAATCAAGCCTGAACTATCCCTTAACTATCAGTCCTAGTAGCAGTTACACAACTCTCAATACAACCGAGTGACCTCTAATGAAAGCATTTAAAAGAAAGCGATAAAGAAAGCATTTAAAATCCTATCACTTGGATGTTTCTGAAAGTCTGACCCTGGTAGTAAAAGAAAGTCCCCAGTCAGAATGACCGGATGTGGATCAAGAATTCCCTATTCTCGGTGAACCGCTCGCAGTGTTCACTTCCCGTCGGGTGGTTATGAGATACAAACTAATGAAACGAACTAATAAATTAGTTCGTTCCGGATGCACTCACTCAGGACTCAAAAATAGGCATTGGCAGAAGAAGATAGCAGTTGAAAGGAACTCAACCCTATCTAAGAAAATAACCAAGGCCCACATGTTGTTCTTCTAGTATTATCTATTACACCTCATCTGAATCCAAGTGGACTCTGAGTTAGTGTAATATTTAATATAAGATTTCCAACATACAGCAATTCTGGAAAATAATAAATTTTTGAAAACCATTCCCTAAACAGGTACTAGACTCTCAATTAAAGCACAGATCCTTTCAGTCTAGGTGAGACCTAATCGCTGACTCTGCTTCTAATTTCCCAAAATCAACCCCCAGTCGGATATGAATTAGTCATAGCTGAGGAATTTATCCCTTACTTAGATCCAGATTTTATAAAGGAATTTTTGTTGGAAATGTATTATGAGACATCTGATTTAAATCAAGACTTCTATGTCCAAGGGAAGGATCCCAAAATAATATTGACCACAACATCTACATAATAATATCATGCATAAATTTAGGGAGAAGTGTAAAATTAAATAACCCAAAATATAAGGTGGGTTTAGAAGAAATAGCCGGAGATGAGAAGAATTTATTTGGCTAAAAAGATGGCTGAAATAACTGGGGTTATCTGGACTGCAAACATCTGCTATCCAGATCCCAACTATTCCAGGTGGAATGGTTTTAGACAGCAGAAGACCTTATTTGACAGTGATCGCTATCATCAAGATTTCTACTATCTGTGAAATGAGAGAAAAACCTACATGTTTTCTCACTGTAATACTATTGAAACTATGTTGATCGACACCGTTTGATAATCTTACAGCTCAAAATTCGGGTTTGAAATTAAGATAAATAAATAGAAACTGTATCCGAATAAGAGTTAGCTGAGCAGCTATTATAATCCCGGATGGACGAACCGCCAAGGCTTCCACCAACCACTATCCGGATCATGCAAAATAACATCTAGTAATTAATATACAGACCACGAGCTAGTTTATCCATGTGGGAATACCCGCCAACATTAATCTGTTATATCTCTTACTAGCTGTTTCACGCAACACGGGAAAGACCAAAATAAATAAGAGAAAAATATTTTTGGATCATCTTGTATGAGAGACATTGGTTTCTCATGCAAGGGTATGGAAATTAATCCATAATTACTCTTTATGTCTAAATAATTACTCATTCCATAATTAATTTATTAATCACAGTCCGGATTATATACTTAGATCATTAGAGTTTAATTTTTTTGTAGAAGAATCTTTTAATGGAGAATTGAACAAAGTTCTTTATATCAAATTTTTCATGGGTTAAGATCATTGGATTTCAACCTCAAAACATTAACATAAAGGTTCAATTAATTAATGGAGGAAGATGGAGAATAAAAGTTTGGCAAATAGGTGCCAAGCACAATTTCCTGGTCGCGGAACGAGGAGTGTGTCGCGGATCGTGGGTCCGCGACAGGGGTTTCGCGACACAAGGTTAGAAAATCCAACAAGGGCATAATTCCTGTTCGCGGAACAAGGAGTGTGTCGCGGACCGTGGGTCCGCGACAGGGGTTTCGCGACAGAGCCCTTCCAGAATAAAATTACAAGCATTTGGGTCCTCGATCGCTAATCAAGGGTTGTGTCGCGGACCGTGGGTCCTCGACAGGTTTGCTTTGCGACCGGGGATTTTAAAAGATTTTTAACACATGTTCTTTGACACTCATGTCGCTAAACTGCCCTCCTGTCGCTGAACGTGGTTCCGCGACAGGAAGTGGTTAGCAACATGGATGTGTTCTGGACACATGTCAGAAAACTAAAGTGGAACAGTAGCATGCATTATGCGTGATCTCACCCATTTCAGATTCAAAAGCTAGACTAAGCTAAGAATAACCAAACAAAATTTGAATCTAGCTAAAACATGCCTTTTAAAAAGGAAAGTAGAACAAGATTTAAAATAAAGCTAACCCTAATCTAGGTTTGATCACTCATACACTTGCAACATTATCCGTAAGAGAATCACCAACCAGTGATAAAAAATAGAAAATGAGGGTCAAATGACCAAAAGAAAAGGAAAACAGTAAAAGATCCATGGGGTGTGAAGCCCATTTCATGATTTTTGGGACACATTTTCATATTAACTTCCCATTTTATTAGTGGGTTTGTTAATACCCATCATTTTGGATATTACAAAACCCTAAAAACAAAGTTTTAGAAACTGAAAACAAGGTAGAAGCTGGCTACCTAAACTGGATGAAAATAAGAAACAACATTAAAATAAACTAGCCTAAACTGAACTAGTGCATAAATTAAATAATACAAAAATTAAAGCTAAGCTAAACTAACCTAAAAACTACCTACAAACTGAGCTCCACACTTGCCTTCAAGAATAATTTTCCTAAATTTTCCAACTTCTGAGCTCATGGGGGTCACCTCATATTTATAGAAGTGGAACCCTAGGGCCATGGGCTTGATCTGAGGCCAACTG
Source organism: Hygrophila difformis (assembly GCA_030278955.1). Taxonomy (NCBI): domain Eukaryota; kingdom Viridiplantae; phylum Streptophyta; class Magnoliopsida; order Lamiales; family Acanthaceae; genus Hygrophila; species Hygrophila difformis. Next base: position 65,779,309 of record JAOANR010000001.1, read on the forward strand.
TGTCTCAAGACATCACACACATCACACTGTGTCGCGGAACTGGAAGTCTGTCGCGGAACATCACTGCATGTGGTAAGGCTTCTCGACTGGGTCTTGGGTCTCTATTGGTGCGTCTCTGTCGCTAATCAGGCATGTGTCGCTAAACCATGGTCCGCGACTCAGGCCTAGCGACACAACCTATCTGGACTGGTCTCCTTCATGTTGCATGCTGTGTCGCTAAACCCTCCTGTGTCGCTAAGCCATGGACCGCGAAACAGGAGCTTCCGCGACCGGGTGCTCCCGGACTGGACTGAATGGGCCAGGTGGGCTGAAATTATTCTTTTTGTGGGCTTTTCTATCTTTTCCCATCTTTTGTATTCCTTTTTCTTTTCTTTTCTTTTTCTCATGTTTTTGGATTTTTCTAACATAAATGTGTAATAAAATTACATATTTATGCATTTTTCATACCAGCTCAATATTTTTACAGTTATGCATAAATCAGTCCAATTCAACTGCTTTCTTATTTAATATAAGACCGGAATGCGATCAAATGTCCGTTTTAGACACGGAAATGGATTGAAAATAATGGTCATTTCTGGCCATTATCAACATCCTCACATTTAATACTGATCGTCCTCGAGCAGTCAGAGTCAATGTTCTAAAGAACACGGGCTCTGCATATTCAATTCATTTTCGTGGCTTCATAAATCACATTCTTTTTGGATTGGGACAAGACAATCAAAACTACAAGTGTTGATTTCCCTTGATTGCAGTGTTTAATGAAATGATACTTGCTCACTACATCGGGCCTACAAATCAAACATTATTATCAACCCTTCATGAACATCATGTTTGAAAAATGCCGGGATTAAAAAATTAGAATTAAAGCCTGACATGAATATTTGCAATGAACAGAGCCTCACGTATAGGAGAATCGGAAGGTTCACTCACTCTCAATTGGGGTTTAATTATGAACGCTCAAAATCAAATTTAATTAAATTATCCCATATGCTTGCAATTGGACCAACTCGCCACCGGCTCACTTCTTCAAATCGAGATCATGAGGTCTTATTTAAGGGTTATAACGGGGCATACGGTTGTAACATTCGGCAGGAATGGGGAATTATTAGGCTGAAAAGTGACACGAATCCATTTCACCTTGACTTGGCGTATTTTTATTTAAAATCTATGATCATCAACAATTCTTTCTTTCTTTTGTTTTTCTTTCCTATTGCTTGACATTAGACTATGTCTAATTTGTTTTGTCAATTGCATTTTATTTTTGTTGAATGAATCTCAACATTTTTCTCTTTTTCTTTTTCTTTTCTCTTTTTTTTTTTAATCGGTTTTTGGATACCGATTGATATTTTTTGATGATCATAAACTATAATGCCTTGATGGAATTGGTTCGTGTACACTTGGGTTTGATTTTCTTGGTCTTTTTGTAGAGTTGGGAATAATATAGGGGCTTCAAAGAAAAATTAGGCTTATAGGCTCAGATTGGTTACTCCTAAAGGAAAATATTTTTGGGTTTGGAATTCAAACGAAGGCCAAAATTTTGGTTTTCTAGGTGCCTCAATCATGTGCTCGATCTCGGGAATATGACATGGTCTTGAATCGGTCCCAATCGCAAGTTCTAGTTTCCTTTAATCAAAAAGATTCACACATCAAAGAGAATAAATGAGTGAAAGTGACTCATGGCTCAAATCTCACAAGGTTGGGTTGATTCATGTCATACAATATTCTGAAATTTAATCAAAGCTTAATTCTAACAATCTATTCAATCAGAATCTCTAACATGCAGATTTATTACCCAATGAGCTGATCGCATCATTAAATTTTTATGGCTCAAAACCTTAGGAATTCATTTCATGCATGTTTTTAATTATGTTATCCCAATTTAAAAGTTTGAAAATTTAATCACAAGCCTAAATTCAACATGTGAATTTAGAGCAGGTTTATGCATACTTTTGCTGGTTATTTAATTTAAAGCAGTAAAGAGGCACTGTTATCATACAAAGTATGTCAACAGCATATTTTTGGTCTGACGGTCACTTATTCATCTTGGACTGTCAGACATCTTTTCAAAAATAAAATTGTTTGGACCTCAAAACGAAGTTCCATAAATACATCGAATACAAGAGATTTCCATACAATCAGATCGAATCGTGCACAAATGTTATGAAATTCTCTCATATGATATTTACAATTAAGCTCAAGAATGATGGAATCAGGAGTCGCCATCTTTCTTCTCATCTGATTTCTTGGAGGAGCCAGCTTCATCAGGGATCTTCTTGAGTAAGGCTTGCAGGATCTGATTTTGACTTTGGATCAGTGATTCCACCATCTGCCGATTCTTCTCTTCTTTTTCAAGCATCATCATTCTGAATTCTTCGTCTCTTCTTTCCTTCTCCAACTTCTCCTTTCGTTTCTCTTCCTTTTCTCTCCTACGCTCTTGGCGTTCTTCTTCGGCCCTCTTTCTCTGTTCCTCATGACTTGTCATAATGACATCTGTTATAGACTTCATTCCTTCGAGCATAGATTGACTCATCTTGCTCATCATCTCGAATGCTTGGGAATCAGCAGGAAATTAAGATACGTTCTGGCTTTGAGAAGGCATTTGCGGTTGATCTGGAGTTGGAAGAGGAGATGCCGGAGTAGGAATAGGCATCCATGTCTGCTCTTGCTGAGATCTCTCTTGTACTGTAGTAGAAGGTCCCGCATCAGTACGGGCTTGCTTTGTTCCCTTCTTTGCCCTCGACGGTCTGCTTCTCTTTCTTGGTGCTTGACCTCCGGAAATGAATGAGGATTGAGCATCTGAATCACCGCCACCATGCAGCTGGGGAAAGGAATATCTGATTCGTTCCGCCACAGGCAATCTTGGCACGCTGATGGGGGGGTATATCTTCACGATTTCGTCCCCTACAAATGCACTTAAGTCGACGTTCTGAGCAACGCAGATTCTTCTAATTAAGTTCGGGTAGCACAAGGCCTGCTTGTCCTCTAACCGTGCTGTCATGACATCGAACACATGCCTACCTACGTTCAGCTTTGCTCCGCTCCACATTCTTGCAAATCCCATCAGAACACTTCCAGACGTGTTGTGCGGGTGCGAATTGGGCCAAATCTTTGACATGTAGAACTCGTAAGTTGGCATGAAGTGCACTCGCAGGAAGTTTGTATCAAATGTGTGTCCCGGGGCGGTGATTCTTGTCATGCTATTCGCCACAGCTGCATATTTTGCATACTCACTTGTCTTGGCCCTCTTTATCATGATTTCTTCAGGGGGGAACTCACTTCTGATGTCCGGGGTTCCAAGAAATTGATTCAACCATTCTGGTGAGATGTCTATCACGTGACCCCGGACCCAGGTTGTTCTGTCGACGGCATTGATATTGCAGAAGAATTCCCTTGTCAACTCAACAAGGCCATCTTCGTCATGATGCAGCATAAAGCTTCCCCACTCTTGATTTCTGTAAAAAGTCTCGACAGTGGGGTGGAGCAAAGCATCCTGCTTGAACCCCTTATCAGGCACTATCATTTTCTGCAGCTTTGCATACGGTCATGCTCTTTCCTTGTTGCCATTGAACTTGATCTGCACTTCTTCTTCACTTAGCTTCTTTTTCTCATACTGTTTCGATCCCATTCTGTGCCTTACAGTGTGCTCAGACCAAAACTCTATTGGCTGGATAGACCCGACTGATTCATCTTCGCTCGAATGCCAGTCTGTTTGGTCGTCTCCCTCTTGCGGTTGCTCATCCATTGGTTCAGCTTCATGTGCCCTCTGACTTGACTCTCATTCTCCATGAGTTGTTTCTTCTCTAAGCTCCTCCTCATCCTCCCTAATTCTTGCAGCTCGTCCTACGGGACGTTGCAAAATAGGCGCCATCTGGTCCATGAACTCTTGCTCTTCTTGCATGGCCTCCTCTCTATCTTCTTCTGCAGCCTCTTTCCTATTCTCAGCCGTACCCTGTGGTTTATCCACTTTGGCTTGTGGCTTTACAGCTTTTTGCTGCTCAACAGCTTTGTCCTTTAACAAGTTTGCCAATGTGATTGGATTTGCAGAAGTTTCAGCAGTTCCAATTACAGCTTCAATTCTGGCAGTGCCTACGAGTGGATCAAAGATTCGGGATGCTTCTGTCTGATAACGGATTTGTTCAGGCGCCTCTCCTCGATCAATCCTTGCCTCGATTTGCTCATTCAGTCTATTCCTTATGTCTCCCAAGATGGTTTGCCTGTCGTGAGCAGTGGGGCCAGTCCATGCAGGTGGTTGTTCTTCTTTAATTTTCAATCCACGCCCCTGCACTTCTCCGGTGATCATCAAATCTTCATCACCTTCTTGCTCGACGTCCCCGGTTTCTCTAGACTTTCTAGCTTCCTAATCAGCTTGAAGCTTTTCAGCAATTTCTCGGTCATGTGCTTCTTTTTTCTTCAGTTCTTCCTCAGCTTTCTTTTCTCTTTCAGCTTGTTCTTGCTCATCTATTTTATCCACTCCCGAACCTCCTGTTTTGTTTCCTTGCTCAACCAGACCGGCTAATGCATTCTCTTGTTCCTGCAATTCTCTAGCTAGTGCAGCATCGCGAGTAATCAGTTCTTTTCTTTTAGGCGGTGGGGTGGCATTATTCCCTTCCCTCTATCTTTTGGGTCTGCAGGTGCTACCACTTTCCTAGCAGTTGGCTCAGGTTCTTTGATCACAACTTTCTTTTCCGGAGCCCTTGTCGGTTTCTCCTTGTCTGCTAACTTCACCAATTTCTTCTTGGGCTGCTTTGGAGGTTCGGGTTGAGCTGTGGTTGGTGCTGCAGCAGGTGTTGGCATTTCAGCCTGAGTTGGCTGCACTGGGGTCTGAACTGTTTCTTGCTGTACCACAGGCTCAGTGGTAGCAGCTTTCTGCACTTCAGTTTGTCCTCTTGGTGGTAAAGCTGAAGCTTGTACTGCTGGTTGGGTAGGCTGTGGGTTGGCGTCAGGAGGAGGGGTAGAGATATAAGCATCCACCAGAGCATCCGGATCTTCCTAGGCTTCTTCATGGGCTTCCTGTGTCCCAAACAACCTGTGTGCGTATCTCAGATAATCTTTCACAAATGTCTGACTTGTGATCCGCACCAGTTTGAATTCCCACTCCTTCTTAATTCGTTTGCAGAACAGGTTTCTGATTTTGTGGTTATAGTGCATGACTTTTGTTCTGTTTCCCTCTTTCCCATACTTCAGGGCTTCTCTATCCATTTCCATGAGGAGTTCAAGATATGAGGTTCTGTATTGCTCCATCATGGTGTTGATCATATCCCTTTCCAGCTCTTCTGTCACATATGTCATGCTTTGCGCCATATCGTACTTCAGATATTCCCCTGCCTCAGCCTCAGTCATCAATCTGAGTTGCACCTTTTTATCTGTCATCACCGACCAATTCTTGTGATGTACCTCATAAAGAGCTTTCTCTCTGACTTGTCTGATGTGTTCGGGAAATCCAGGATCTACCTCACTTCCTGTTTCAGTTGTTCCCGTCTGGCCGAATCACTTGTTTATGAATATTGTTTCAAAGTCGTCCTCATCCGGCAGGGTCAATCCTTTATCCAATCTTTCTTGCGTTATGAACCCTTTGCCTTTCCCCCACAGATATGTCATCTCATGCCATTCCTTCCGAGCTGCATTGATTTCTTCTCTGAATTTGTTCAGCATAGTGGAGTTCCTTTCTATGTTGAACTCCTCAATTCTTCTCAGCTTGTGGAGCAGGTTGTAACTCATTTCCCTATGCCTTTGTTTGGCCTGCTTGGTTACCCATCTTTGCTCTTCCCTGCCCATGTTGTCAAACAAGTGCGGGTTCCAGATACAGGGGAAGGCTTCGTGCATCGAGATGGCTCCCTTTCCCAGTATTTGGCTCACCTGTAAAGGTTTTTCCACAAACTGCAATCGTACTTGTGGGTCTATGGGCTGATCAGGGATGAGTATGTCATAATTTGAGATTTGGATTCCCACTGTTCCATCTTCTAAATGACGTTGCCAGACAGCTGTGTGTATTTGGAACTTCAGTGTGATCCTTTCCAGATGTACTGCGGGAGTCATTATGGAGTCATTCGGGGCATGATCTGTCATTAACTCCCAAAACTTCAGCATGTGATAAGAGAAGTCCCTTTCAATGTTCGTCAGCGCGGTTGATCTTTCTGCAGGAGGAATATTCACGTCCCATCCGGGCCTTAGTGATAATTCAGCTTCGGTGCTCTGGTCCAATGGGACCTTGTATACGCTTATCAGCGCTTCCCTAAGCTTCTTGATCTGAGTTCTGTTCGCAGAGGCTTCTATTGCTGCCTGATGTAGAGTGCAATCAGGCAGTCCAAGTGCTGACTTAATCACTAACTCATTCCTGAAAAATATAGGGAGTATTAGTTCCAATCAAATTTGTATATATATTTTTGAAAATCGAGTTTCGAGTTAAAAATCAACATCCTCACATTTTGAGCTTTGCTCGAAATGTGATTTATTTGATCAGTACTTAGAACTTTATCATAAGGCATATGTCATTAATTAATTGAAAAGTCTAAGTCATTGGACCTAGAGAATTTTTAGTGGGCTATTGGGCCCAAAAAGTTTGTTTTTCTAATTTTATTAAACAAGCTCGAGGCACTTGTTGAAAATGGGATGAGATGATAATGACAGGATGTTTGCTCAAATTTGGAATATGTAGTGGAGATGTGGCAAAATGGATTTGCTGGTCTCGGATTGCTTGGACTATCTTTGGACAGTTAAAACATTCAAGAGAGGGTGCAAACACTATTTTTAATTCTAAAAATGGTTGACTTGTTATTTATTTATTAAAGAGAGGGATGTGTGTGGTCCCCTTTTGGATTTTAAAATGATAGCAGTCATAGGTGACAAAAAATACTGCTACTTAACTCACACTTTAGTTCCATTGGGAACCAAGATACACTTGTCAACCAAAAATCCTAACAACTATTTTTGTCTTTTTGTGAAAGGGGTTTGCTGAAAAGGGGATTGGGTGTGCACTGGGATTGCCATAAAAAGTTATACACCAACTTTACACAGACTACAGCCACCACAGACAGGTATGCAAAACAGGGAAAGGGCATTAAATGTTTACAATGGCATGCAATACTCACAGTAGCGAAAACATAAGATCATGCTTTCACATAAGCTAATAGAAGAAACCTAAGACACACTTCATGCTCCATGATCCACATCATAAACATAAGACCAAGCAAACTGGCATACTTTATCAATCAAAAATCAACACCACCAAGCTATTCAAGAATAACCAAGTGTTTATTGACTCATGAACGCAGCTCAGATTGCTCAGACATGTCCATAATCCTCAATCACACCCAATAATAGAGATAGGTTTGCAAGGATTTTAAACACCCCTAAGAACCCTAACAGCTTTAAAAACTCCAAAAATGGTGGAAAACAGTTCTCAAACACCCCCAATCCTGCACTATGTTCTCCAACAGCCCTAGATGCCAAAATCAAAATGCCCATTCAGAAACAACCATTTCCGACTCCAAAAGCAAGAAAAATACAGGCGTACCCTCCCCCTGCTTCCCACGAAATCTCCATTTCGAATCATGATTGGCCAATATCCTATTTCCCTCAACAAAACACAATGCCCACAACAATGATCTCTAAAATTGCACTTAAACAGTAGATAACAAACACAGAATAGCCCTATTTACATAAAAGGGGAATAAAAATCGCAAGAGTCAAAAACCAGGGGTTGTGCGACTCGCAAAATGCAAGGGAAAGGGGTTACCAGGGCTCGGTCTTCTTTGGGGATGATGGAGATGGTTCCATGGCGACAATCGGGCAGAGTTTCCTTTGAAAATGGTTGAAAGATTGCGAAGAACATGGTGGTGTTCGTTCGAGAATGGCGGTTTCAGACTAGAGAGCGAATTCGAAAAGAAATTCTAAGTGTTGGAAGTGTGGGGAGGGATGATAATGGCCAGAAACGACCATTATTTTCAATCCATTTCCGTATCTGAAACGGGCATTTGATCGCATTCCGGTCTTATATTAAATAAGAAAGAAGTAGAATCGGACTGATTTATGCATAATTGTAAAAATATTGAGCTGGTATGAAAAATGCATAAATATGTAATTTCATTACACATTTATGTTAGAAAAATCCAAAAACATGAGAAAAAGAAAAGAAAAGAAAAAAGGAAATGAAAAGATGGGAAAAAGAAATGAAAACCCACAAAAAGTTGAATTTTACAGGATATTACGACGCTAGACACAACTACGACGCTATACATGTATAGCGCCGTAGCTTGGTCTAGCGCCGTAGGAGGAAACCAAAGCTGACGTCCAAAGAAGGGTGGACGGCGCTAAGCATGGATAGCGCCGTAAGCAAGCATAGCGCCGTAATGATGGATAGCGCCGTAGGCTGTTCACTAAGAACAGAGAGAGTCTTCGAAGTGGAAGATTACGACGCTAAACTCATAGCGCCGTAGCAGGATAGCGCCGTAAGCCACCTATAGCGTCGTAAGCCTTGCCAGAATTCAAATTTCAAGGCCTGGGGGCCCATGGGCCTAGGGTTTCTCACCTATATATAGAGGTGTTGACTCCCTGGTCTTGTCACTTCATACATTCCACACTTGAAGGCAACAGGAGCTGTTCTTGAGAATAGTGTAGAGGTAGTTAGTTAGTTAGTTTTCTTTTTGTATTATTTACATTCCATGCCTTAGTTACCTTTAAATACTTTTAGATTAGTGTTTATCTGAGACTTCCAGTTTAGGGTAGCCACTATTTTCCTTATTTACAGTTTTGTTAAACCTTTATTTAGGTTTGAAATACCCAAATGATGGGTATTATCAAACCATTTGATATAAAATGGGAAGTTAATCATGAAAGTGTCCCAAAAACATGAAATGGAAATGATTCCATGGATTTTCTTGCTTTATTTTGGTGTATTGATCATTTGGTCATTTTATTCTCTCTTGCAATGTGGGTTCTCTGTTTTCGTTTCATTTTTGGGTTTCTATGCATGTTCTTATGGTTGAAAACCCTCATTTGGGTTTGTGGTTCATGGGTGTATGTTTTTATCTTGCTTTGTCATGTTTTTATGCTTTTTGGTTTACTGTTTTCATCTTATTTCACTACTGTCATTGCATTGATGAACCATGAACTTGAAAATAGGGCTTGCAATCGCAGAGATTGCATTACCCGAACAACAACATGTTTCTGGGCTAGCTACGACGCTAACCGCCCTACGGCGCTATCCTTGGATAGCATCGTAGGTGAGGTTTAGCGCCGTAGTTGCCCAGAACTCAAACAAAAATTTGCCCTACGGCACTAAACCAACGGCGCTATCCTCAGATAGCGTCGTGATTTCTGTTTAGAGTCGTAGGTCCCCAAAATTTTCCTTTCTCATAGAACCCACCTACGACACTATCCTTACGACACTATCCTAGGATAGAGTCGTCATTTAATGTTAAGCGCCGTAATATCCCTTCTTTTTCCAAAAAACTTCTTGTTTCTCAAACCACCTACGACGCTACACCTACGACGCTATCCTGGTATAGCGCCGTAGCTTAGTATATAGCGTCGTACATACCCTTTTAATCCAAAAATTTATTCTCCCTTACACCAACCCATGACGACGCTACCCTCACGATGCTATTCTAGGATAGCGTCGTAACATCTGCTTAGCGTCGTAATCAGCATCTTCAAGCAGATTTTCCATTCTCTATTTTCATCATTAATTAATTGAACCCTCTAGTCATTAATGATTGATGATTCTAATTAGCAATAATTAAATCACTAATTGTTGTGATTAAAGGATCTTTGTTCAATTGTCATTAAAACAATTTTCTATAAACAAAATCATGATGCCTTAAATAGATAATCCGGACTGTAATTGATTATGGTAGGAGGGATTATTTAAGCCATCAATTATGGATTGATTCCATAACCTTGCATGAGAAACCAATGTCTCTCATTCGAGCTCTTCTTTCTATTTCATTTTATTTTGTCTATTGTGTATTGTGTGTAACAATTAGTAAAGAATACATCAGACTAATGTTGGCGGGTATTCCCTCACGGACAACTAGCTCGTATTCTGGGTATTAGTTACTAAGTGTTATTTTGCATGGTCTGGATGGCAGTCAGTGGAAGCCTTGGCGGTTCGCCCATCCGGGGTTATAATAGCTGCTCAGCTGACTCTTATCAGATACAGTTTTATTTTATTTACCTTAATTTCCAAACCCAAATTCCAATCTGTAATAAAACTCTGCTAATGTCTGTCAACATTAGCTGATAAGTACTGCAGAGAAGAAGCATGTAGGTTTTTATCTGAATTCACAAGACAGTAGGGCCCCAACTGGTAGCGACACTGCCATTTTAGGGTTTCACCTGTCTAAATTCGCTTCATCCGAGTAATGGGGAAATTGGACAGTAGATGTTTACAGTCCACCCGATTATTCTGCCATTACTTTGGTCTCCTGACCACTTCATATATGTGTTTCATCCTTCTGTCTAGACCCGCATCTATATTTTGGGTCAATTAATTTTACACTTCCATATATCCGTATGCATGCTAATATTACATACTATTGTGGTCTATAATATTTTGGGATCCTTCCCTTAGACAATAGAAGTCTAGATCTTAAACAGATATTGCATATTAAATTTCCGATAAAAACCCCTTATAAAATCCGGATCTGAGCAAAGGATAAATTCTTCAGTTTTGACTAATTCATATTCTATCAAGGGTTGATCTTGGGAAATTAGAAGCAGAGTCAGCGATTAGGTCTCATCTAGACTGAAAGGATCTGTGTTTTAATTGAGAGTCTAGTACCTGTTTAGGGAATGGTTTTCAAATGCATTATTTTCCAAAATTGATGTATGTTGGGAATCTGGCATTAAATGTCACACTGAGATGGGGTCCACTTGGATTCAAATACGGTGTGATAGATAATTCTAGAGGAACAATACATAGGCCTTGGTTATTTTCTGAGATAGGGTTGAGTTTTCTTTCAACTGCCATCCTCTTCTGCCAAAGCCTATTTTTGAGTCCTGAGTGAGTGCATCCGGAACGAACTAATTTATTAGTTCGTTTCATTAGTTTGTATCTCATAACCACCCGGGAGGAAGTGAACACTACGAGCGGTTCACCGAGAGCCGGGAATTCTTGATCCATGTTCCGTCATTATGATGGGGAGCTGTCTTTTACTACCAGGGTCAGACCTTCAAAACCTCCGAGTGATAGGTTTTAAATGCTTTCTTTACTGCTTTCTTTAAATGCTTTCATTAGAGGTCACTCGGTTGTATTGAGAGTTGCGTAACTGTTACTAGGATTGATAGTTAAGGGATAGTTCAGGCTCGATTAGAATCTTTGGGTGTGACATGGGAGAATGATAGTAGTACTTGGCATGTCAATAAATGATTTGTCAGGTGTTGCTTATCCGCCACAGATGAAGTAACATACCCAGGTCGGGGCAGTTACAAATTTGTGGTATCTTAGAATTTGCGGTCTTAAGAACATGTAAACTCATGCTGTAAGTACCTGTCTGTTAAAGGGAACACTGTACTGGGAGCATGAGAATTAGCTATCTGATAGGATTATCCCGAACAAAGATCTGTGTATAAAAATGGAAGTTTAATACTGCCGTATCTAAATCTTGTCCAATTTTTATTCTTTCCTTCCTGTCCCTTCTGTCTACATTGTGATTCAGCTTCATAGCTAGCATAGTGTAAATTTTCACTGCTTTCATAAATAGTATTTATCGCATTTTTAGAACAACTTTACCCGCTTTCTAGAATAGATTTATTTGCCTTGTAGAATAGATTTAAATGCTTTCGTATTCTAGCTTAAATTCAGTTAGTAGATGTTAATCACTTTTCAAATCAATTGGAGCAATACGAATGGAAAATCTAGTAAAACGACGTGGGCCCTGCTTCTATCGCACATCCTCCAGTGAACGATCCGGTCTTACTATAAATTACTGCAATATTTGACTCCGTGCGCTTTCGGGCCACAGTTTCTTAACACGAGTAGTAAAAACGTGACAACCTATAAATATATCCCTAATCCCAACTCCGCCTTCATAAATTGGTTTCATTAAATAAAATTGAACACCAGGATTATGACCTTTCTGAAAATACTCGTGTAGGAAATTGTCAAAAGTTTCATGGCGCCGTTGCCGGGGAGGATGCAGCGCCGTTTTATTAGAAAATTACATTCCTCATTGCTTCTAGTTAGCTTATACATATAAATATAAATATTCACTCCGAAACCCATCCTAACCTGGGGAATATGCAGGTACCGTCATTATTGAAGCCGTTGTTCTATGCAAAGGAGGAAGCAGACGCCAGCCGAAATCGCGTATAACGCAGAGATAGAAAAGACAGCTCGACGTCTTAGGGCGGAGACTAAACGAAGACGGGAACGGGAAAGCCATGCACTACTTTCACCAAGCACCAGTAGCGACATCTCTGATATGGCCAACCCTGACCTTCCCCCAATCATTCCACCCAATCCACCACTTCACAACATCGAGGAAGACCCCGAAGACGCTGATAACGATGATTTGGATGATCCCCCTCCTCAGATCATACAAGGAGGCGGGAACCCACCAAATATTGAACAGCAACACTTCGAGGCACCTCCTCCCAACCCAAACCCTCAAAACCCACCAAATAACCAAAACCACCAAAACTTCCAAAACCAGCAAAATCAGCAGTACCAGAATCCCCATCAGAATCCCCCAAATCCTAATGACTTCAATGATCCGAGGAACTACTATATGCATCAGAACTACTACCCACAGCAGTACCAAGGAGGGGTTGAGAACAATCAACAAGCAGCAGCCGCTGACTACATGCAGCCAATTTTAGAGCCATATCTGAACATTCCTGGACAAGCTCCATTCTTGGCCAGGAATTTCGAATTGAAGCCGGCCTTCATCAATCTTGTTCAGAGCAACCAGTTCGCAGGGGCAAGTCATGAAGATCCGCATGATCATCTGCAGACTTTCCTGGAACTGTGTGATACGATCAAGAACCAGAATGTATCTGCTAACACCATTCGATTGAGGCTGTTTCCTTTCTCTCTGACTAGCGGGGCAAGAACATGGTACAAATCACTGCCCGTGAATCAGAAGTCTACATGGGAGGACGTGATCAGAAATTTCCTGACGAAGTACTTTCCGGAGTCCAAGGTGGATGAATGCCGCTCTAAGATTGCGGAATTCAAGATGAAGCCTGACGAGTCCTTGTATGATGCAAAGGAACGGTTCTTCAACTTGCTCAGGAAATGCCCCCAGCATGGTTTCCATGATTGGGAGAAATTGAGAAAGTTTTATAGCAGTTTGACCCCAGCATGGAAGAACATGCTTGATGCTGCCGGCGGTCAACACCTGCTATACATTCCCATGGATCAAGCTTGGGCCAAGATTGAAGCAATGAGTGTAAACAGATCTGTTCTTACTGATGATGTTAATTCCCCTCCCCCTCGTGGTTTGTGTGTTGTAGGTACAACAGAGAAATCAGATATTGAAAAGCTGCAAGAGCAGGTGGCAGCATTGTCTGTTAATCAGGGAGCTGGGAGCTCCACTCAAGGGCAGCAAACAGACGTAATCTGCGGACTGTGTCAAGGTGCTCACGCAACTGACACATGCGAACAGATTACAGCTGAAAGCTGCAACTTTGCAGGGGCTTTCCCAAACAGGCACCCAAACTTGTCATACTCAAACAACAATGCCCTTAATTCCCACCTCTTGAACAAGCCACAACAGCAGCAATTCAATCCTCAGCAGAACCAAGGATTCAATCAGAACAGGGGATAGAACTTTCAGAACCCAGGTTTCCAACCTCAAATCCAACAGAGGCCCCCTCAAAATTTCCAACAGCCTACCCAGAACTTCCAAAATTTTCAGCCCCAAAACTTCCAGCCTCAATTCATCCCGAACCAAGGCCAATGGAACCAAAACCAGAATCAGAATCAAAATCAAAAGCCCCCTTCAAGGCTGGAGAATTTGATGACTGATTTTATTACCAGCCAAAAGGAGATCAACACTCAGCTGCAGGCTTCCATCAGAAATGTGGAGACCCAAGTTACTCAAATGGCTAATGAAATGCAGAAAAGGGATAAAGGAACGTTGCCAAGCACTGCGGAAAAGAACCCGCAATGCAAAGCAATAACCTTGAAATCTGGGAAGACACTGGCTGGACCAAGGGGAATGGATGTTGGAAACACTCATGAGGAAGATGATGATCCTGTTGACAATGCTGATGAGGAAGCAATGGATGAACAAAAGGAAGCCGAAAAAGAAACAGCCAATCTGCAGACTGACGCTGCACCTGAAACGGCTGAAACAGATAAGGGTACAGGTGGAGGTACAACTTCTTTCCCTTCACCACAAAAACAATTTGATAATAAAAAGTTCATGCCAAGGGTGCCATACCCGGCCCGACTTAAAAATCAAGAACAGGACCTTAAATTTGAAAAAATTCTGAAAAGGCTGCAAAAAGTAGAAATAACTATTCCTCTCATCGAAATGATAGCTGAGATGCCAGCATACACTAAATTTCTGAAAGAATTAGTTTCAGGAAAGAGGAGAATTGAGCAGGAAGAACTGGTAGTTCTTAACAATACATGCAGTGCTATCATCCAGCGCAAGCTTCCGGAAAAGTAAGAAGATCCAGGCTGTTGCACGTTGCCGATTCAAATCGGGAAAATCAAAGCAGGAAAGGGCCTCTGTGATCTTGGTTCTAGCATCAATGTTATGCCTTTGGCAATGGTGCAACGCCTCAAGCTGGGACACATCGAGCCAATCAAGATGAGACTCCAATTGGCAGACAGATCCATCACGAAGCCTGTCGGCATCCTCAAGGACATCATAGTGAAGACTGGAAATATCTTATTCCCAGTTGATTTTGTGATACTAGACATAGAGGAGGATCTGGATATGCCATTGATCTTGGGGGGACCATTCCTTGCAACGGACGGAGCACTGATAGATGCAAAAGCTAGACGAGTAACACTGCGAGTCGATGAGGAAGAAGTTACATTTGACATGGTACAATTACAGAAATACCCAGTGACGGGTTCTGTTCATCAAAATCTGTAATAGTTAGGAGTGAGGAGAGAGAGCTTGACTCTGAATTTGATCATGAAATGATGCTGGATGAAATTTCAAAGCAGGTACTGAGGCCTGCTGGCGTGGAGCACAAAGGATGCAAAGCTGTCCACTTTGCCGATCCCGAAACAGGGGATTTGGAGGAGTTTGACGGCACAGACTTCCATGACGACGCCGACCAAGAGGAGGCGGATCCTGTACTGATGCAGGATCCGGAAGGTAAATCTGATCTTCTCCCATCTAATTCTCGCAAACTGCTCCCTTCAGTGGAATGCCCACCAGAGCTTGAACTAAAAATCTTACCGGAACATCTTAAGTATGCGTTTCTCGCAGAACATAAAAAATTACCGGTAATTGTGTCAGCCAAGTTGACACAAACTCAGGAAAATGCTCTGGTGGGGTGATGCACCATGTGAAACCACATTTAAATAAGCTTAAATTATGATAAAATGGACTTAAATTGCATGCATGTGATCCTATTTTACTGCTTTTTAGTGTACATTTCATGTGATGTGTAAATATTAATAAGACTGATTAAATTGAGCTTATTTGAGTTCAATTTACCTTGTTTTATGCTTTTTAATAAGACTTTGGCAATTCTAAGATATTGCAATGATGTTTCAGGCATTAAAAGGAAGAAGGAAGATGTTCGGAGGACAAAGGACGCAAAATTCGGAATTTTCAACACTGGAAGGCTCCAGAATGCGCCACATAAGCATGGCGGCGCATAAAAATGCTCTCCAGCGCCATTTTATGCGCCACTTCAACACTTGGGAAAATTTCGGATGGAAAAAGCTTCAGGATGCGCCATCTCTTCTTGGCGGCGCATAAAATGCCATTCCAGCGCCACTTTTTGCGCCGTTGTCAAATTTTAGGAAATTGTCAGAATGCACCGCTTCTTCTTGGCGGCGCCTGAAACCACCTTGGAGCGCCACTTTTTGCGCCGTTTTGGAAAATTCGGAAAATCAGCGTATGCGCCAGTTCTACTTGGTGGCGCCTAAAACCCTCTCCGAGCTCCATTTTATGCGCCGACGTCGCGGTTGAGCAGTTTCTTAACCTCCCGAACTCGGTTTTAAACACCATTTTTTCTTCATTTCTTCGATATCCAGACTCATATTTTCGAACAATACTCTCTGGGAAACATCTGCTAATGGGAGAAGAAGGCCAGAAACACAAAATCATGCCGGAGGAATGCATCAAGGACGCTGTTCTGGGCGTGTTCTTCCTATTCTAGGTGTTGCCTTTCTTTTTCTTGCATTGTAATGAATTGAATTTGCCTCTCAATATAATTTGCTATCATGTTTTTAATTTGTAGACGGATTTCTGTGTTGTTCGTGTTAGAAGTGTTCTAGAATGGGAGTTCAGAATCACTTTGAAGTACGAACCTATCTTTTATGGAAGCAATAAAATGTCGATGTTTTATTCTGAAATCTGGAATTCTGATTAATCTGCTTTTGATCGATGTTCTGTGTTTAGGAATAAGAATCTGCTAATTTTGATCGCTTAAACTGGATAAATCTGCTATAATATTAGACTCTGTATTGGGATTGTATGTCAGATGCCTGCAATATTGATTGAGATTTTATGTTTTTATCAATTCTGTAATCTGAAATGTTAATCTGCTAGAAACCAAATTGATCGATCAATCTGTGTCATCTATTTTTAGTAATCTGGCATTAAATCTAATCTGTCTGTATTTTAATATTATTAATTAAATCCAGTTTACTATGTTTTGTTGTTATTTTACCATAATTGTTAGAGTATTTACACTGTTTTGCATTTAAATGTTAGAATCTAATTCCATAAATTATGCTTTGCTAAATCGGGAGATAAAAAGTAGAATTAATATTTTAGTACCGGAATTGGGAATAAATTACATTAAAAATAGATTCTGGCATGTGCACAATGATTTGGGAAATGAAAAGTGTCTATTAATTGCTATAGAAAAATTTGTATGCTTGGGAAAGACTCAAATTTAGGCCTAGAATAATGATTGCAAAATGTTAGATAATCTAATCAGCTTCCATGAAGTCCGTTTAAGCATAATTTGAAGTTTTAGTAGATTATTATATTTTTAATCTTTATAAAAATATTTAAATTTAAGAAATTGATTTTTAGAACATTGGGAAATGTCAAATTATTACACAATTTCTATTTTATAATAAAGATGGCAATATTTAAAATATTACAAGCAACTCCCATTAGTATTTTTATCAATTAAAACTTTAATTTGCTTTATTTTAATTTACTGTCACTGTTTTTAATTTAAATCACCATTAGAATTAATCAAAATCTTTTTAAATATATTAAATATAATTAATGAACTTAAAAACAATTAAAATTTCTCCGGAATGAAATAATATTCTGAAATTCCCTGTGGATTCGACCCGGTATTCACCGGTTTTTATTACTTGATGACAACCATCCGCTTGTGGTAAAATATGAGTGGTGAAAATCACCCATCAAGTTTTTGGCGCCGTTGCCGGGGAATTTGTTGTGAATTTTTAATTGTTTTTAGTTTATTAATTTGAATTTATTAAGTTAAATATTAATTTAACTGTTACTTATTGTATTTTATTTTTATTTAATATTTACAGTGCGAAGCAAACAAGCAGAAATAGCTTATGATCCTGAAATTGAGCGTACTCTTAGAGCTATTAGATTAGGAAAACGTAGGAGACCAGCTCAGTTGGAAATTTTAATTAATTCATCCTCTGATGAAGAAAACTATTCTCCAACGACTGGAGTTTCAACAATTCTAACTAATCAATTAGTTGCTCAGTTCAATAGGTTAAACATGGCAGCGAATGATAATGATAATCAGGGTAATAATGGAGGTAACGGTGGTGATTTGGAGCACGATGATCAAGCTGAAATGACCATTGAAGAACACTTACAAGGAACTAGTGGAAATCTGCTTAATAGAACTCCTAGGCCTGATGTAGATGCTTTAAGCTTTACCCTTCAGCCTGCACTAATCACTATGGTTCAAGCTAATCAATATAATGGATCACCTACGAATGATGCTGTAGAACACATAAGGAACTTTCTGGACTATTGTGACACAGTGAAAATAAATGGTGTTACTAGTGATGAAATTAAGTTGAGATTGTTCTCGTTTTCACTCAGAGATAAGGCTAAAACTTGGTACAACTCACTTCAATTAAGGGATGTCACTACTTGGGATAAAATGTTAGAAGCTTTCTTAGAACAATTCTTCCCACTATCTAAGGTTATTGAATTGCAAGAAAAAATCAAAGAATTTGTACAAGATGAGGGTGAAACTTTGCTTGAAGCATGGGATAGATATAACACTTTATTGGCACGATGCCCGAATCATGGCTTTGAAGATTGGCAGCAGATGCACTTCTTCTACAATGGGTTGATTGATCATTGGAGGAACTTGTTGGATGCAGCGGCTGGAGATTCTTTTCTATCTATAGGACCTTCTAGAGCTAAGGAAATAATTGAGAAAAAGATTTCTAACATGAAAAAATTTCCTGGTAAGAAAAATGCTAGAAATAAAACAAAAGGGGGAATCTATGAGGTAGAAAAGGCAGTTGCTATAGATTCTAAGTTAGATGCTTTGATGAGGGAAGTTTCTACGATTAAGAAAGGTCAAGCTAAAGTTGTGAGATGCGGTATTTGTCATGGACCTCACGAGTCATCAGCTTGTCACTTGCTTGATCAAGGACTTCAAGAGACTATGCAGTGTGAGAGCACTGAGGAGCAAGTGGAAGATGTGAATTACATGGGAAATAGGCAGCAAAATTACAACCAAAACCGACCTCAAAACCAAAATTTCTACCCTAATCAAAATTCTCAATTCCAACAAAACACTTATCCACAAAACAACCGTCAATCTTATCCACAGAACCAAAATCAAAATTACCCAAATCAAAATCAAAACTTTCAAAACCAAAATCAAAATCAGAATCAAAACTTTAATCAAAACAGAAATCAAAATCAGTCCTTCTACCCTAACCAACAGCCTAGGAACTTTCAACCTCAACAACAGCTGCAACAAAATCAAGTAAGTGATGAAGTTAATTTAAAAGAGTTAATGAGCACAATCGTGTCTCAACAACAAACAATTCAGCAAATGCAAGCCTCAATGAGAAATCTGGAAGTACAAGTTGGTCAAATTGCTAGGGACACTTCAAATAGACAGCAAGGAACACTACCAAGCATGCCTGATCCTAATCCAAAAGAGCAATGTAAAGCAATCACTTTAAGAAATAAAAAGGAATTACCTAATCCTTACCCTACCTTAGATGATCCAGAAATTTCAGCTGATACTGTAGACGATCAAGGTGAGGATGCAGAGAAAGAAAGTCAGCAGAAGGATTCTGAGGAGCCTAAGGAGAGTGAGAGAGTTAGTGTTGATAGGAGTAAAGATAAGGGAAAGCCTACTGTACCAGTCAAGTCATATCAGCCACCCATCCCTTACCCACAGCGTCTTAAAAAGGCTAAGGAAGATAAAGATTATGCTAAATTCTTAGAAGTCTTTAAGAATTTAAGAATTGATATTCCTTTTTCTGATGCTATAGCACAAATGCCCGTTTATGCTAAATTCTTAAAAGAAATCCTATCAAAGAAGAGGAGCGTTGATGATGAAGAGAAAGTAACACTGACAGGGGAATGCAGCGCAATCTTACAAAGAAGGCAACCTATTAAACAAAAAGATCCTGGGAGTTATACTATTCCGTGCATTATTGGCACTAAAGAATTCAACAAAGCTTTGTGTGATCTCGGGTCTAGTATTAATCTGATGCCTCTACATGTCTTTAGAGAACTAGGAGTAGGAGTTGTGAAGCCTACTAGGATGCAGCTACAGCTTGCTGATAGATCCATTAGGACTCCTTTAGGCATTGTAGAAGATGTTCCTGTTCAAGTAGAGAGCTTCATTTTCCCTGTTGATTTTGTTGTTCTTGATATGGAAAAGGACATTGATATCCCTCTGATTTTAGGTAGACCATTTCTTCAAACTGGTAGGGCTATGGTAGACATGGATGATGGTAAAATTACACTTAAAGTAGGTAATGAACAAGTGTCGTTTGACATTTCTAAGACAACTAAAACACAACACGCTAGTTCTGACACCTACCCGTGTAATAGAGTCACAGCTATCTATCAGGAGGATGAGGTGATTGAGAGAGAGTTCTTTGCTAGGCATGATCCCTATAGGAAATTTGAGCAGTTAGTGGAGAGTTGTGAAGACTTAGCTGAAAGTAAGTGTGAGGGAGGATTACCTGTGCAAGTAACATGTGCAATTGAAGAATCCAAGTTAGTTCCGTCTGTTGAAAAGCCACCTACGTTGACATTGAAGGAGCTGCCATCACACTTGAGGTATGTTTTTCTTGGTGAGAATGCCACTTTACCTGTTAATGCAAGTAATAAATTAAATGATGATCAATTAACTGCATTAACCCAAGTGTTGAGTAAGCATGTTAGAGCAATAGGTTGGACAATAGCTGACATCAAGGGACTGAGTCCAGCACTGTGCACACATCGGATTTACATGGAGGAGGACGACAAGCCAGTTAGACAGCCCCAAAGGAGATTGAATCCACATCTACAAGAAGCTGTAAGAGCAGAGGTGATTAAACTACTCGATGCAGGTATTATCTATCCTATTTCTGATAGTCAGTGGGTGAGTCCAGTACAAGTAGTGCCTAAGAAAGGAGGTATGACTGTGATTAGAAATGAAAATGGTGAATTAGTACCTACTAGACCTACTACTGGATGGCGTGTTTGCATTGATTATAGGAGATTGAATGATAAAACTAGGAAAGATCATTTTCCATTGCCTTTTATTGATCAAATGCTAGAGCGTTTAGCTGGTCATGAATTTTATTGCTTTTTAGATGGCTATTCTGGTTATAATCAAGTTCCAATTGCACCTAAGGATCAAGATAAAACTACTTTTACATGTCCTTACGGTACATTTGCATATAGGAGAATGCCATTTGGTTTGTGTAATGCTCCAGCTACATTTCAAAGATGCATGATGTCTATATTTTCTGATTTAATTGAGACATGCATTGAGGTATTTATGGATGATTTTTCTGTATTCGGGTCTGATTTTGAAAAATGTTTAATTAACTTGGAAAAAGTTCTGATTAGATGTGAAGAATCGAATTTGGTTCTTAATTGGGAAAATGTCATTTTATGGTTAATGAAGGAATTGTCTTAGGACATAGAATTTCTAAAAATGGCATCGAAGTTGATAGGGCTAAAGTAGAAGTGATTGCAAAAATTCCACCTCCTAATAATCTAAAAACTTTGAGAAGTTTTCTGGGTCATGCTGGATTTTATCGAAGGTTCATAAAAGATTTTTCAAAAATTGCATTACCTCTGTTTAAGCTGCTATGTAAAGATGTTGAGTTTGATTTTTCTGATGAGTGTATTGAGGCGTTCAATAGGATCAAGGAAGCATTGATAACTGCACCGATTATTCAGCCACCCGACTGGAGCCTGCCATTTGAGATCATGAGCGATGCTAGTGACTTCGCTGTTGGTGCAGTATTGGGTCAACGAAAGGATAAGAAACTTCATGTTATTTATTATGCTAGTCAGGCTTTAAATACTGCACAGAAAAATTATGCCACTACTGAAAAAGAGCTTTTATCTGTTGTTTATGCATGTGAAAAGTTTAGGCCATACCTGATAGGCTCAAAAACTGTAGTTTACACTGATCATGCTGCTATTAAATATC
>JAOANR010000001.1:66401588-66729954 GCA_030278955.1 Hygrophila difformis
CTGTTGTCTTAACAGTATTACATTCCCTATCCATATATAGTTGTTTTCTGAGGTGGGTAAATTACATAGGTATTCTCTGTCTCGCTTGCTTCTCTACTCTTCTTGTTCGCAATTTCTCTTTCGAATTTGTGCGCTTTTTCCAATTATTATTTGTATTTGCAGTTATGGTTTTGCGTGAAAGTTGAAATCCTTTTTTATGGTGCTGGTGCAGATCTCTTTCATGGTACTATTGTATGTTTCTTTGAGGTGCCCTGGTGTCTTAAGAGGACCAAGAAACAAAATGTCGTCTCCATTACTCTCCAAGAGCACAACAGAAGAAGAAGCTGAGTATAGAAGTTTTGGAAAGGGTAAACTTCTTTGCATTGGTTCCATGTTCAACGAGTTACATCTTCCACTGTCCACACATTTTCCTCTTTTACTGTGTCAATCTCCCTGCTTGCTATTCAGCTTGTCGAAAACTCAATGCTCCATGAGAGGACTAAGCATATCGACATTGGTTGTCTCTTTGTTCGAGATTACTAAGAAAGCAATTGGTCAATCCCATCTTTGTGCCTACTACTCAACAGGCTGCTGATATCTTTTGTTGGAGCTACTGGAGATCATCCCAACACCATGCAATACCGTGTCATTGAATATATGAAGGAAGAAAAGAAATCTGCAGTTCCTCTTAGTAGCAGCCTCAAAGAAGTAAAGATCCATCGCTTCGCTGGATGGGACCATGAAATGGAATTTGTAAAGCCTCTTTCTTCAGGGGCACGGGAACTTAGAAAAGTCGAAATCACAAGAATCTATTAGGAAAAAGAATTGCCTATCATAAAGACATTGGAAAGCTTCCTTCGATCATCATCACAAGAGATAATCTTGAGTGACGACATTGATAGAGGATCTTATTAGAAGCGGTCGCAAAGCAGGTAGAGGAAATAGAGACTTATTTAGGCTGAAGCGTTATAAGATTTCGGACATACTGTGGCAGCGCTCGCCTAAATTATATTGGCTTGTTTCCATTTTGTAAATTTTGGGTTTTTGATTCATTTAAAATTGTAAATTATGTGGTGATTTGGTTGCATGATTGAGATAATATCTCTCTAATTTATATGGAACTGGGCCACCCAATGTATCATCAATTTTTTGTTTTCGATTGAAATCTCATATCCATCGTATTTCTAATACGTCTCATGAGAAAATGAGGTGCTTTTGTTTTAGCAAAAAAAATAAAAAAAAATAGGATCTATATTAAGTAATTAATAATTATACTTCATCGCCTCTAGTAAATGTTTTTCCTTTGTGGCTGTTTTAAAAAAAATGTTGACGTTAATACAAATAATTCATTTATCAATTGTCGGACATTAGCGATTGATGAGCAGTCACACACAAAAAAAATAAAATAAAATACATGATCCATTATTTATGATGAACACACTATATATATATATATATATTTTTTTTTTTAATAGTTGGAATAGTTAAAAATGATTAAAGAACGGTATCAAAAGTTAAACATAACAAAATCATGTGACAATTGCATTATCAATGTTGGACATACCAACAGCAGTTGGCTTGAGTGGATGGGGCTCTAGTCGCTTAAGCAAGGTCTCGGGTTCGAGCCTTGTGTATGCAAAAAACTGCTCTGGGAGAGGTGCCCTTAATTGCCCTTGCAGATCCTCGAGGGATTAGTCTTGGGTCCAATGAGGCCTGGGGATACCTTGGTATTCACTAAAAAAATGTTGGACATTGCGTATCCAAATACCCATTTGACATTTCCAATCGGACACTCCATACTATGGATTGAACACCTAAAACCAAAACTAAATGGTGATGACAAGAATGATTTCCATTTATATAAACCAAAGGGAGGGGAGAGTAATGTGGAGTATAGTACTACCTCCGTTTCGTTATCTTTTTTTACGTTTGTTAATTTACTACTACTCATACACATACTTTACTTAAACTTTTATCATAATTATATAAGTTAAAATATAGTGAAGTGAGATCTTGTTAGTTCATCTCGTCGCGTAGTTTTTAAATATCAAACTTTTATAATTTATACTTGTACCGAATTTGACTTATTAATGATTTAAATATGCATTGGACTGCGTGTAAAATGAATGTGTAATAAACATTATGATACAGAGGAAATAATATACTCCTACTTATATACTAGAGTGTAGATGGTTTTCACTCCAAAGGGTAAAAGAGTAAGATCACAACAAAGAGGAAATAGTAGAAAATAAAAACCCCGAATAGGGGAGCGGCGGGGTTGATGAATGGGAATGGCTACCAAGATCAGAACTTTGAACTTAGAACTCTGAAGTGAAGGAGACAGACGGTGTTGCTGAAGTATTATTTGCTTTTACAATCTTACCGCCATAACCGATCTCTTCACTCAGGTAAAAATTTCTTTCCAAATCGTATAGCACAATTGACTACGCATTCGCTGTTTCGGCGTCTTTTCTATGGTTCCTTTTTTCAATGTCTCTTTCTAATTTGTGCGCGTTTTTCTGTCGTGTATTTGCAATTGATATTTAGTGCGAAAGTTGAATTCTTTTTTCGGTGCTGGTGCAATGTAGTATTTTGGTTTGAAGATATGGGCTTCGATATTTGGCGGTTTTAATCGAGGGGAATTTGTGCGGATATATAATGAGTTTACTATTGATTTAACTTTTTTTTTTTTTTACCATTTTAATCTCATGTATTTACTACTATTATTATACTACTGAAATTGGTGCGCATTCACATTTTAATCTGAATCGTACTTGAATACTTTTATTTATTCAGAGCAATGGAGACTCAAGGCGTGAAAGTGAAGAGTGTATAAAATCTTATCTAATCTTTACTTAAATTTATATATTCCCATAATTCGAAAGATTACCTGTAACTAAGTATTTGTATTTGCAATTGAGGTTTAATATGAAAGTTGAATTCTCTACTTAAATTTATACAGTATATTCCCATAATCTCTTCTACTTTGTGCGCATTGTTCTGTTTTGTATTTGCAATTTGTAAATTTTGATATCACACACACAAGACACTTTACACTTTTGATATCTAAAAACGATAACCAAAAGCGGAGAGTTGTATAGCTAAAGCTTTCTTTATATTTCTCGCTTTACTTCGCTCTGAGAATTACAACAATCTAAGTACCTATTTATAGAAATGAAAACGCACACAATACAATTAACACATGCTAAAACTATTCTTATAGTGGCTTCAATACTTTCGGCGCCATAGATGAGAATTCAACCGGACGGCTTTACTGTTACTTTGATGGCTTCAACAAATATGGCATTTGACGTTTATGCCGTTTTTCCAACAAAACTCCCCCGTAAACTTCAAATGCTTCTGCCATCTGTCATTCCTATCATATTCTTGAACTTGTCGAGCAGTACCTTTGGCAATGGCTTTGTAAATATGTCTGCCACTTGTTCTTGGCTGGCCACATGCATTAGTTCCACATTTCCATTTTTCACATGATCTCGGATAAAGTGGAAACGAACATCAATGTGTTTGCTCCTTTCATGATTCACTGGATTCTTCGCCAATTCAATTGCGGATTTGTTGTCTATGTGAATCACTGTTCTGCTTGACTGCTTCATCTCCATCTTGCTCAACAGATTTTTAAGCCATACTACATGACATACACACCAAGAAGCTGCTACATATTCAGCTTCACATGTAGAGAGCGTCACGATCGGTTGCTTCTTTGAAAGCCAAGTAAAGGCAGTATTTCCCATAAAGAACACATACCCTGCAGTACTTTTTCGATCATCAATATCTCCACACCAATCACTGTCAGAGTATCCAATCAGCTTGTAGTCTTCTGTCCTCGAGTAGAACAATCCATGTGACGCTGTTCCTTGAATGTACCTGAGGATTCTTTTTAACGCCTTCCAGTGTGAGTAAGTTGGGTTCTCCATGAACCGACTCACAACTCCAACACTTAGTGCAATATCTGGCCTTGTGCATGTGAGGTAGCGAAGGCTTCCAACCAAGCTTCTGTACCTTCCTGGATCAACTTGTTCTCCTTCATCAAACTTTGAAAGTTTTGCTCCAGGTTCCATGGGTGTTGATACAGGGTTGCACTTCTCCATCTTGAAGTCTTTCAAGATCTTCTTCGCATATGTCTCCTGTGATACAAAGATGCCTCTTTCTGTTTGTTTAACTTCCAGGCCAAGGAAGAACTTCATCAAGCCTAAGTCAGTCATCTCAAACTCTTGTTTCATTCTTCTTTTGAAGTCTTCTATCATCTCATCACTGTTACCCATGAAAATGAGGTCATCAACATAAAGAGCAACAAATAAAATGTTACCTCCATTTTTCTTGATGTAGAGGGCATGCTCGTAGGGACATTGCTCAAACCCATTCTCCTTGAAATATGCATCAATGCGAGTATTCCATGCTCGCGGTGCTTGCTTTAGCCCGTAAAGCGCCTTATTCAATTTCAACACCTTTGTTTCTCCTCCAAGTTTCAGATAACCTGGTGGTTGCTCAATGTAGACTTCTTCTTCGAGTACACCATTTAAGAACGCTGTCTTGACATCCATTTGGAATATTGGCCATTTGTACTGAGCAGCTTGAGAAATGAGTAGCCGGATTGTCTCCATTCTTGCGACAGGGGCAAAGACTTCATCATAATCGATTCCTTCCTTTTGCTTGTATCCCTTTGCAACAAGCCGAGCTTTGTATCGTTCAATCTCCCCTTGTGCATTCATCTTTTTCTTGTAAACCCATTTCACTCCAATAGCCTGACTTCCTTTGGGCAATGCAGTGAGCTCCCATGTGTTGTTGCGTTCGATTGCTTCAATTTCCTCATTCATGGCTGCTTTCCATTTTTCATCTAGTACGGCATCTTCATACTTGATATTTTCAGCATCTGCCAACAAACATACAAGATGTACCTCTGTAGAGTCGTACAAATCTTGTAGACTTCTCATTCGGGGTTGTCGTGGCTCATCTTCATCTTCTTTTTCTTCAACAATTTCAGGATCTGTTGATAGAACTGTCGGAACAACAGCTGACGATTCTGCGACTTCGTTGGTAACTTCCTTTGAGTTATTCCAGTCCCATTCACTTGCTTCATTCACTCGCACATCTCGACTCGTTATCACCTTCTTGCTTATCGGGTCATACAACTTATACCCTTTTGTGAGTCCATCATATCCGATAAAAACATATGCTTTGCTTTTATCTTCCAGCTTCATCCTTCTCGGATCTGGTACATGTGCATAGGCTACACTACCGAATATTTTTAGATGAGAGACGGTAGGCTTCTTACCACTCCATGCTTCCAGTGGTGTTCGATTCTTCAACTTCATGTGTGGACACCGATTCTGTATGTAGACTGCGCACATTACAGCTTCTGCCCAGAATTCTTTCGGCATCTTCTTGCTTTTCAACATCGATCGAACCATGTCTAGGATGGTCCTATTCTTCCTTTCAGCTACGCCATTCTGTTGGGGCGAGTATGGTGCTGTCAGAAATCTTCTTATGCCTTCTCGTTCACAGTACTCTCGGAAGGCTGTCGAGGTGTATTCGCCTCCTCTATCAGATCGAATTGCTTTGATGGATCTGCCAGTTTCTTTTTCGACACTCGCCTTGAATATTTTGAACACCTTGAATGCATCGGATTTTTCCTTCAGCAAATAGACCCACGTCCTTCGAGAGAAATCATCGATGAAGGAGATGAAGTATCTCTTTCCGCTGAAAGATTCGGGAGTAATTGGTCCACATATATCGGTGTGGATCAGCTCAAGTGGATGCTTCGCTTCATATTCGGCCTTCTTTTGAAATGAGGCTCTTGTTTGCTTCCCGAATACACAATCTTCACAGAATTCTCCTCCAAAATCCATGCTAGGCAGTCCTTTCACCATTTTCATCTTCATTAGCTTTTTCAGGCCATCATAATGTAAGTGGCCAAAGCGATGATGCCATAGCGACGCTTTATCTACTTCTTTGACTTGTAAGCATTTCCCTTGCAAGCTTCGCAGGTTCAACTTGTACATTCGATTTCTCTCCATTTCGACTCGAGCTATCAGACGTCCTTGCTTGTCTTTCAGATGCAGCAACTGATCTTTTAGAAAGGTTGAGTATCCTTTCTCTGCGAGCTGGCCAAGACTCAAGATGTTGTTTTTGAGATCTGGGACATAGTAGACATCTTGGATTGTCCCTATCAAGCCATCATTCTTTGTGAAACATATCGTACCTCGGCCTTTGACTTGTACTTTTGATGCATTTCCGAATGATACATGACCATTGTCAACTTTCTGCATTTCTTTGAATAGATGCTCATCATAGCACATGTGGTTGCTTGCTCCAGAATCGAGGTACCAGGATGTGTCATCATTGACATCGTTGTGCGCCATCATGAGAACACCTCCATTTGCTTTGTCTTCCACGACTAGGTTGTTTGTCTCTTCCACTCGTCTGTTGGCCCGACACTCTTTTGCAAAGTGTCCCATCTTGCCACAATTGTAACAACCCTCGTTGTTGCAGTCTTCGGCATGGTGACCATATTTGTGGCACTTTTGGCATTTGACGTGGGAATAATTTGATCGATCGCCTCTTCCTCGAGCGCGTCCTCTTCCACGCCAGTTTGTTTGACTTCCTTGAAATTTGTCCTTATGGTATCCTTCATAATTGTTGCCTTGGATACCACGACCGTATCCACGACTTCCACGGTCATGTCCTCTCCCCCGAAAATTTCGAGTGTAGAGAACCTTTTCATCTTTAATTGATGCCTTGGTCTGGAGTGCCTGGTCGAGTGACTCCTCTTTCTTTTTCTTTTTTCTTTGTTCGTTGCTTCGAGAGATCCGGCGAGCTCTTCAACGGTGAGCACTTTGAGGTCTTTCGATTCTTCAATCGCGCACACAACATTTTCGAAATCATTAGTTAATGATCTTAATATTTTCTCCACAATTCTGGCATCGGACAATTCTTCTCCATTCCGATTGAGTTGGTTTGCCACGGTCTGGACACGTGTGATGTAGTCGCACACGTTTTCTGACTCCTTCATTTTCATGCTTTCAAGCTCTCCACGAAGGGTTTGGAGACGCACTTGCTTTACCCGGTCGGCTCCTTTGAATGATTTTTCCAAGATGTCCCATGCTTCTTTTGAGGTGGTGGCAGCGGATATTTTTTCGAAGCCTGATTCGTCAACGGCTCGGAATAACATGTACAGGGCTCCGCTATCTTTGGACCGTGCATCTTTCAATGCTTTTTGTTCTGCTGCAGTTAATTTCCCGGTATTTTCTGGTTCTACAAAACCATTTTGAACCACGTCCCATGCATCTTGAGCTCCAAGAAGGGCTTTCATTTGAATACTCCATTTCTCGTAATTTGCTTTTGTAAGCTGCGACAGTGACATTTGTCCCGTGATATTCGCCATTTGATAGAATTAATACAGCTACCAAGTCTTTTCACTTCTTTGCCTCTGCTTGAAATTGGGCAATTAATTCTCCACCCACTCAAGGACCCACTTAAATAAATTCTTGACTTTCTTTGTTTTCTTCTTGAACGGTAGATCACCCACTCCACCAATTCCACGGCACAAGTATTAATTTTGGTTGCCTTCAATAAATATTCAACCACCTTAATTTAATTGTGCTGCTGCACTTTATTGTGTCTCTTGGACTTTGTATTTTCTCTTAAATCACAAAATGAGGTAACGGAGGAATAACACAAAGAGACCTGGTGCGAGGACACGCAGCGTACGCAGGGGCGGCTGTTTGAGGCTCCGGCAGCGTTGTGTGAAGTCGGTGGTGGTCGTTGCTGTGGCGCGGAAGAGGTGGTGCGCAGGCAGTGGGTAGGCGGAGCTTGAGGCTGCTGGCTTGTTGAACGTGTGGGCTGTAGCTGGTGGTGGCAACGGGCGGTGATCGACAGTGCGAGTTCGCCGGAAGAGGTTGCACGCAGTGGACAACATCTCCAGGGAGGGTAAATTTAATTCTTTTTAATTTGAGTGTTTATACTCAAATTATTTTTGCTCTGAGTTCGGATCACTCAGGCTCTGATACCAATTTGTAAATTTTGATATCACACACACACAAGACACTTTACACTTTTGATATCTAAAAACGATAACCAAAACTATTTATAGAAATGAAAACGCACACAATACAATTAACACATGCTAAAACTATTCTTATAGTGGCTTCAATACTTTCGGCGCCGTAGATGAGAATTCAACTGGACGGCTTTACTGTTACTTTGATGGCTTCAACAAATACGACATTTGACGTTTATGCCGTTTTTCCAACACAATTGAGGTTTAATATGAAAGTTGAATTCTTTTTTCTGGTTCCGGTGCAATTTCTTTGGTGTGAAAACCTAAACATAATTACATGAAGAACTATGGGAATATAATAAATTTATTACTACTATGATTGATTTAATCATATTTTGATGGGCATTGGTTGATGGTAATGAATGGATTGCAGGATTTTCACAAACCCCATAGGCTCGAACAGGAAGCGAATTTTGAAAGGCGGTAGAACGGATCGGCTCAGTGATCTTCCTTGCAATGTCATAGGGCAAATTCTTGCTCTCTTGCCCTTGAAAGAGGCTGCAAAGACAAGTGTGTTGTCGAAGAAGTGGGAGGACAAGTGGTTAACAATTCCCCATCTAGTGTTTGAGGGAGGTAGTGTATCGACAATTTATCACGTTTTGCTACTTCACAAAGAGCCCATTGTCAAGTTCACGATTAGATTTACCTACATAGACAGCCAAACAGCTCTCTACGACTGGTTCAATTTCCTGTCAAAACATAAGATCGAGGAGTTGAAAATTTTACCAATGTGCCGCCGTAATCCTGGTCTTGTGATGCCTCTCCATTTGTTTAGTTTTTACAACCTCAAACACTTGTCTCTACTACATGTTGAGGTTAGAGTTCTGATGTCGATTTACAAGGGATTTAGTAACCTTATTAGCATCGATTTTGTGAATGTCATCATTAAAGTGGAAGAGTTGCAAAAGCTTATTGACAAATGTCCGAAACTTGAGTCCTTGAGCTTAGTTCACTATTACGAGATCTCAGACTCGACTTTGCATATCTGTACTCCTCATGATCTGAAGTCCTTTAAATTTGAGGGCAATGTTGAGTACATATATATCAATTCAAATGCTTACCTTGAGGATGTATCGATTTGTTATAGAGACGACAACCCGCATACTGTAAATGGCCCTGGTATGGTATTGGATTATGCAATCAAGTTGTTCGGCGAGCTATCACTCATTAAGAAACTGGAAGTGAATTACCGCTTCCTCGAGGTACAAGATATTAATGTTGTAATTTTTCAAATTAATGATCTTTATAAAGTTCAAACTTGTTAGGTCTGCTCATTAATTGAGCACAGACCAATAAGGACATTGTGGCCTACTGACATCAAGAAAACAAAAAAAAAAAAGGAAAACTTACCTGTACGCAATAAATGAGGGGCGGTGGGAGAAGGCAATAGCAGCTCCCACAAATTGACAATTGAATGATCAAGGGCAGTGAGACAGACTCAAAAAAAAATTGAGAGCAGAAGCAGAACGAAACAGAGAAAGAAAGCAGAGAAAGAGAAGGAGGAAGAAGAAGGCCAATCCTTCAATCCGTCCGGCAGAAAATTCACATCTTTGGTGAAATCCTTTCTATTACACCTCTGTT
Source organism: Hygrophila difformis (assembly GCA_030278955.1). Classification (NCBI taxonomy): domain Eukaryota; kingdom Viridiplantae; phylum Streptophyta; class Magnoliopsida; order Lamiales; family Acanthaceae; genus Hygrophila; species Hygrophila difformis. The sequence continues at coordinate 66,411,226 of JAOANR010000001.1, forward strand.
GCTCTTAGCCTAGAATTGTATTCTAGAAGTATACATATTTTGGGGAATCCACTGCCGTCTGTGATTATTTTGTTGATTAGCCAAGATTAGTGAAAATCTTGATGATTGTTGGTGAACCTCTAGGCATATGCAAGAGAGAAACATTGGTGTACCCATTATTTGATATAGTGGAGATTTTGAGATGGTGGCGACTGGCCCGTGGTTTTTACCTTCTTTTTGAAGGGTTTTCCACGTATAAATCTTGGTGTCGATTTACTGCTTTATGGTTGCTTATTGTTGATTTGGTGTTGTTGGCTTGATTGCATCTGTTGGAAACTCATTTGGCACACAGGGGATATACTGTTTTGGATATTGCTATTGTTTTGGTATTTCTAGTGATCCTACAGGTTCCGCATTATTCCGCTATTTTTCCCAACAAACTGGTGTCAGAGAGAAAGTTGGGCTGTGGAAGTTTTGATAGTATATCTGTGTGTTGAAATGGATGAGCAAAATTCCTTTGGAATGATGAAATTAAATTCAGGGAATTATGCTATTTGGAAAAGAAAGATGCTCGATCTGCTTTATTGCAAAGATTTATTTAAGCCGGTGTTGGGCAAAGAAAAGCCAAATGATGTGAGTGATGATGCTTGGGGAGTGTTGCACATGAAAGCTTCTGCTACCATTAGGCAATGGGTAGATCCCAATATATTCCATCACATTGCAGAGGAAACCAAAGCAGATTTATTGTGGAAAAATCTAGAGGCACTTTATGAGAAAAATACTTTCAGGAACAAGGCATTGCTCATTAGAAGACTTGTGAACTTGAAGTTCAGGGATGGAAAAAGTATGACAGAGCATACCAGTGACTTTGTGGGATTGGTGAATCAGTTAGCTGGGATGAAATTAAATCTTGAGGATGAGCTACAGGCACTGCTACTTCTGGGGTCTCTACCAGATAGTTGGGAAACACTAGTGGTCTCATTGAGTACTTCAGCACCAGGTGGAACACTAACCATGGAGATGGTTAAAGACAATTTACTCAATGAAGATGCAAGAAGAAAAGAAAAAGGTGAATCTTCTTCAGATGTTCTAGTTTCTCAGAAGCCAGTGAGACAAGGAAGAAGTAAGAGCAGAAATCCACAAGGACGTGATAAACATTATACACCAAGAGGAAGGTCAAAGAACAAAAAAGAGATCAGATGTTATCACTGCGACAAGCCGGGTCACATGAAGAAAGAGTGCAGGATCTTAAAAAGGGAAATTGCAGAAGGCAAGAAAGAAGAAAAAGAGACTAATGCAGTTAACCACAACAGTGATGCAGTTACTGTCTTAGATGACAGTTGTGTTAGTCTAGTGTGTCAGGAAACTGATTGGGTGATTGATTCTGGCGCATCGTTCCATGTTACATGTAATACCATAGAAATTGCCCGATATATATGTATGAATATATATTTTGATCAATTCACTAAGTAGATTTTTAATCAAATCTATATATATTTATATGTTCAAATATGTGCTTAAAGATTAGTATATTATTTTCTACAAAACATACTTTGAAAAATTATATATATTTGTCTTTTCAAATAAATATATGGATTTCAATATCAAGTGTAATAAGTATATGGTTCATAGAATATTTTAAATCCATATACAAGTTTATATACACATATATACCTTGGTCTTGAAATAATCTTTCCAAACATGTACACATGTATATACATGTATATATTCATATGTTTAAATTATAATGAGAATTATCTATTTTCTATATATCCTTGATTAATCATTCTACCCATATATTTTTTATTATGGGATTATTCTAGAATGCCATAATATAATTGGGAATAATTTGACTATGGTTTGAAATTGTAGGGTGGAATATTAATCATATCTTGTCATTTTCAAATAAAGAATATATTCTTTTTTTGAAGCTATGAATGACTTACAAGATCACAAAAATTCCCACATTATGATTTTTTTTAAGATAAGAATCTTAATATATATATATATATAAAAAAAAAATTTAAAAAAAAAAAAAAAAAAGTTACTGTAGCATGCTACTGTAGCACGCTACTGTAGCATGCTACTGTAGCAGTCGGGATTTATGTGTTTTTGGTGACTTTTTGCCATTTTTTTGGGTCCCAAAGGTGGGAATCTTGATCTATCACGGGGGAGGCATATTTTGGATGATTATTAGATGTCCCTAACACCCCATTTCAGTCTTCAACACTCAATAATTCATCCCAAAACTCTCCCAAACTCTCCCAAAGCCAAAACACTCTTCCGGCGACTTTCCGGCAACTTTCCGGCAATCAAATCCAACCAAGGTAGTGTGTAGATCAAGGATTTGCAGGCATTGGATTGTTGGTAAGGTGTAAATCAAGTTTCCTTATTGCTTTAAGATCATAATCAACCTTCTAACTTACGGATCTTTACTTGCAAAACACGTTCGTAGCCAAAGGAGAAGAAGAACGTGTTGCGTAGATCCGTTCGTGGCGATTTTGGACAAATCGATCAACTCTAGAACGTTCAAGAACTCACTCACTGTAAGTTAATACCTTCCATATCAATATGGGTGGTTTAAAGACATCCGAAACATTGGATCTTAAACGAAACGTTGAAATCAAACCTAAAAACCCCAATCTACGTATTTTCTGAAATCCGAGCAAAACTCTTACTTCGAGCGTTCAAACCTGAAAACTCAAAACTAAGATTTTGATCCTAAGATCTTAAGCTATATTGTGTAAAAATTTCAGAAATTTTCATCAAGTTTTGATACCCCAAATCAAGTCGGACATATTCTGCGTTTTTAAGAATTTTCAAAAGTTGCCAGATTTCATAACCGAACTTGATGAGCTTATTTCTATCATTTCTAGTCCGAACCAATCTTCATGATCTAAACAAAAGTTGTAGATCTATGAGTCTTGAATACCTCTGTAAAATTTCATGCACTTTCATTAAGATTTGCTACTCCAAACCGCGTCGAACATATTCTGTGGTGCATGAACCTTTCGAAAACTGAGACAGATTTTAAGACCGAACTTAGTAGATTAATCTGACTTAATCCGTGATGAATTTGCATAATTTGCCTCTAATAAAACTTGTTTATTTTGGTGTCTTTTAAGTGCCTGTAAATTTTCAGAATTTTTGGAGTTCATTTGATATGTTAAAAAGTCAAATCTTTGAGAAGTGTCAAACCTGAATCCTGACAGCATACTATTTGTGTAGAAAACTTGATTTTTGACATGCTTCCCATCATTTTTCCGAAAAACTCAAAACATGAAAGTTGTTCATTGGGATGTTTTTGAGCTACTGTGAAAATTTCAGATCAATCGCCTAAGAAATGGATTTTTAAACTGAAAAGGCGTAAACTGTGACATCGATCGGTTTTAAACTTGTGAGATTTGAAATTTCTAAACAACGATCGAAATCTAGTGATACGATAAAGCTGTATTTTTGGAAATCCCGTTACACTAAAGTTGAAACGATATCGGTTACATTGGTTATATAAAATTAGGGGGAGATTGCTCTGCAGGGTGCCCTCCTAATTATTCATTTTGTGCCAAAACGGCAATGATGATTACGCGCGAAAGATTGCCAAAACGGCATCTTATATTTTTGGGCCTATCCTCTCGGGTGTATCCGTATGGGTTACTCGAGGCTTGACGGAGCGGTACTGGATATGGCGTATTTGGTCACAAGAGACCAACGGCCTACCCTCTCGAGTGTATCCGTATGGGTTACTCGAGGCTCGACGGAGTGGTACTGGGTATGGCGAATCGGCTGCGGCCGCCGGAATACCGGCTAAATGAGATGATACTTATGAAATTGGCTGAGGCCGCCGGATCACCGGCTAAATGATATATATTGTTGAGATGATGGCGTAACGGGAAATATATATTAAAAAGCTCAGATTTTATGAAATTGGCTGCGGCCGCCGGATTGCCGGCTAAATTAAATATTGTTGAGATGGTGGCGTATCGGGGTGAATTTTTAAAAGCTCAAATTTTTATTTACTTACTTACGGCGTTTTTCATGTTTTTAAATCATGTCTTAAATAATTGCCCATGCTTAAGTTTTAAATTATGAAATTAAATGTGTCTTTAAAGTATGCAATTATATTCGCATTTTTTTTAAATAAAAATGTTTTTATGCATGGCAAAAAGTTTTATCTTAATTATTAAAAATCTAACCCCTTTATTGCTGTGTAAGGATTGACTTACTCAGTATTTTATAATACTGATAAAAACCGTTGTTCATTTTTTTTTCTGTTACAGAGTACGGAGCATGATCACTCATTGGGGGATCATTTTGGATACTTAATTATTTATTTTACGTGACTTGCATGAACGGGTCTGTTTAACCCGTGGTTTGGCCATGTTGGCCCTATATTTAAATTCCGCTGCAACTTTGATGTATTATCTTTAAATTATCTATGAATGGGCCGTTTGAATATTTTAAATTCTGAAAAACCATAGCCTTGCATCTCTTTAGTGAGCTCGGAGAAACCGTGTCTTGCTAGGGAGGTGTGGCGGTGGCATCCCGGCCTGGGTTACCAAAACCGGGGTGTTACAATGTGGTATCAGAGCCCGGAATATTTTAAAACTACTATTTTAAAGAGCTCGGAATATTTTTAAACTATTATTTTCAAGTATTATTATTTTTAAAGTTATCATTTCTAAACTAGTAGTATATTTCAAAAAGCCCAATTATTGTTTTGAAGTTAAAGCCCAAATTTTTAGCCCAAAAATTTTAAGAAGCCCAAGAAATTATTTTTAGCCCAATACCTGTATTTTTAAATAAAGCCCAAATGTTTATTATTTCGAGCCCAAAATTTTTATTTACTTAGTGTAATATTTTAAACCCAAGGATTAATTATTTTTGGCTCAATATCTAAATATCATGATAACCCCAACTATTTTGGCCCAATAACTTGTTTTTATTTAAAGCCCAAATAATTTATTTCTTTCGGCCCAATAATAGTGGCCCAAACATTTTATCCTTATTTTAGTCTATCCATGGAATAAATTTATTTTTAAAACCCATGGATAAATAAATGCATGCATAAAATTTTTTTTTATCAAGGGGGATCATCACTGCATGTGCATATTGCATTTCTATACCTTAGAGAACCTAGAAGCGTTATGTTGTAACCTAGATCTTTTTCTTGCGCTAGATGGCTAACCAAGACATGATGAACTTAATGGTCAAAATGATGAACTCTCACTTTGATTCCCAACAAACCATACAACAAATGGAACATCGTATGGCCCAATTAGAGGCAAATCTGCACCATATGGGAAGCTTAAGAGAGGCGGACCACCACCGCATAAACCAGCTCGAAGACCAAATCCAAAACCTCACTACACAAAATCTATGTTTAAAGGAGCTTGTTGATGCTCATGGGGATGACTTGAACCACATTTTCGATGACCTACTACCGCCAAGCCCGGTGGAGGAAGATCCGGAGGAGGATCCCACCACTGTGCCGGAGGACGCCTAGAAATGATAGGAGGATCCTATTTTGGTATATCCTATCACTTGTAAAAAAAAAAAAATAAATAAATAAATAAATAAATAAATAAATAAATCAAGTTTTTGTTTGAACACTCTCTATTCCAAAAATTATGTTGAATTCCCAAACAACAAATCCATCTCAAACGCACGGCTCATTTAAACCTTGAAACCCAAGACCCTGAAACCCTAGACCCTGGGGTTTCGATAATCATTGTATAAACCCTTTATTATATTTTCCTTAAAATCTAAATCACTTGTTCTTGCAACAGAATGGCACCGAGAGGGAGACCGCGCGTCCAGCCCATTCCTCCCAATACCAACGAAATACCTAGGCAACCTGACATGCCGATACCAAACGTGGGTGTACACGCTCAGGAAGAGCCAGCAGGCCCTATACCAGACAACATAGGTAATCGCCTACGCACTCTAGAAGAGGTTCTCATTGCGATAGGGAACGCGCAGGTGAACCAAGGCCAAGCGGCTGCGGCACCTCCACCACAAGCTCGCATTAATTACCTAGCCATGGTGAACCCATACCAACCGCCGCACTACGCAGGCGAGGAAGACCCTGCAAAACTAGAGGAGTGGATTAGGACCTTCGACAAGTTGTTAAGCGCAGTTAAGTGCCCAGAAGGGGAAAAGGTGCATGTGGCCTCATACTACCTGGGAGGTGAAGCAGACGACTGGTGGCAAGCCACCCAGGGAAAGATACAAGAGGAAGATGTGCCCTATTCATGGACTGAAATGATGGAACTGCTCAGGGACCGATTTTACCCCCTGAGTACGAAGGCGGCCATGTACGAGGAGTTTTTGTCACTGAAACAAGGCGGGCAGACTGTACAAGAGTATTACACTCGATTCAAGGAGTTGGTGCGCTTTGCACCAAGACTAGTACCGACAGACGTAGAGAAGGCACAAAAATTTGAGATGGGATTGAACTTGACCATACGGGAAGTGATCACTGGTGTCCATTACCCGGACCTGCAAGCAGTATATGATCGTGCAGTTGCTGTTGCAAGGGTGCAACAACTGAAGAGGAGGATGAGTGGAGAGTCCAGTCGGGGACCTCAGGGGCAAGATAAGAGGAACAGGGATAACCGCACCGGTAACAATTCTGGAGGAAACAACTTTCGGGGAGGCCTGAACAGACTCCCTCAGAACAACAATAGGGGAAATGGTGGGAGAACCTTTTTCCAGGGTAACCCTGTGCCACCATGCCCAAGATGTGGGAGACCTCACTTGATTAGGGGATGCCCCCAACAGGGCACATGCTTCAGGTGTGGTCGATTTGGTCATCGGGTGAATGAGTGCCGGACTCGAATTGAAAACATCACCAAGCGGGAGGACTTGATTATGGGGCCAGCACAGCCACGTAACCAAAATGGACGGAATGGTAACTATCAAGGGTACAGACCCCCTCAGAACCAGAATTTCAACCAGAATCAACGCCCTCCACAGAATCCAAATCAGCAACAGAATCAGAACCCGAACCGGGATCAGCCGGGCAACCAAGGACGGCCCATGGGGAGGTTGAATGTTATCAACCAAGCAGATGTGCCTATGCAGGGTGACGTGATGGCAGGTACATTCCATGTTTTAAGTACACCCCTTAAAGTTCTGTTTGACTCAGGAGCTAGTTGTTCGATTATATCATCAATAGTCTTATCTGAACTAGATCTACCTAAGTGCGAACTGATTAACTTAGAAATTCAACTACCATCAGGAGAGGTAGTACCATGCTCTAAACGTTATAACGGAATTCCGATAGTTATCAAGAACATAGAATTTTTCGCAAACTTGGTAGAATTTAATTTAAGGGACTTCGACGTTATACTGGGAATGGATTGGTTGACCCGGTATAAAGCGGTAATAGAATGTCAAAAGCAGAAGATCACCTTGTCGAAAGGTAGGGGAAAGAGAGTCATCTTTTACTCTCAACCCCCTAAGAGGAGCAACAAGGTTGTTAACGCTCTCAAGCTTCGTAGCTTAATGCATAAGGGATACGCGTTGTATGCATGCTACGTTCACAACCTGGAGGCGGAAGAGAGCAAGGTTGACGACATCCCAGTGGTGAGAGAATACCCGGACGTATTTCCTGAAGACATCCCTGGTATGCCACCTGAGAGAGATCTTGAATTCACCATAGATCTCATTCCGGGAACGGAACCTGTCTCGAAGGCCCCTTACCGTATGGCACCACTGGAAATGAAGGAGTTAAAGGAACAACTCGAAGAGTTGTTGGAGAAAGGATACATAAGACCAAGTACGTCCCCGTGGGGAGCACCGGTCTTATTTGTTAAAAAGAAGGACGGAGGACTACGCCTTTGCATCGATTACAGAGGACTCAATCAAGTGACCATCAAGAACAAGTATCCATTACCAAGGATTGAGGACTTATTTGATCAATTGAAGGGGGCGTCGGTGTTCTCAAAAATCGACTTGCGATCCGGTTATCACCAGCTGAGGATTGCGGAGAAGGATATTCCGAAGACGGCATTCCGAACTCGTTATGGACACTACGAGTTCACAGTATTATCCTTTGGGTTAACAAATGCACCTGCAATGTTCATGAACCTCATGAACGATGTATTTAGAGAATTGTTAGATCAAAGCGTCGTGGTGTTCATCGACGACATCCTGATCTACTCGAGAAGCGAGGAGGAGCATTCCCAACATTTGCACCAAGTGTTAGGGATTTTGCGCAAGAACCAACTCTATGGCAAACTATCCAAATGCGACTTTTGGTTGAAGGAAGTAGCATTCCTTGGGCACATAGTATCCGCCACTGGAGTTTCAGTGGATCAGGCAAAAATTTCGGCGGTGACGGAATGGGTATCGCCGACGAGTCCAACTGAAATACGGAGCTTCCTTGGGCTAGCTGGTTATTATAGGCGATTTGTGAATGACTTCTCAAAAATCGCACGCCCGTTGACCCAGCTGTTGAAGAAAGGGGTAAAATATGACTGGACCAGTGAGTGTGAGTCCGCGTTTCAAGAACTGAAAAAGCGACTCACCAGTACACCCGTACTAGCACTACCATCAGAGAATGGTGACTTCGAGGTTTACAGTGACGCTTCAAAGGAAGGTCTAGGATGTGTTTTGATGCAAGACTCGAGAGTCATTGCATATGCTTCGCGCCAATTGAAACCTCATGAAGCGAACTACCCAACGCACGACTTGGAGTTGGCGGGCAGTCGTGTTCGCTCTGAAAATATGGAGACACTACCTTTATGGGAGAAAGTGTCGGATGTTCACAGACCACAAAAGCCTCAAATACATATTCACGCAAAAAGAGCTAAATCTGAGACAACGGAGATGGTTGGAACTAATCAAGGACTATGATCTCGAAATTTCTTACCACGAAGGGAAGGCCAACGTAGTAGCCGATGCCTTAAGCCGGAAGACCCAACATGTGGCAAATTCGATGGTGATTCCGCCAGCATTGTATATGGACTTGGCAAGATTGAGCTTAGAACTAGTGCATTCGGGCACTGTAAATGAAATGGTCAACGCAATGGTAGTCGAATCGACCATATTTGACGAGATCAAACTCGCCCAACCGGGCGACGCAAAGTTGGAAAGGATTAAGGAGAACATTGCCAACGGGAAGGCAATAGGATTTGCTATCCATGAGGACGGAAGCATTCGTTTCAAGGGAAGATGGTGTGTACCACAAAAATGCATGGAGATAAAACAAAGATTGATGGAAGAAGGGCATAACACACCTTACTCGGTTCACCCTGGAGGCGACAAATTATATAAGGATTTGAGGAAGATTTACTGGTGGCCGAGGATGAAGAATGAAGTGGCAGAATTTGTAGCGAGATGCCTCACGTGCCAAAAGGTCAAAGCCGTGCGACAGAAACCCTTAGGATTGATGCAACCATTGGAAATCCCGAGTTGGAAGTGGGATAGTATCTCTATGGATTTCGTTTCGGGATTACCACGATCACCAAGAGGAATGAATAAGATATGGGTGATTGTCGATAGGCTAACGAAGACGGCCATTTTTATTCCAATGAAGGACACTTGGACCATGGACCAATTAGCAAGGGCGTATATTGACAATGTGGTACGAAGACACGGGGTGCCACATGACATTATCTCCGATAGAGACAGTAGATTTGTCTCTCACTTTTGGATCAAGTTACAAGAAGCCCTCGGTACGCAGATTAAGATGAGCACCGCATTCCACCCAATGACGGATGGACAAACTGAGAGAACAATCCAAACGTTGGAAGACATGCTGAGAGCTTGCGTCCTAGAGTTTAAGGGTAGCTGGGAAAATCATTTACCCCTAATTGAATTTTCCTACAACAATAGCTACCACGCTAGCATCGGCATGGCACCATTCGAGGCATTGTATGGTCGAAGGTGCCGAAGTCCGTTGAGTTGGGAAGGGAGTGATAAGACAGTGGTAGTAGGACCACAACTCGTAGAAGATATGACCCAACAAATCAAAGTGATTCGAGGAAAGATGAAAGCGGCCCAGGACCGACAGAAAAGTTATGCCGATGTGAGACGGCAAGACCTAGAATTTCAAGTTGGGGATAAGGTCATGTTAAAGATATCACCGATGAAGGGGGTTATGCGTTTTGGCAAACGAGGAAAGTTAAGCCCTCGATATATAGGACCTTATGAAATTCTAGAAAAAGTCGGGAATTTAGCATATCGTCTAGCCTTACCGCCACAATTGGCTAGAGTTCACCGTGTTCCACATATCACAATTGAAGAAGTATGTGCACGATCCGACCCATGTACTCCAACCGGAAGGAATTGAATTGGATGATGACTTGAGCTATGAGGAAATTCCGGTACGAATACTCGATGTTAAGGAGAGAGTAACAAGGAACAAAGCCGTGAGAATGGTCAAGGTTCTTTGGTCGAACCATGAAAGTGAAACGGCGACATGGGAGTTAGAATCCGACATGAAGGAGCGTTACCCGACCCTATTCCAAAACGGTGCAACCGCAGTTATGGGGACATAACTGTAATCTTAAGGGGGAGAGGATGTAACGACCCGAATATTTTGTATCCCAAATGAACAAATTCAAATTGTTTTGAACTACGTAATGACTTGATCCCTTCACGGGGTACGTAGGCAACTTGGAAATTTCAATTCTGGGTTCAGTCGAATAATATCAAACAACAAAACACAATGATACAATCGCAATCAATCAATCGGTCAATAAGTCGCGCAACTTCGGGGACGAAGTTGATTCTTAAGGAGGGTAGATTGTAATACCATAGAAATTGCCCGATATATATGTATGAATATATATTTTGATCAATTCACTAAGTAGATTTTTAATCAAATCTATATATATTTATATATTCAAATATGTGCTTAAAGATTAGTATATTATTTTCTACAAAACATACTTTGAAAAATTATATATATTTGTCTTTTCAAATAAATATATGGATTTCAATATCAAGTGTAATAAGTATATGGTTCATAGAATATTTTAAATCCATATACAAGTTTATATACACATATATACCTTGGTCTTGAAATAATCTTTCCAAACATGTACACATGTATATACATGTATATATTCATATGTTTAAATTATAATGAGAATTATCTATTTTCTATATATCCTTGATTAATCATTCTACCCATATATTTTTTATTATGGGATTATTCTAGAATGCCATAATATAATTGGGAATAATTTGACTATGGTTTGAAATTGTAGGGTGGAATATTAATCATATCTTGTCATTTTCAAATAAAGAATATATTCTTTTTTGAAGCTATGTATGACTTACAAGATCACAAAAATTCCCACATTATGATTTTTTTTAAGATAAGAATCTTAATATATATATATAAAAAAAAAATTTAAAAAAAAAAAAAAAAAGTTACTGTAGCATGCTACTGTAGCACGCTACTGTAGCATGCTACTGTAGCAGTCGGGATTTATGTGTTTTTGGTGACTTTTTGCCATTTTTTGGGTCCCAAAGGTGGGAATCTTGATCTATCACGGGGGAGGCATATTTTGGATGATTATTAGATGTCCCTAACACCCCATTTCAGTCTTCAACACTCAATAATTCATCCCAAAACTCTCCCAAACTCTCCCAAAGCCAAAACACTCTTCCGGCGACTTTCCGGCAACTTTCCGGCAATCAAATCCAACCAAGGTAGTGTGTAGATCAAGGATTTGCAGGCATTGGATTGTTGGTAAGGTGTAAATCAAGTTTCCTTATTGCTTTAAGATCATAATCAACCTTCTAACTTACGGATCTTTACTTGCAAAACACGTTCGTAGCCAAAGGAGAAGAAGAACGTGTTGCGTAGATCCGTTCGTGGCGATTTTGGACAAATCGATCAACTCTAGAACGTTCAAGAACTCACTCACTGTAAGTTAATACCTTCCATATCAATATGGGTGGTTTAAAGACATCCGAAACATTGGATCTTAAACGAAACGTTGAAATCAAACCTAAAAACCCCAATCTACGTATTTTCTGAAATCCGAGCAAAACTCTTACTTCGAGCGTTCAAACCTGAAAACTCAAAACTAAGATTTTGATCCTAAGATCTTAAGCTATATTGTGTAAAAATTTCAGAAATTTTCATCAAGTTTTGATACCCCAAATCAGGTCGGACATATTCTGCGTTTTTAAGAATTTTCAAAAGTTGACAGATTTCATAACCGAACTTGATGAGCTTATTTCTATCATTTCTAGTCCGAACCAATCTTCATGATCTAAACAAAAGTTGTAGATCTATGAGTCTTGAATACCTCTGTAAAATTTCATGCACTTTCATTAAGATTTGCTACTCCAAACCGCGTCGAACATATTCTGTGGTGCATGAACCTTTCGAAAACTGAGACAGATTTTAAGACCGAACTTAGTAGATTAATCTGACTTAATCCGTGATGAATTTGCATAATTTGCCTCTAATAAAACTTGTTTATTTTGGTGTCTTTTAAGTGCCTGTAAATTTTCAGAATTTTTGGAGTTCATTTGATATGTTAAAAAGTCAAATCTTTGAGAAGTGTCAAACCTGAATCCTGACAGCATACTATTTGTGTAGAAAACTTGATTTTTGACATGCTTCCCATCATTTTTCCGGAAAACTCAAAACATGAAAGTTGTTCATTGGGATGTTTTTGAGCTACTGTGAAAATTTCAGATCAATCGCCTAAGAAATGGATTTTTAAACTGAAAAGGCGTAAACTGTGACATCGATCGGTTTTAAACTTGTGAGATTTGAAATTTCTAAACAACGATCGAAATCTAGTGATACGATAAAGCTGTATTTTTGGAAATCCCGTTACACTAAAGTTGAAACGATATCGGTTACATTGGTTATATAAAATTAGGGGGAGATTGCTCTGCAGGGTGCCCTCCTAATTATTCATTTTGTGCCAAAACGGCAATGATGATTACGCGCGAAAGATTGCCAAAACGGCATCTTATATTTTTGGGCCTATCCTCTCGGGTGTATCCGTATGGGTTACTCGAGGCTTGACGGAGCGGTACTGGATATGGCGTATTTGGTCACAAGAGACCAACGGCCTACCCTCTCGAGTGTATCCGTATGGGTTACTCGAGGCTCGACGGAGTGGTACTGGGTATGGCGAATCGGCTGCGGCCGCCGGAATACCGGCTAAATGAGATGATACTTATGAAATTGGCTGAGGCCGCCGGATCACCGGCTAAATGATATATATTGTTGAGATGATGGCGTAACGGGAAATATATATTAAAAAGCTCAGATTTTATGAAATTGGCTGCGGCCGCCGGATTGCCGGCTAAATTAAATATTGTTGAGATGGTGGCGTATCGGGGTGAATTTTTAAAAGCTCAAATTTTTATTTACTTACTTACGGCGTTTTTCATGTTTTTAAATCATGTCTTAAATAATTGCCCATGCTTAAGTTTTAAATTATGAAATTAAATGTGTCTTTAAAGTATGCAATTATATTCGCATTTTTTTTTAAATAAAAATGTTTTTATGCATGGCAAAAAGTTTTATCTTAATTATTAAAAATCTAACCCCTTTATTGCTGTGTAAGGATTGACTTACTCAGTATTTTATAATACTGATAAAAACCGTTGTTCATTTTTTTTTCTGTTACAGAGTACGGAGCATGATCACTCATTGGGGGATCATTTTGGATACTTAATTATTTATTTTACGTGACTTGCATGAACGGGTCTGTTTAACCCGTGGTTTGGCCATGTCGGCCCTATATTTTAAATTCCGTTGCATACACTTTACTTCCGCTGCGTACTTTATATTCTCGCTGCAACTCTGATGTAATATTTTTAATTTATTTATGAATGGGCTGTTTGAATATTTTAAATTCTGAAAAACCATAGCCTTGCATCTCTTTAGTGAGCTCGGAGAAACCGTGTCTTGCTAGGGAGGTGTGGCGGTGGCATCCCGGCCTGGGTTACCAAAACCGGGGTGTTACAACTGAGTAAGTCGATCCTAACATAGCAATAAAGGGATTTGATTTAAAATTTCACTCCTAACATGCATTCACAAAATTTAAAGGAAATAATATTTTAATTGTGTACTTGAACATGCATTTAATCCACAATAACAATTTAGTCATGATACGAAATTTAAAGACATAATTTAATTGCATAATCTAAAGACATGCAAAAATAAATAAATACTTAAAAATATTAATTCTTTTATTTCCCCCATTACGTAACCATTTTTCAGTGTTTGGTATAGCCGGTGATCCGGCGGCCGCAGCCGTTTCGTAAGTATCTCGTTTAGCCGGTGATCCGGCGGCCGCAGCCGTATCTGCCATACCCAGTAACACTCCGGAGCCTCGAGAAATCCATACGGACAACCCGAGAGAGTAGGCCATGTATCTCCCGCCGATTGGCGTAATATCTCATCAAATTCTCTCGTCCATTATAGGCCCGAACAGAAAGGCTAGAGGGGCACCCTGCAGAGCACTCACCATCCACCAAGTATCTCATGTATCGTTTAGATTTAATGTATCGGGGTTTTTCAAAAGTATAGATGTATCGTATTTCAATCTTTGATCGTTCGTTTCGAAATTTCAAAATCCTTCGATTTAAAAGTATCTTGGCGTCACAGTTTGCGCCTTTTCAATTTAAAAATTCGGTTTAAGTCCGAAAAATCTGAAATCTTCACAGTTTATGCAAAACACCCTAACAAACAACTTTTGTGTTTTAACTTTTCCGAAATAAGTTGAGGAAACATGTCAAAAATCGATTTTATTATGCAATCAGAAATCTGTCCGAACTCAGGTTTGACACAGTTCAAAATTTCGACTTTTTAACATATCAAATGGACTTCAAAAATTCTGAAATTTTATATGCACATACTAGACATGATTATCTACAACTTTCATTTAGATTGTAAAGATCAAATCGGACTAGAAAATATAGAAACAAATTCACTAAGTTTAAACATGTTCGTAGGCAGATTTCAACACGTTTTGTCAAAACAGTTTCTTTTCGATGCGATTTAAAATAGCAAACGTTAACAAAAATGTCTGAAATTTTTACACAACCTAGATTTATGTGTTAGGATTAAAAGTCTAGTTTTGAGTTTCTCGGATTGAATCCTCGAAATATGAGTTTTAGGACGAATACAGAAACTGCGCAAGTTGGGGTTTTTAAGTTTGATTTTTACGTTTCGTTACATTACGCCTATACCGGATGCCCCTAAATCACCCGTATTGATATGGAAGGCTCAACTTACAGTGATTGAGAGTTTTGGTCGTCCTAAGGTCGCTGGCTCGCCTAAATTTGCTACGAACGGATCTCCTCAACGTCAAGCTTCCGACTTTGGCCACGATTTCGAATCGGACGAAGAAATCCAATGTTAGATCGAGTTTTCGGGTTCAAAAACTTAAATGGAAATCTATGAACGACTTACCACAGATTAGAACACTAGGGATCTTGTATTCCACGCCTCCTCCGTCGGTTTTCGTCGCCGGAAAGTGATCGGAAAGTCGTCGGGAAGTCGTCGGAAAGTGTTTTGGCTTTGGAGAGAGTTTGGGAGAGTTTGAGAGTGAATGGGGAGTTTGGTGACTGATGAGAGGGTGGGGGAGGCAGCCCTAATTCGCCCCTAAAAGCTTCCCCTCGTCCAAAATCTACTTTCCAAAGTCGGGGGGTCGAATTATGGTAAGAAATCGCCGAAAACGCGCAAGTTGCCAAAACCTGTAGGGCCACGCGGGGTTGGCGCGCCTTTTGGCCAAACTGAAACTTTTGACAAATTTCACTAACACGAGTATATTTTTAGAAAATATATCAGGTTTGAATTTATTAAATGAAGGAGTTATGATTTATGGAATGGGTTTAGGGATATATTAAGAGTGTCACTCTTTATCACTCAGGTGGGGTGCTTTAATTATCAAATGGCGCTGCAGTCCTCTCATGTCATGAAACTTTTGACAAGTCTTATGGTACAACCGGAATAGATTGACCTTCAGCCTGTCACACTGAGGGTCCCCGGCATATGTGCCATGATACTTCTCATGATTTCATGTCATGAGATTACCTACCATGAAACTTTCGGCAGATTCTCACTACATGAGTATTTTCTGAAAAATCACATTTTTTATTTACTCGTGTTAAGAAACTGTGCCCCCGAAAGCGCACGGAGTCAAAAATTGCAGTATTTATAGTAAGTACCGGATCGTTCACTGGAGGATGTGCGATGGAAGCAGGGCCCACGCCGTTTACTAAGATTTTCCACTCGGTTACTCGATTCAAGTTTGTGAAATGACTAACAACTACTTGACAGAATTTAAACTGAGTTATGAAAGCAATTAAAATAAAGCAGATAAAATTATTCTATAAAGCGAATTAAATGTAATCTAAGAAAGCAATAGAATTATTCTAAGAAAGCGATTAAGATTATTCTAAGAAAGCAGATTTAAAATATGACAGAAGGGACAGGAAGAAAAGAATAAAGATTGGACAAGATTCAGATGAAACACAGTTAAACTTCCATTTTAATTACACAGATCTTAGTTTGGGATAATCCATCAGTTAGCTAACTCTCATGCTCTCTATACCATGTTCCCTTTAACAGACAGGTACTTACAGTAAGAGTTTACATGCTCTTAAGAAAACAAATTCTAAGATACCACAGACTCACAAATACCCTCACATGGCCATGCTGAGGCATATTATTCATCTGTGGTGGACAAGCAACACCTGACAAATCATTTATTGAAGTGTCAAGTACCGTTATCATTCCCCCATATCACACCCAAAGATTCTAATCAAGCCCTGAACTATCCCTTAACTCTCAGTCCTAGTAGCAGTTACACAACTCTCAATACAACCGAGTGACCTCTAACGAAAGCATTTAAAAGAAAGCGATAAAAGAAAGCGGTAAGGAAAGCATTTAAAATCCTATCACTCGGAGGTTTTTGAAAGTCTGACCCTGGTAGTAAAAGAAAGCCCCCAGTCAGAATGACCGGGTGTGGATCAAGAATTCCCTAATCTCGGTGAAATGCTCGCAGTGTTCACCTCCCTTCGGGTGGTTATGAGATACAAACTAATGAAACGAACTAATAAATTAGTTCGTTCCGGATGCACTCACTCAGGACTCAAAAAATAGGCTTTGGCAAAAGATGATAGCAGTTGAAAGGAACTCAACCCTACCTTAGAAAATAACCAAGGCCTATGTATTGTTCCTCTAGAAATATCTAACACACTGTATTTGAATCCAAGTGGATCCCATCTCGGTGTGTTAATTAAGACTAAATTCCCAATACACAGCAATTTCGGAAAATAATGAATTTGAAAATCATTCCCTATCAGGTACTAGACTCTCAATTAAAACACAGATCCTTTCAGTCTAGGTGAGACCTAATTGCTGACTCTGCTTCTAATTTCCCAAAATCAACCCCCAGTCGGATGTGAATTAATCATAACTGTGGAATTTATCCTTACTTAGATCCGGATTTTATAAATGAATTTTTGTTGGAAATTTATTGTGAGACATCTGATTAATAATCAAGACTTCTATGTCCAAGGGAAGGATCCCAAAATAATATTGACCACAATATCTCCATAATAATATCATGCATAAATTTATAGAGAAGTGTAAAATTAAATAACCCAAAATATAAGGTGGGTTTAGGCAGAAGTTGACACACAGAGATGAAATAGCCGGAGATGAGAAGAATTTTGGCTAAAGAGATGACAAAACAATGAGGGATAATTGGATTGCAGTTATCTGTGGTCCAATTCCCTAATCATTAAGGTGGAACGGTTTTAGACAGCAGAATAATCTTAAATGACAGTGGTCGCTATCATTCAGACCCTTACTATCTGTGAATCGGAGAAAAACCTACATATTCCTTCGCTGTCTTAATTACTAGACAACATTGACCTATGCCGTCTAGTGTTGGCACAGTTCGAGATTCGGGTTTGAAATTAAGATAAAGAAAAAGAAACTGTATCCGGATAGGGGTCAGCTGAGCAGCTATTATAATCCCGGATGGACGAACCGGCAAGGCTTCCACCGACCACTATTCGGACCATGCAAAATAATATTTAATAATTAATATACAGACCACGAGCTAGTTATCCGTGTGGGAATACCCGCCAACATTAATCTGATATATTCCTTATTAGCTGCTTCACACATCACGGAAAAGACAAAATAAATAAAAGAAAAATATTTTTGGGTCATCTTGCAGGAGAGACATTGGTTTCTCATGCAAGGATATGGAAATAATTCCATATTCAATCTTTATGGTCTAAATAATCTCTCATTCCATAATTAATTAATTACAGTCCTGATTATATACTTAGATCATTAGAGTTTAATTTTTTTAAAAGAATCTTTTAATGAGAAATTGAACAAAGTTCTTTATATCAAATTAATCCTGGGTTGAGATCATTGGATTTCAACCTCAAAATATTAATATAAAGGTTCAATTAATTAATGGGGTGAGATGAAGAATAAAAATTTGGCAAAAAGGTGCCACTTTGTCGCGGAATAGAGTTTGTGTCGCGGACCATGGGTCCGCGACAAGGGTTTCGCGACAAAGGGGTGGGAAATAAGAGAAATTAATATTTTTGAAAATTAGGGTTTGTTTTGTCGCTAAGCAAAAATTTTGTCGCGGAACCTGGTTCCGCGACAAGGAGGTATAGCGACAAAGGGTTGAAAATTGATAAGGACATAATTCCTGGTCGCGGAACAAGGATTTTGTCGCGGACTGTGGTTCCGCGACAGAGTCCTCCCAGAATAAAATTACAAGTATTTGGGTCCTTGGTCTCTAATCGAGGATTTTGTCGCGGAACGTGGTTCCGCGACAAAGGTTGCATCGCGACCAAGGGTTTCAAAATTAATGGCAAGTCATAATTTTCTGTCTCGGAATAAGATTTTGTCGCGGAGCATGGTTCCGCGACAAAAGTACTCCGCGACAAAAGCCATGCAGTCAAAATGCAAGAATTTGGTCCTTTGTCGCTAAACATGGGTTTTGTCGCGGAACGTGGTTCCGCGACAAAGTGTTCCGCGACAAAAGGTTTTAAAATTTTATAAAAATTTTGGTAGCATAACGCCTAATATTGCATTACATGGGTGTGCGTTGTGATCCGTGGGATCACAACGGGAAAAATTACGTTGCAACCCGTGGGGTTGCAACGTGATGCAATACAATATAGGAAATGCAATTTTTAATAAATATGCACAAACACTTTAATACTATCCCCTTTTTAGACCCAATGCACTAGAAATAGAAAATAAAAAGCAACAATACTACCTAATACTAAAAAGAACAAGAGCAGTATAATAAAAATAAGAAAAAGACTAAAACTAGTGCATAAAGCAAGAACACAAACACACTATGCTAACACTAAAAATAAAAATAAAATAAAATAAAACCTACATTAAATCTATCAAGGGTAAATATCAAATGTTTATGCATATTTATCGAAATAAGGAAAGCAATAAAACCTAACTACAATACCAAAACATGGTTCAAAATACACCCATTAATTAAGTGTTTGAAACCCACAAACTACAAAATATAAAACTGGAAAAATAAAAGTGAACACTAGCTACACTAATTTATTACAAAGCATAAATTAAAGCTAAGCTAAAATCTACATCTACATTGCATAAAAATAAACTAAACGACCTACTCTAACATATATTTGGAGAGCACAGTGGTGCCTCCAAAAACAGTGAAAATAAACTATAGTGTAGCTAGGTTACTGTTCAAGGGGGTGGGATGATATATTTATAGAGTAGGATTAAGCCCTAGGCCCATTCAAGGCCCACCTGGTCGCTAAACAACT
Source organism: Hygrophila difformis (assembly GCA_030278955.1). Taxonomy (NCBI): domain Eukaryota; kingdom Viridiplantae; phylum Streptophyta; class Magnoliopsida; order Lamiales; family Acanthaceae; genus Hygrophila; species Hygrophila difformis. The sequence continues at coordinate 66,430,999 of JAOANR010000001.1, forward strand.
GCTTTGTCGCGGAACAAATTGGCTAGGGACAAAACACTTTTTAGCTCCTGGATGGCGCGCATGAGGGGCCGGGAGTTGAAGTCCAAGAGGTAAAAGACGAAAATATTGTGCTTGAGGGACTTCAGCTCCAGGGACCTTCTGACTCATTAAGCACATGTGAAATTTAAATTGGGAGAGTGGTGAAAGTCACGTGACTTCTCTGTCGAGGAGTGGCTTCTCTGTCTTTGTCGCGGTCGCGGTCCTTTGTCGCGGAGCAATGTTCCGCGACAAATTTTGTGTTTTGCTACTCCTCTCACAGTCGCGGAGCATTTTTTTGGTCGCGGAGCAACCTTCCGCGACAAAGGTTAATTTTCTCTCTCTCACGTGCTTCTCTCTTTCTTCATTGATTTTCTTCTTTCCTCCATTATTCTTCTTCTTCTTTCCTTCTTCTCTTTCCGTTCTTTCTTCTTCGTTTCTTTTTTTCTTTCTCAGTTTTCTGTTTTCTTCCTCCATTTCTTGCTTGTTCTTCCTGTTTTTATTTTTCTTGCTTCCAGTTTTCTTCCTCACGTTTGGGTGGACTGCGGTGGTCAACAAGGATGGAGGGCGGCAGCGGCGTTGAACAGGGGAGGCGGCGGCGGTTGTTGTGGGGCTTTGGTGGTGACGGAGATCGGATTTGGGGGACTGATGGCGGGCTCCGGTGCTTGGGGGCTGTCGGAATGGTGGAGCTGCCGGAGAGCCGCCGGCCGGCGGCGGCGGCGGGGCAGGTTAGGGTTAGGTTTAGGTTTGGGTATTGGGCTTGGGCTTGGTTTGTTGGGTTAGTGGTAATTGGGCTTGGACAAGTGGTATTGGGCTAATGGTAATTGGGCCTGGACAATGGTGGAGTGTTGGATACTTTGGAAAATTGGACTGGACTGATAACTTTGGACCAAATTACCTGTAATTAATTTGAATTAACAGTAATTAGTGGACCATTTAATTCTTAATTATAGCTCAAAACCGAAATAGAAATAAACAAACATAAAAATTAAAAATATATACATCAAAATATAAATAATATAAATATAATATTTATTCCACTTGATTATTTGGTTTGTGATCCATTTAATGAACTCATGTTCCACCGAATAGACGACATCGAACCAAATTAATCAAGTGTATGATTTTTAATATTTTTATCATGTTTTTGGATTTTTAATATAAATTTAATAAAAAAGCAATATTTTTGTGTTTTTCAATACCAGCTTATTGTTTATACAAACTTGCATATATCTGTCAAATTCAACTGCTTTCTTATTAAAATAAGACCGGAATGCGATCAAATGTCCATGTTTAGACACGGAAATAGATTGAAAATAATGGTCAATTTTGGCCATTATCAACATCCTCACTGGCAGCTTGTCGTATAGCTGCAAAAGATAATTTAATTCCTGTGTCACCAAGCACAAAATAAATATAGTATAGCGGTGACAAGGGTCGAGTCCTCAGGGATTGGAATACCACATTCTCATAATATTTACAATATTTAAAAGGGGGGGTTTGTATTTTGAGAACAAGAAGAAAATAACAAGAACTAAAAAGTTAATTAATTCTACAAACTATGAAAATGATGAGTGAGATCAAGAACATAAATTTAAAACAAAGTATTGGAATTAAAAACCTCTAGTTCAAAGATTGATTTGGAATGGCATTTGAATAAGATCATCGATGCATAAACATTGTGCCAATTGATAAACCAGTTATAGTTGTCAGGTCCGCTTAGACAACCAACTTTTCCTTTCAGTTTAGACAATTAAGGTACGCCCGTTAATTGCCCCTAATCAAACTAACACTCCTAGGTACGCCCGTAGAAGATGTTGTCCAATTGCATTGTAATCTAGAAAAGCCTGATTCGAACCAATTACTACCTACGCGGAGTAATTCACAATTCGATTATACAATTCCCCGGGAAGGAACTAATCAACCCGGTTACCACCTATTCAATTCAAGTACAATTACGGATACCCAAATTGAATTGGCAATCAATTATCAAACTAGACAAATATTTGGGCCCTAAACATTCATCCAATTCAACAATAGTAAACCTTAAACATAGAAATTGCATAAATACCAACAAACATCAAGTTTCATAGTTCACAAATTACATCATCTCACAAATTCCAAAAGCCATTCTTAATCAAGTCTTTAAACTAGAGAAAATGAAAAACTACTCTAAATCCATAGAAAAGAAAACAAATGTAAAGAAGAGATTTTACAACCAAACCAAGAGAAGAGATGAGGATGGATGAGTTTTCTTCCTTTCTCTTCTTCTTCTTCTTCTTCTTCTTCTTCTTCTTCTCCTCCTTCTTTTCTTGCTTCCTCCTCTTCTCTTTTTATTTTTGGCCTTCTTCTTGTGGTTGATGTGTCCCTTTCAATCTTTTCTTGTTTGTCTCTTTTTTTTCTTTTTCTTCTCCTACTCTTTTTGTTATTTTCTTTCTTTTTCTTCTCCTACTCAATTATTTGTCCTCAAAAGTCCATGCTTTCATTTTCAAGTGAAAGTGACCACTCCCCAATTCTCTTCTTTTAATTGTGTAATGGGCTTGGGTCTTCTATCTAGTCATGGCCATGACTAGGGAAGTCATGGTTGCATGTCTCTTTCTTTCTTTCTTCCACTTTTTTCTTGCTTGTCCCTTTCTTCTTTTTCTTCTCCCTTTTTTGGCTTTTCTTCCCTCTTTTCTTCTTTTTGGTAATGTGTCCCTTTCTTTGTGGTTGTGTAATGGATGGGCTTGTCTACCAACCTTGCTTCTTTCATCCACTTTGCTCTAATTTTTCCATTGCCATGCCATTTTCCTACAAACAACAAAACAAACACAACAAGAGTAAAGTGCTACTAAAACACCATAAAATCATCCAAAATATATATCATTAACAAACACAAAATTCACACTATCAAATTCCCCCACACCTAAAGTATGCTTGCCCTCAAGCATAAAGTCAAAAGAAACAAATTAAATCATAGAGAGTTTAAAATCAACAAGTCCATTCAAGTACAATCAAATTAATCCAACATCAAACATATTAAGCCAACAACTCCCAAGGATAAAGTGTATGCACTCCTCTCAATATCAAGTGTGGTTGAACAAATAAGCACTCAAGTGATAAATCAAAATGACAATCCCATAGGCTTGAATGAAAATCACATTTCCCATGCAAAGATATATTATCCAACATTAAGAATCAAAGGGTCTTTCACAAAGGGTAATAACGGGGCCATGGTTGGGGTAGGAAGAAAAAGGAAAAGAAAGGCTAAAGTGAATGCAAGTACTTCCAAAGAGTCATCATAGAAAACTTCATAGCACATCATGGTTGCCAAACCAAAACAAAACCAAGAGTTTCAAAAGAACAAAAATTACCTCTATTCTATCCTACCAAAGTTTTCTAAAATAAACAAACCAAAAGGATCATCTATATACAACTTCCAAACAATCCCAAAATTTCTCAAGCAATAAACCAAAACAAAAACAAAACTTGCCAAACATATATCCCCTTTTATTTTTTTTATTTTATTATTTTTTCTTTTTTTCTTTTTTTTTTTTCGTGGGCTTCAATAGCTTAGACATGTTTATTAGAGGAATTCAACAATCTGAAAAGTGCAGACGGAACTTCAACTCTATGTTCGTAACACTGAGGTCAGAGGAACACATGTCAAGCTATATCCATCCACTGCCCTTGTATTTTTTTTTTTTAGGGGAATATGTATATACAAACATTTTTTTTACAATCGACCAAGTACTACAAGAATCCAACAAAATACCTTGAGAATTCCAAAAGAAAACAATTTCAAAGCTTTTTTTTTATTTTTTTTTTTTTTTAATTTTTTTTTTCGCAACCAACACAAAAATTTAACCATAATGACTTATGAAAGTACTTTAATCACTAGGGTTCAAAAGCAATGAAATGACAAAAAGAAAAGGCTTAATAGGCTAAGGGTTATATAAAAACAAAGAAAATGGATATAAGGCTCAAAGTGGTTTACTAGGGGATAAAAGTATGAGTTAAGGCTAACAAGAAAGCTAAAAAGGTTTATCCTAATGCCCTTATCATGTTCAAAATATTGGATTCAATCAATGCAAGTTCAACATGTATAATCATTCAAATTCTAGAATGTCAAAATGATTATCACATAATTCACACAAGAAAGAAATTTCCAAAAGCTTGAGATAAGTGTATTTTTCTTTTCTTTTTCTTTTTTTTTTTTTAATAAAACATCAAGCTTTGGAAAGAGGCTCAATTTCTCACATGGGTTCACAAAATAGTTGGTTTCACATGTTCAGTGTCAGAAATCATCAATCATACTTAAAAGATTTGTCAACTTAAACCTCATAGACTCAATTCAGTTACCTATTCACATCAAATTCAAAAAAAATTCACATAAAACTTAAAAAAATTTATATAAAACAACTTGAATTTTTTTTTTTTAAATTTTAAATTTATTTTTTTTTTATTTTTTTTTTTAAATTTTAAATTTTTTTTTTAACAGAAAATGGCAAGCAATGCAAAGATAGTTCCTCCCCCACACCTAAAGTCTACATTGTCCTCAATGTATTAAAAAGATAAAGGAAGAGAACTTCCCCTTGAAACTCATGAGGGATTTGATGGCACGGCATGGTGGAATGTTGAAATGCTTGAACAGGACTACTTGATAATTTTGAATCCCTGCACACAGAAAACTTCCCAAGCAGTATCATTTCTAGACAAAAAAATTCCTTTCCAATGATAGAGAAATTCCACATCTTGCAAAATACAGAAATCACAATAGCAATTAAACTTCTCAATACCAGCAATCAACCAAAGGCATGCCTCAGACAATGTCAGAAACATCGAATTAGTGGGCAATAAGGCTGACATGGATGAAAGCAAAAGGGTTGTACCTACCTCCAAAGGCCAAGCACTTCTCATATATTGAAAGGGATGGGTTTTTTGTCCCGGTTTTAAACTATTACTCAAAAGAAATATATATACAACATTTTCAACTTGGCACATGTGTTTACTGAAAATTTTAGAAAATTTGCAGCTATACTATATTTATTCCAATTAAAGGGATTCGGCATCACATGTGTTAGTTGGATGGATAAGCATCTCCACATCAACTTTTCAGCTCCTAAAGCAATATGGAATCAAATTCTTTGAGACTAGTGCGAAGACAAACATGAATGTGGGAGAGGGACGGCGTTGGAGCTCCGGCGGAGGGTGGCCGGCGGTGGTGCTGACTGGGGCGAGGTGCGCGACGCGTGCGGATCCGGCGGCTGGTGCTGACTGGGGCGATTGGAGAGTGAACGGAGATGGCGAGACAGAGACGAAACTGGGGCGGAGCAGCGGCGGTGGGAGAAGGGTGGTGGCGGTGCGAGATGGACTGCCGAGGTTGTAGCGGCGGCGCGTGAGATGGCGCGGACGGCGTTGGTGGGGTGGTGTTGTGCAAGGGTTTGGAGTTGGGTTTGTGCAAGGGTTCGGAGTTGGGTGGCTGAAGACGAGAGAGAGTGCGGCGGCGCTGGTGGTTCGAGCGAGGCGGAGAGGGAGGCGCCGGACGAGAGGTGGGAGGCTAGGGTTCCGGCCGGAGGGCTGTGGAAGGGCGACGTCGGAGAACGGGCGGCGAGCTGGTGGCGTTTGGAGATGCAGAGGGCAGGTTCCGGCGGCGCGTCGTGGCGGATCTAGACAGAGGCGGCGGCGCTGTCGGGGGCTGCCGGCGGATGAATGAGAGGAGGAAGAAGATGAAGATGATGGTGGTTTTGGATTGGGGAAGAAGAGAAAAGAAAGATTGGGGAAAAAGTAGGGGTGTGGGAGGATTGTATAAGAAACAGGGGAAAAAATTGGATTTAAGTTCAGGTTGGTTTGTGTAACTTAGTCATGGGCATGAATAAGAAATGTGGGGTGCCCAGTAAAATATACCTCAATTCATTTTGATGCAGTGGAGTAAGTGAGGTTTAATCATGAGCATGACTAAGAGTAGGGAGGTTTCCTGAAAATTAAAGCTCAAAAAGAGACCAAATGCAGGTAGGTAAATGGAGTTTATCCATGGCCATGACTAAGGGTACACAGGGTCCCTGAATTTTTGTTTCCAACATAGGCTTCTACCAAGGTTTTAAACATGGGCATGATTAACATGTATATTCCTTCCTGAATTCAACTTGAAATTTTATTATATATATATATATATATATATTTATATATTTATTATTTTTTATTATTTATTTTATTTATTTTATTTTTTTAATTTTTTTTTTTAATTTTTTTTTTTTAATTTCAGCAAGTTAAATGCGATTTAATCATGCTCATGAGTACCCATTACCTCCTTCACTGAAAATTTCCTCCTTTAAACACTTCAACTTGTTCCTTGATCCAAAAATTTCATCTTCACATCTACAAACCTACAAAATCACAAACAAAATACCATTAACAAATCAAAATTAAACCAAATATATAATGATCAATATGACAAAATATATAACATCAAAATAATTTATTTGCTTGGGTTGCCTCCCAAGAAGCGCTTTGTTTAAAGTCCTTGAGCTAGACTTCTTCCAAATTCTTCAACCATTCTCATAAGCATCATACCAAAATCCACCAAACTTCTGCAATTGCAAATTTTTTAGATATCCATGATTATTCAAATCAATTCCACCATTTTTATCCCTTAATGCTCCAAGCCATACTTCCGGTGGATCTTTTCCATTCAACTTAAATTTTTTGTTAGACCCAAAGTTTACAGTATCTATCCATTCAATATCTCCAGGGTCTTTACCATTAAGCTCACGAATATCCTGCACACAAGGTTGAATAACATCAATAACATATAAAGCTTTAGAATCATCAGGATGTTCGATAGTAATAGAAAGATTGAAAGAAAGTTCTTCTCCATCAAATTCCAAAGTAAGAGTGCCTTTCTTCACATCAATCTTCACTCCTGCAGTATACATAAAAGGTCTTCCCAACAAAAGAGGGGGTGGATTAAAGCAATGATCATCGTCCATATCCACAACATAGAAATCTACAGGAAATATTGCATCATTAACTTGAACTAACACATCTTCTAACATACCATCCGGATAAGCATTTGATCTATCAGCAAGTTGAATAATAATTCCTGTTTCTTTCAATGGACCTAGATTTAGGGAATTATATATTGATCTTGGCATAACATTTATCGCAGCACCTAAATCTAACATGGCTTTGCTCATCTCTTTCGTTCCAATTTTGCAAGGAATTAAAAACATACCTGGATCACCTGTTTTGGGTGGGATTTTTCTTTTTATGACTGCAGATACACTCTCACCTGCTATTATATACTCATCTCCCCGAAGCTTCTTTTTGTTGGTGCACAATTCCTTCAAGAACTTTGCATACTTGGGGATTTGATTGATAGCTTCCAAAAGTGGAATGTTCAATTGAACTTTCTTGAATATTTCAAGCATCTCTTTCTTTTTATCAACCTTTGGAGGCTTCTTTAACCTGTCGGGAAAAGGAGGTATTTTAGTTTGATATGAAGGAATTGAATTAGAATTTACCTTGTTAGAAGTTTCTGCCTCCTTTTCAATTTCCTTCTCAATTTGTTCTTCATTTTGCTCCTTTGTAATTGGAGGTGGACCTTGAACTTCTTTTCCACTCCTCAAAATCATGGCACTGACATTCTTCGGGTTTGGCTCGGGTTGAGCTGGCCATTTTCCTTTCTCTCGAATTTGCCTAACTTCCTCAGACACTTGATTGATTTGGCTTTGCAATTTTTCAATACTTGCCTTCGTGTCTTGTTGAAATTGCAAAGTTGATGTGGCCATGGATTTCACCAATTCTTCCAAAGATGGACTTGAACTTGTTGTAGCTTGAGGTGGTTGCCTTTCAAATTGACGAGGAGGGTGCACTTGTTGTGGTGCCGAAGATGGATGATTTTGTTGTTGATGTTGATTGCCATACCGAAGATTTGGATGATCTCTCCAACCTGGATTGTAAGTATTGGAATATGGATTGTACTGTGGACGCCAATTGGAATAGTCAAGTGCATTCACATCCACCGGTGTATCTTCTTGGAGAGTTGGGCATGCATCAGTTGGATGTTCAATACTTGTGCAAATGCCACATGCCTTCACCTGGACAGTTGGCTTTATATTTCCTGTGGCCATCTTACGAACAAAGCTTGTCAACTCTGAAAGTTGTTGTTGCATTGTTTGCATTGAAGAATCACTTGGCATATTGGTTGGCATTGCATCCCTTGTGCCAAACTGTTGAGTATTCTCTGCCATTCGACCAATCAACTCCCAGGCTTGTGTTGGAGTCTTATTCACCAAAGCTCCTCCACTTGCAGCATCAATAATGTTTCTGTCCATCAACAACAAACCATCATAGAAGTATTGAATTAACAATTGGGGTGGGATTTGATGTTGAGGACATTTAATTATAAGCCTGTTAAACCGCTCCCAGTATTCATGGAGCGTTTCACCTGATTGTTGTTTGATGCCACATATTTCCTTCCTCAAATTTGCAGCTCTTGAGGCTGGGAAATACTTCTCTAAGAACTTTCTTTTCATATCTGTCCATGTTGTAATGCTACCTGCTGGGAGATAATAGAGCCAATCTTTTGCACTCCCCTTCAATGAAAATGGAAATGCCCTCAATTTGATTTGTTCATCTGTAACTCCAGGGGGTTTCATGCTTGAACATACTACATCAAATTCCTGGAGATGCTTGTGAGGCTCTTCACCTGCAAGACCATTAAATTCAGGCAACAAATGGATCAATCCAGATTTTAATTCAAAGGGAGTTTCATCATCAATTGTAGGAAATGTAATGCATAAAGGCTGCTGTGTTAAGTCAGGAGCAGCCAACTCCCTCAATGTGCGGTTATCTTCAGCCATGACAATGTTTTTTTCTTCTAAAGATTCTGTATCACTTCCTTCACTACTGGAACTAGAAGTGTCCAGCTCTGTAGCCAATGATAAACCAGAAGTTGATGTAGAAACTTTAGATTTTTTTCTTAATTTGGCTTCCCTTGTCAATCTACGAGCCGTCTTCTCAATTTCTGGATCAAATATCAATTCACCTGTACGAGAAGAACGAGGCATAAACAAGGGAAATACCAATTAAAACTAAAAAGAAAAAAAAATATCACAGAATGTAGTAGTTGAACGCCAATCCCCGGCAACGGCGCCAAAATTTGGCAGCTTGTCGTATAGCTGCAAAAGATAATTTAATTCCTGTGTCACCAAGCACAAAATAAATATAGTATAGCGGTGACAAGGGTCGAGTCCTCAGGGATTGGAATACCACATTCTCATAATATTTACAATATTTAAAAGGGGGGGTTTGTATTTTGAGAACAAGAAGAAAATAACAAGAACTAAAAAGTTAATTAATTCTACAAACTATGAAAATGATGAGTGAGATCAAGAACATAAATTTAAAACAAAGTATTGGAATTAAAAACCTCTAGTTCAAAGATTGATTTGGAATGGCATTTGAATAAGATCATCGATGCATAAACATTGTGCCAATTGATAAACCAGTTATAGTTGTCAGGTCCGCTTAGACAACCAACTTTTCCTTTCAGTTTAGACAATTAAGGTACGCCCGTTAATTGCCCCTAATCAAACTAACACTCCTAGGTACGCCCGTAGAAGATGTTGTCCAATTGCATTGTAATCTAGAAAAGCCTGATTCGAACCAATTACTACCTACGCGGAGTAATTCACAATTCGATTATACAATTCCCCGGGAAGGAACTAATCAACCCGGTTACCACCTATTCAATTCAAGTACAATTACGGATACCCAAATTGAATTGGCAATCAATTATCAAACTAGACAAATATTTGGGCCCTAAACATTCATCCAATTCAACAATAGTAAACCTTAAACATAGAAATTGCATAAATACCAACAAACATCAAGTTTCATAGTTCACAAATTACATCATCTCACAAATTCCAAAAGCCATTCTTAATCAAGTCTTTAAACTAGAGAAAATGAAAAACTACTCTAAATCCATAGAAAAGAAAACAAATGTAAAGAAGAGATTTTACAACCAAACCAAGAGAAGAGATGAGGATGGATGAGTTTTCTTCCTTTCTCTTCTTCTTCTTCTTCTTCTTCTTCTTCTTCTTCTCCTCCTTCTTTTCTTGCTTCCTCCTCTTCTCTTTTTATTTTTGGCCTTCTTCTTGTGGTTGATGTGTCCCTTTCAATCTTTTCTTGTTTGTCTCTTTTTTTTCTTTTTCTTCTCCTACTCTTTTTGTTATTTTCTTTCTTTTTCTTCTCCTACTCAATTATTTGTCCTCAAAAGTCCATGCTTTCATTTTCAAGTGAAAGTGACCACTCCCCAATTCTCTTCTTTTAATTGTGTAATGGGCTTGGGTCTTCTATCTAGTCATGGCCATGACTAGGGAAGTCATGGTTGCATGTCTCTTTCTTTCTTTCTTCCACTTTTTTCTTGCTTGTCCCTTTCTTCTTTTTCTTCTCCCTTTTTTGGCTTTTCTTCCCTCTTTTCTTCTTTTTGGTAATGTGTCCCTTTCTTTGTGGTTGTGTAATGGATGGGCTTGTCTACCAACCTTGCTTCTTTCATCCACTTTGCTCTAATTTTTCCATTGCCATGCCATTTTCCTACAAACAACAAAACAAACACAACAAGAGTAAAGTGCTACTAAAACACCATAAAATCATCCAAAATATATATCATTAACAAACACAAAATTCACACTATCACTCACATTTAATACTGATCGTCCCCGAGCAGTCAGAGTCAGTGCTCCTAAGAGCATGGACGCTGCATATTCAATCTATTTTCGTGGCTTCAAAAATTTCATTCTTTTTAGATTGGGATAAGACAATCAAAAACTACACGTATTAAATTCTCTTGATTGCAGTGTTTAATGAAATGATACTTCTCACTTAATCAGGCCCACAAATCAGTCATTATTGATAATTTTTCATGAACATCATGTTTAGAAAAATTCATTGATTTAATTCTAGAATTAAAGTATGACATGAACATAATTAAAAGCAGAGCCTCACATATAGTAGAAACGGAAATTTCACTCACTCTCAAAAAGGAGTTTTATCAATGAGCACTCATAATCAAATTTAATTAAATTATTCCATATGCTTGCGATTGGGCCAACTCGCCACCGGCTCATTTCTTCAAATCGAGATCATGAGGTCTTATTTAGGGGTTATAACGGGGCAAATGGTTGTAACATTTGGTATGGAAGGGAATTATTGGGCTAAGAAGTGGCAGGAATTAATTCTATCATAACTTGGCATATTTTTATTTAAAATTTTTGATCATCAATATTTTTCTTTTTCTTTTGTTTTTCTTTTCCATTGCATGACATTAGACTAAGTCTAATTTGCTTTGTCATTTGCAATTTATTGTTGTTGGATGGAACTCAACATTTTTCTTCCTCTTTTTTTTTTTTGATCGGATTTTTGAATACCGATTGAAATTTTTGTTGATGATCAAAAATTGTAATGCCTTGATAAAATTTATTCTTGCACACTTGGGTTTGAATTTTGTGGTCTTTTTATAGGCTAGGAAAAATATAGAGGGCTTCAAAGAAAAATTAGGCTTAAGGCTCAAAGTGGTTAATCCTAAGGGGAAAATATTTTTGGGTTTGGAATTCAAAAGAAGGCCAAAATTTGGGGTTTTAGGTGCCTCAATCATATACTCGGTTTTTGGAATATGGCATGGTCTTGAATCGGTCCCAATCGCAAGTTCTAGTTTCCTTTAATCAAAATGATTTTCACACATCAAAGAAAAGAATGAGTAAAAATGACTCATGGCTCAAATCTCACATGGAATGGTTCATTCATGTCATACAATATTCTTAAATATAATCTTTGAAAAATTCATACAATCTATTCAATCAAATTCTCAACATGAGGACTCATTACCCAACAAGATGATGATATCATTAAATTTTTATAGCTCAAAACCTCAAAAATTCATATCATGCATGTCTTCAATTATATTATCCCAATTTAAAAGTTTGAGAATTTAATCATAAACCAAAATCAAATATGTGAATTTTTAGACAGAGTTATGCATGCTTTGCACTAGGTAAAGTACTAAAATAAACAAAATAAAAATAAACAAAATAAAAATAACACACTCTTTTTTTTTCTCTTTTTTTTTAAGTGAAGAATCAACATCCTCACATTTTGAGCCTTGCTCGAAATGTGAGTAAATCAATTCCTACTTAAACAAATTATCAAAATCAAAATAAAATAAAAGTGGAGGGAGGGAGGGAGAAAATATTTACGCAAAAGCTAGGAAAATAATTCCGATAGCCTATTTCGTCAAACCAATTAAGTGTTCGACGATTTTAGCTATGCGTGATCGTTTGGTTCATCGAACAAGGCGATTGTTCGATGCCCAATACTTAAGAAAAATTCTGATTTTCATCAAAACTGTTCAATCACATTTTTTGGATTTTATAAACATATATAAAATTGAATCTACTTGCATAAATTTGGTTGGATCGATTCTGTTCTTATAAAAATTATTCCGGATCTTAAATTACTTTAAGTTCCAGGAATATTTTCAAGTAATTGCAGAATTGATCCAACCGGGAACCTGTTTTGGAGCTTTAATTTTCTTTTTGGTGATTCCACAAATTCCTGCAGAGCAAACACAGAAGAAGTTATCGGGTTTTCTCAAAAATATCAACATCCTCACATTTAGAGTCTTAGTACTCTAAATGTGAGTTAATTGATTAATACCCGAATTATTTAATAATATTCACAAGAGATATAAATATAAATATATGTATACATATAATTTTGACTTGCAGAAATTTAGGTTGGATTAATTCTGTGCTTGTGAAAATTATTCCGGATTTTATATTTCTTTAAATTTCGGATATCCGGATATAATCTTCGGTCAATTACAGAACTAATCCAACCGGGAACCTCTTTAGATGCTCAGTCGGGACAGGGGCGACGGAAAGTGAGATGATGGCCGTGGCTTGTCCGATGGTGGTGAGCAATTGGTAGTCCGAAGATCTGCTGCTCCATTTGTTGTTTCACCAGTGATGAGGGTTTCCTCAGCGCAGTGGTGGTAATGAGGTGGATGGGCGATGGAGCAGCGGTGGAGCTTCGTGGTCCGGATGTGGTGGAGATGACAAACACGTGAGTCTCACGTGTTGTGCAATTTACAATTGCAAATTAGTGTAGCCCCAATGCTACACTTCTCCATTTTTCTTTGATTTTTCGTTTAATTAACCTCGATTTTACAATTGGAGAAGTGTAAAATTAAACGAAAGATCAAAGTAGTGTAGCCCAAATGCTACACTTCCACATTTAACTCCTTACACCATTTTCGATGGCTCCATGATTCCTGCAAGACAAAATACCCAATTGGTTAGGTTTTCCCCTCAAATCAACATCCTCACATTTAGAGTCTTAGGACTCTAAATGTTTAATTGATTTGAGGGTACTTCTCTGTTCTGAAATACATACACAAAACTAACTACACAAAACTAACTATGAGTAATCAGGAGTGTAATTCTCTTAATAAACGACGCTGCATCCTCCCCGGCAACGGCGCCATGAAACTTTTGACAAATTTCACTAACACGAGTATATTTTTATAAAATATATCAGGTTTGAATTTATTAAATGAAGGAGTTATGATTTATGGAATGGGTTTAGGGATATATTAAGAGTGTCACTCTTTATCACTCAGGTGGGGTGCTTTAATTTCAAATGGCGCTGCAGTCCTCTCATGTCATGAAACCTAACTACAATACCAAAACATGGTTCAAAATACACCCATTAATTAAGTGTTTGAAACCCACAAACTACAAAATATAAAACTGGAAAAGTAAAAGTGAACACTAGCTACACTAATTTATTACAAAGCATAAATTAAAGCTAAGCTAAAATCTACATCTACATTGCATAAAAATAAACTAAACTACCTACTCTAACATATTTTTGGAGAGCACAGTGGTGCCTCCAAAAACAGTGAAAATAAACTATAGTGTAGCTAGGTTACTGTTCAAGGGGGTGGGATGATATATTTATAGAGTAGGATTAAGCCCTAGGCCCATTCAAGGCCCACCTGGTCGCTAAACAACTGCTTTGTCGCGGAACAAATTGGCTAGGGACAAAACACTTTTTAGCTCCTGGATGGCGCGCATGAGGGGCCGGGAGTTGAAGTCCAAGAGGTAAAAGACGAAAATATTGTGCTTGAGGGACTTCAGCTCCAGGGACCTTCTGACTCATTAAGCACATGTGAAATTTAAATTGGGAGAGTGGTGAAAGTCACGTGACTTCTCTGTCGCGGAGTGGCTTCTCTGTCTTTGTCGCGGTCGCGGTCCTTTGTCGCGGAGCAATGTTCCGCGACAAATTTTGTGTTTTGCTACTCCTCTCACAGTCGCGGAGCATTTTTTTGGTCGCGGAGCACTTGGTCGCGGAGCAACCTTCCGCGACAAAGGTTAATTTTCTCTCTCTCTTTCTTTCTCTCTCTCACGTGCTTCTCTCTTTCTTCATTGATTTTCTTCTTTCCTCCATTATTCTTCTTCTTCTTTCCTTCTCTTTCCCTTCTTTCTTCTTCGTTTCTTTTTTTCTTTCTCAGTTTTCTGTTTTCTTCCTCCATTTCTTGCTTGTTCTTCCTGTTTTTATTTTTCTTGCTTCCAGTTTTCTTCCTCACGTTTGGGTGGACTGCGGTGGTCAAAAAGGATGGAGGGCGGCAGCGGCGTTGAACAGGGGAGGCGGCGGCGGTTGTTGTGGGGCTTTGGTGGTGACGGAGATCGGATTTGGGGGACTGATGGCGGGCTCCGGTGCTTGGGGGCTGTCGGAATGGTGGAGCTGCCGGAGAGCCGCCGGCCGGCGGCGGCGGCGGGGCAGGTTAGGGTTAGGTTTAGGTTTGGGTATTGGGCTTGGGCTTGGTTTGTTGGGTTAGTGGTAATTGGGCTTGGACAAGTGGTATTGGGCTAATGGTAATTGGGCCTGGACAATGGTGGAGTGTTGGATACTTCGGAAAATTGGACTGGACTGATAACTTTGGACCAAATTACCTATAATTAATTTGAATTAACAGTAATTAGTGGACCATTTAATTCTTAATTATAGCTCAAAACAGAAATAGAAATAAACAAACATAAAAATTAAAAATATATACATCAAAATATAAATAATATAAATATAATATTTATTCCACTTGATTATTTGGTTTGTGATCCATTTAATGAACTCATGTTCCACCGAATAGACGACATCGAACCAAATTAATCAAGTGTATGATTTTTAATATTTTTATCATGTTTTTGGATTTTTAATATAAATTTAATAAAAAAACAATATTTTTGTGTTTTTCAATACCAGCTTATTGTTTATACAAACTTGCATATATCTGTCAAATTCAACTGCTTTCTTATTAAAATAAGACCGGAATGCGATCAAATGTCCATGTTTAGACACGGAAATAGATTGAAAATAATGGTCAATTTTGGCCATTATCACAAATCCCGCCCGGCCAGCGCGCGGCCCTCGCCTGGACTGCGGTCCGGGCGGGTCCGTGTGATCCGATCCGTCGGGTCTTTTTCTCCTCTCTTTCGGACTTCTATCCTTCCCCGTTTTCGCGCTCGATTATCCGGGTCATTTTTGGGTTATGCTTCTCATCATAAATTTATTCCGACTTAATTCGATTTCACGTCTGAATTCTTAGGTTTAGGTCCGTCGGGTTCCAAATCGTCGTCTTTTGATTTCCGAGCATTTCCGAGTTTATGGGTTCTCGGAAACAAAACTTTCTTTCCTATTGGATTAATTCCTATTTTTATATTCTAAAATTTACGGGTATTACAGTCTACCCCCCTTAAGAACCAACTTCGTCCTCGATGTAACACCCCGGTTTTGGTAACCCAGGCCGGGATGCCACCGCCACACCTCCCTAGCAAGACACGGTTTCTCCGAGCTCACTAAAGAGATGCAAGGCTATGGTTTTTCAGAATTTAAAATATTCAAACAGCCCATTCATAAATAAATTAAAAATACTACATCAGAGTTGCAGCGAGAATATAAAGTACGCAGCGGAAGTAAAGTGTATGCAACGGAATTTAAAATATAGGGCCGACATGGCCAAACCACGGGTTAAACAGACCCGTTCATGCAAGTCACGTAAAATAAATAATTAAGTATCCAAAATGATCCCCCAATGAGTGATCATGCTCCGTACTCTGTAACAGAAAAAAAATGAACAACGGTTTTTATCAGTATTATAAAATACTGAGTAAGTCAATCCTTACATAGCAATAAAGGGGTTAGATTTTTAATAATTAAGATAAAACTTTTTGCCATGCATAAAAACATTTTTATTTAAAAAAAAATGCGAATATAATTGCATACTTTAAAGACACATTTAATTTCATAATTTAAAACTTAAGCATGGGCAATTATTTAAGACATGATTTAAAAACATGAAAAACGCCGTAAGTAAGTAAATAAAAATTTGAGCTTTTAAAAATTCACCCCGATACGCCACCATCTCAACAATATTCAATTTAGCCGGCAATCCGGCGGCCGCAGCCAATTTCATAAAAATCTGAGCTTTTTAATATATATTTCCCGTTACGCCATCATCTCAACAATATATATCATTTAGCCGGTGATCCGGCGGCCTCAGCCAATTTCATAAGTATCATCTCATTTAGCCGGTATTCCGGCGGCCGCAGCCGATTCGCCATACCCAGTACCACTCCGTCGAGCCTCGAGTAACCCATACGGATACACTCGAGAGGGTAGGCCGTTGGTCTCTTGTGACCAAATACGCCATATCCAGTACCGCTCCGTCAAGCCTCGAGTAACCCATACGGATACACCCGAGAGGATAGGCCCAAAAATATAAGATGCCGTTTTGGCAATCTTTCGCGCGTAATCATCATTGCCGTTTTGGCACAAAATGAATAATTAGGAGGGCACCCTGCAGAGCAATCTCCCCCTAATTTTATATAACCAATGTAACCGATATCGTTTCAACTTTAGTGTAACGGGATTTCCAAAAATACAGCTTTATCGTATCACTAGATTTCGATCGTTGTTTAGAAATTTCAAATCTCACAAGTTTAAAACCGATCGATGTCACAGTTTACGCCTTTTCAGTTTAAAAATCCATTTCTTAGGCGATTGATCTGAAATTTTCACAGTAGCTCAAAAACATCCCAATGAACAACTTTCATGTTTTGAGTTTTCCGGAAAAATGATGGGAAGCATGTCAAAAATCAAGTTTTCTACACAAATAGTATGCTGTCAGGATTCAGGTTTGACACTTCTCAAAGATTTGACTTTTTAACATATCAAATGAACTCCAAAAATTCTGAAAATTTACAGGCACTTAAAAGACACCAAAATAAACAAGTTTTATTAGAGGCAAATTATGCAAATTCATCACGGATTAAGTCAGATTAATCTACTAAGTTCGGTCTTAAAATCTGTCTCAGTTTTCGAAAGGTTCATGCACCACAGAATATGTTCGACGCGGTTTGGAGTAGCAAATCTTAATGAAAGTGCATGAAATTTTACAGAGGTATTCAAGACTCATAGATCTACAACTTTTGTTTAGATCATGAAGATTGGTTCGGACTAGAAATGATAGAAATAAGCTCATCAAGTTCGGTTATGAAATCTGTCAACTTTTGAAAATTCTTAAAAACGCAGAATATGTCCGACTTGATTTGGGGTATCAACACTTGATGAAAATTTCTGAAATTTTTACACAATATAGCTTAAGATCTTAGGATCAAAATCTTAGTTTTGAGTTTTCAGGTTTGAACGCTCGAAGTAAGAGTTTTGCTCGGATTTCAGAAAATACGTAGATTGGGGTTTTTAGGTTTGATTTCAACGTTTCGTTTAAGATCCAATGTTTCGGATGTCTTTAAACCACCCATATTGATATGGAAGGTATTAACTTACAGTGAGTGAGTTCTTGAACGTTCTAGAGTTGATCGATTTGTCCAAAATCGCCACGAACGGATCTACGCAACACGTTCTTCTTCTCCTTTGGCTACGAACGTGTTTTGCAAGTAAAGATCCGTAAGTTAGAAGGTTGATTATGATCTTAAAGCAATAAGGAAACTTGATTTACACCTTACCAACAATCCAATGCCTGCAAATCCTTGATCTACACACTACCTTGGTTGGATTTGATTGCCGGAAAGTTGCCGGAAAGTCGCCGGAAGAGTGTTTTGGCTTTGGGAGAGTTTGGGAGAGTTTTGGGATGAATTATTGAGTGTTGAAGACTGAAATGGGGTGTTAGGGACATCTAATAATCATCCAAAATATGCCTCCCCCGTGATAGATCAAGATTCCCACCTTTGGGACCCAAAAAATGGCAAAAAGTCACCAAAAACACATAAATCCCGACTGCTACAGTAGCATGCTACAGTAGCGTGCTACAGTAGCATGCTACAGTAACTTTTTTTTTTTTTTTTTTTAAAAAAATTTTTTTTTTATATATATATATTAAGATTCTTATCTTAAAAAAAATCATAATGTGGGAATTTTTGTGATCTTGTAAGTCATACATAGCTTCAAAAAAGAATATATTCTTTATTTGAAAATGACAAGATATGATTAATATTCCACCCTACAATTTCAAACCATAGTCAAATTATTCCCAATTATATTATGGCATTCTAGAATAATCCCATAATAAAAAATATATGGGTAGAATGATTAATCAAGGATATATAGAAAATAGATAATTCTCATTATAATTTAAACATATGAATATATACATGTATATACATGTGTACATGTTTGGAAAGATTATTTCAAGACCAAGGTATATATGTGTATATAAACTTGTATATGGATTTAAAATATTCTATGAACCATATACTTATTACACTTGATATTGAAATCCATATATTTATTTGAAAAGACAAATATATATAATTTTTCAAAGTATGTTTTGTAGAAAATAATATACTAATCTTTAAGCACATATTTGAACATATAAATATATATAGATTTGATTAAAAATCTACTTAGTGAATTGATCAAAATATATATTCATACATATATATCGGGCAATTTCTATGGTATTACAATCTAACCTCCTTAGAATCAACTTTGTCCCCGAAGTTGCGCGACTTATTGACCGATTGATTGATTGCGATTGTATCATTGTGTTTTGTTGTTTGATATTATTCGACTGAACCCAGAATTGAAATTTCCAAGTTGCCTACGTACCCCGTGAAGGGATCAAGTCATTACGTAGTTCAAAACAATTTGAATTTGTTCATTTGGGATACAAAATATTCGGGTCGTTACATCCTCTCCCCCTTAAGATTACAGTTATGTCCCCATAACTGCGGTTGCACCGTTTTGGAATAGGGTCGGGTAACGCTCCTTCATGTCGGATTCTAACTCCCATGTCGCCGTTTCACTTTCATGGTTCGACCAAAGAACCTTGACCATTCTCACGGCTTTGTTCCTTGTTACTCTCTCCTTAACATCGAGTATTCGTACCGGAATTTCCTCATAGCTCAAGTCATCATCCAATTCAATTCCTTCCGGTTGGAGTACATGGGTCGGATCGTGCACATACTTCTTCAATTGTGATATGTGGAACACGTTGTGAACTCTAGCCAATTGTGGCGGTAAGGCTAGACGATATGCTAAATTCCCGACTTTTTCTAGAATTTCATAAGGTCCTATATATCGAGGGCTTAACTTTCCTCGTTTGCCAAAACGCATAACCCCCTTCATCGGTGATATCTTTAACATGACCTTATCCCCAACTTGAAATTCTAGGTCTTGCCGTCTCACATCGGCATAACTTTTCTGTCGGTCCTGGGCCGCTTTCATCTTTCCTCGAATCACTTTGATTTGTTGGGTCATATCTTCTACGAGTTGTGGTCCTACTACCACTGTCTTATCACTCCCTTCCCAACTCAACGGACTTCGGCACCTTCGACCATACAATGCCTCGAATGGTGCCATGCCGATGCTAGCGTGGTAGCTATTGTTGTAGGAAAATTCAATTAGGGGTAAATGATTTTCCCAGCTACCCTTAAACTCTAGGACGCAAGCTCTCAGCATGTCTTCCAACGTTTGGATTGTTCTCTCAGTTTGTCCATCCGTCATTGGGTGGAATGCGGTGCTCATCTTAATCTGCGTACCGAGGGCTTCTTGTAACTTGATCCAAAAGTGAGAGACAAATCTACTGTCTCTATCGGAGATAATGTCATGTGGCACCCCGTGTCTTCGTACCACATTGTCAATATACGCCCTTGCTAATTGGTCCATGGTCCAAGTGTCCTTCATTGGAATAAAAATGGCCGTCTTCGTTAGCCTATCGACAATCACCCATATCTTATTCATTCCTCTTGGTGATCGTGGTAATCCCGAAACGAAATCCATAGAGATACTATCCCACTTCCAACTCGGGATTTCCAATGGTTGCATCAATCCTAAGGGTTTCTGTCGCACGGCTTTGACCTTTTGGCACGTGAGGCATCTCGCTACAAATTCTGCCACTTCATTCTTCATCCTCGGCCACCAGTAAATCTTCCTCAAATCCTTATATAATTTGTCGCCTCCAGGGTGAACCGAGTAAGGTGTGTTATGCCCTTCTTCCATCAATCTTTGTTTTATCTCCATGCATTTTTGTGGTACACACCATCTTCCCTTGAAACGAATGCTTCCGTCCTCATGGATAGCAAATCCTATTGCCTTCCCGTTGGCAATGTTCTCCTTAATCCTTTCCAACTTTGCGTCGCCCGGTTGGGCGAGTTTGATCTCGTCAAATATGGTCGATTCGACTACCATTGCGTTGACCATTTCATTTACAGTGCCCGAATGCACTAGTTCTAAGCTCAATCTTGCCAAGTCCATATACAATGCTGGCGGAATCACCATCGAATTTGCCACATGTTGGGTCTTCCGGCTTAAGGCATCGGCTACTACGTTGGCCTTCCCTTCGTGGTAAGAAATTTCGAGATCATAGTCCTTGATTAGTTCCAACCATCTCCGTTGTCTCAGATTTAGCTCTTTTTGCGTGAATATGTATTTGAGGCTTTTGTGGTCTGTGAACATCCGACACTTTCTCCCATAAAGGTAGTGTCTCCATATTTTCAGAGCGAACACGACTGCCGCCAACTCCAAGTCGTGCGTTGGGTAGTTCGCTTCATGAGGTTTCAATTGGCGCGAAGCATATGCAATGACTCTCGAGTCTTGCATCAAAACACATCCTAGACCTTCCTTTGAAGCGTCACTGTAAACCTCGAAGTCACCATTCTCTGATGGTAGTGCTAGTACGGGTGTACTGGTGAGTCGCTTTTTCAGTTCTTGAAACGCGGACTCACACTCACTGGTCCAGTCATATTTTACCCCTTTCTTCAACAGCTGGGTCAACGGGCGTGCGATTTTTGAGAAGTCATTCACAAATCGCCTATAATAACCAGCTAGCCCAAGGAAGCTCCGTATTTCAGTTGGACTCGTCGGCGATACCCATTCCGTCACCGCCGAAATTTTTGCCTGATCCACTGAAACTCCAGTGGCGGATACTATGTGCCCAAGGAATGCTACTTCCTTCAACCAAAAGTCGCATTTGGATAGTTTGCCATAGAGTTGGTTCTTGCGCAAAATCCCTAACACTTGGTGCAAATGTTGGGAATGCTCCTCCTCGCTTCTCGAGTAGATCAGGATGTCGTCGATGAACACCACGACGCTTTGATCTAACAATTCTCTAAATACATCGTTCATGAGGTTCATGAACATTGCAGGTGCATTTGTTAACCCAAAGGATAATACTGTGAACTCGTAGTGTCCATAACGAGTTCGGAATGCCGTCTTCGGAATATCCTTCTCCGCAATCCTCAGCTGGTGATAACCGGATCGCAAGTCGATTTTTGAGAACACCGACGCCCCCTTCAATTGATCAAATAAGTCCTCAATCCTTGGTAATGGATACTTGTTCTTGATGGTCACTTGATTGAGTCCTCTGTAATCGATGCAAAGGCGTAGTCCTCCGTCCTTCTTTTTAACAAATAAGACCGGTGCTCCCCACGGGGACGTACTTGGTCTTATGTATCCTTTCTCCAACAACTCTTCGAGTTGTTCCTTTAACTCCTTCATTTCCAGTGGTGCCATACGGTAAGGGGCCTTCGAGACAGGTTCCGTTCCCGGAATGAGATCTATGGTGAATTCAAGATCTCTCTCAGGTGGCATACCAGGGATGTCTTCAGGAAATACGTCCGGGTATTCTCTCACCACTGGGATGTCGTCAACCTTGCTCTCTTCCGCCTCCAGGTTGTGAACGTAGCATGCATACAACGCGTATCCCTTATGCATTAAGCTACGAAGCTTGAGAGCGTTAACAACCTTGTTGCTCCTCTTAGGGGGTTGAGAGTAAAAGATGACTCTCTTTCCCCTACCTTTCGACAAGGTGATCTTCTGCTTTTGACATTCTATTACCGCTTTATACCGGGTCAACCAATCCATTCCCAGTATAACGTCGAAGTCCCTTAAATTAAATTCTACCAAGTTTGCGAAAAATTCTATGTTCTTGATAACTATCGGAATTCCGTTATAACGTTTAGAGCATGGTACTACCTCTCCTGATGGTAGTTGAATTTCTAAGTTAATCAGTTCGCACTTAGGTAGATCTAGTTCAGATAAGACTATTGATGATATAATCGAACAACTAGCTCCTGAGTCAAACAGAACTTTAAGGGGTGTACTTAAAACATGGAATGTACCTGCCATCACGTCACCCTGCATAGGCACATCTGCTTGGTTGATAACATTCAACCTCCCCATGGGCCGTCCTTGGTTGCCCGGCTGATCCCGGTTCGGGTTCTGATTCTGTTGCTGATTTGGATTCTGTGGAGGGCGTTGATTCTGGTTGAAATTCTGGTTCTGAGGGGGTCTGTACCCTTGATAGTTACCATTCCGTCCATTTTGGTTACGTGGCTGTGCTGGCCCCATAATCAAGTCCTCCCGCTTGGTGATGTTTTCAATTCGAGTCCGGCACTCATTCACCCGATGACCAAATCGACCACACCTGAAGCATGTGCCCTGTTGGGGGCATCCCCTAATCAAGTGAGGTCTCCCACATCTTGGGCATGGTGGCACAGGGTTACCCTGGAAAAAGGTTCTCCCACCATTTCCCCTATTGTTGTTCTGAGGGAGTCTGTTCAGGCCTCCCCGAAAGTTGTTTCCTCCAGAATTGTTACCGGTGCGGTTATCCCTGTTCCTCTTATCTTGCCCCTGAGGTCCCCGACTGGACTCTCCACTCATCCTCCTCTTCAGTTGTTGCACCCTTGCAACAGCAACTGCACGATCATATACTGCTTGCAGGTCCGGGTAATGGACACCAGTGATCACTTCCCGTATGGTCAAGTTCAATCCCATCTCAAATTTTTGTGCCTTCTCTACGTCTGTCGGTACTAGTCTTGGTGCAAAGCGCACCAACTCCTTGAATCGAGTGTAATACTCTTGTACAGTCTGCCCGCCTTGTTTCAGTGACAAAAACTCCTCGTACATGGCCGCCTTCGTACTCAGGGGGTAAAATCGGTCCCTGAGCAGTTCCATCATTTCAGTCCATGAATAGGGCACATCTTCCTCTTGTATCTTTCCCTGGGTGGCTTGCCACCAGTCGTCTGCTTCACCTCCCAGGTAGTATGAGGCCACATGCACCTTTTCCCCTTCTGGGCACTTAACTGCGCTTAACAACTTGTCGAAGGTCCTAATCCACTCCTCTAGTTTTGCAGGGTCTTCCTCGCCTGCGTAGTGCGGCGGTTGGTATGGGTTCACCATGGCTAGGTAATTAATGCGAGCTTGTGGTGGAGGTGCCGCAGCCGCTTGGCCTTGGTTCACCTGCGCGTTCCCTATCGCAATGAGAACCTCTTCTAGAGTGCGTAGGCGATTACCTATGTTGTCTGGTATAGGGCCTGCTGGCTCTTCCTGAGCGTGTACACCCACGTTTGGTATCGGCATGTCAGGTTGCCTAGGTATTTCGTTGGTATTGGGAGGAATGGGCTGGACGCGCGGTCTCCCTCTCGGTGCCATTCTGTTGCAAGAACAAGTGATTTAGATTTTAAGGAAAATATAATAAAGGGTTTATACAATGATTATCGAAACCCCAGGGTCTAGGGTTTCAGGGTCTTGGGTTTCAAGGTTTAAATGAGCCGTGCGTTTGAGATGGATTTGTTGTTTGGGAATTCAACATAATTTTTGGAATAGAGAGTGTTCAAACAAAAACTTGATTTATTTATTTATTTATTTATTTATTTATTTATTTTTTTACAAGTGATAGGATATACCAAAATAGGATCCTCCTATCATTTCTAGGCGTCCTCCGGCACAGTGGTGGGATCCTCCTCCGGATCTTCCTCCACCGGGCTTGGCGGTAGTAGGTCATCGAAAATGTGGTTCAAGTCATCCCCATGAGCATCAACAAGCTCCTTTAAACATAGATTTTGTGTAGTGAGGTTTTGGATTTGGTCTTCGAGCTGGTTTATGCGGTGGTGGTCCGCCTCTCTTAAGCTTCCCATATGGTGCAGATTTGCCTCTAATTGGGCCATACGATGTTCCATTTGTTGTATGGTTTGTTGGGAATCAAAGTGAGAGTTCATCATTTTGACCATTAAGTTCATCATGTCTTGGTTAGCCATCTAGCGCAAGAAAAAGATCTAGGTTACAACATAACGCTTCTAGGTTCTCTAAGGTATAGAAATGCAATATGCACATGCAGTGATGATCCCCCTTGATAAAAAAAAAATTTTATGCATGCATTTATTTATCCATGGGTTTTAAAAATAAATTTATTCGATGGATAGACTAAAATAAGGATAAAATGTTTGGGCCACTATTATTGGGCCGAAAGAAATAAATTATTTGGGCTTTAAATAAAAAACAAGTTATTGGGCCAAAATAGTTGGGGTTATCATGATATTTAGATATTGAGCCAAAAATAATTAATCATTGGGTTTAAAATATTACACTAAGTAAATAAAAATTTTGGGCTCGAAATAATAAACATTTGGGCTTTATTTAAAAATACAGGTATTGGGCTAAAAATAATTTATTGGGCTTCTTAAAATTTTTGGGCTAAAAATTTGGGCTTTAACTTCAAAACAATAATTGGGCTTTTTGAAATATACTACTAGTTTAGAAATGATAACTTTAAAAATAATAATACTTGAAAATAATAGTTTAAAAATATTCCGAGCTCTTTAAAATAGTAGTTTTAAAATATTCCGGGCTCTGATACCACATTGTAACACCCCGGTTTTGGTAACCCAGGCCGGGATGCCACCGCCACACCTCCCTAGCAAGACACGGTTTCTCCGAGCTCACTAAAGAGATGCAAGGCTATGGTTTTTCAGAATTTAAAATATTCAAACAGCCCATTCATAAATAAATTAAAAATACTACATCAGAGTTGCAGCGAGAATATAAAGTACGCAGCGGAAGTAAAGTGTATGCAACGGAATTTAAAATATAGGGCCGACATGGCCAAACCACGGGTTAAACAGACCCGTTCATGCAAGTCACGTAAAATAAATAATTAAGTATCCAAAATGATCCCCCAATGAGTGATCATGCTCCGTACTCTGTAACAGAAAAAAAATGAACAACGGTTTTTATCAGTATTATAAAATACTGAGTAAGTCAATCCTTACATAGCAATAAAGGGGTTAGATTTTTAATAATTAAGATAAAACTTTTTGCCATGCATAAAAACATTTTTATTTAAAAAAAAATGCGAATATAATTGCATACTTTAAAGACACATTTAATTTCATAATTTAAAACTTAAGCATGGGCAATTATTTAAGACATGATTTAAAAACATGAAAAACGCCGTAAGTAAGTAAATAAAAATTTGAGCTTTTAAAAATTCACCCCGATACGCCACCATCTCAACAATATTCAATTTAGCCGGCAATCCGGCGGCCGCAGCCAATTTCATAAAAATCTGAGCTTTTTAATATATATTTCCCGTTACGCCATCATCTCAACAATATATATCATTTAGCCGGTGATCCGGCGGCCTCAGCCAATTTCATAAGTATCATCTCATTTAGCCGGTATTCCGGCGGCCGCAGCCGATTCGCCATACCCAGTACCACTCCGTCGAGCCTCGAGTAACCCATACGGATACACTCGAGAGGGTAGGCCGTTGGTCTCTTGTGACCAAATACGCCATATCCAGTACCGCTCCGTCAAGCCTCGAGTAACCCATACGGATACACCCGAGAGGATAGGCCCAAAAATATAAGATGCCGTTTTGGCAATCTTTCGCGCGTAATCATCATTGCCGTTTTGGCACAAAATGAATAATTAGGAGGGCACCCTGCAGAGCAATCTCCCCCTAATTTTATATAACCAATGTAACCGATATCGTTTCAACTTTAGTGTAACGGGATTTCCAAAAATACAGCTTTATCGTATCACTAGATTTCGATCGTTGTTTAGAAATTTCAAATCTCACAAGTTTAAAACCGATCGATGTCACAGTTTACGCCTTTTCAGTTTAAAAATCCATTTCTTAGGCGATTGATCTGAAATTTTCACAGTAGCTCAAAAACATCCCAATGAACAACTTTCATGTTTTGAGTTTTCCGGAAAAATGATGGGAAGCATGTCAAAAATCAAGTTTTCTACACAAATAGTATGCTGTCAGGATTCAGGTTTGACACTTCTCAAAGATTTGACTTTTTAACATATCAAATGAACTCCAAAAATTCTGAAAATTTACAGGCACTTAAAAGACACCAAAATAAACAAGTTTTATTAGAGGCAAATTATGCAAATTCATCACGGATTAAGTCAGATTAATCTACTAAGTTCGGTCTTAAAATCTGTCTCAGTTTTCGAAAGGTTCATGCACCACAGAATATGTTCGACGCGGTTTGGAGTAGCAAATCTTAATGAAAGTGCATGAAATTTTACAGAGGTATTCAAGACTCATAGATCTACAACTTTTGTTTAGATCATGAAGATTGGTTCGGACTAGAAATGATAGAAATAAGCTCATCAAGTTCGGTTATGAAATCTGTCAACTTTTGAAAATTCTTAAAAACGCAGAATATGTCCGACTTGATTTGGGGTATCAACACTTGATGAAAATTTCTGAAATTTTTACACAATATAGCTTAAGATCTTAGGATCAAAATCTTAGTTTTGAGTTTTCAGGTTTGAACGCTCGAAGTAAGAGTTTTGCTCGGATTTCAGAAAATACGTAGATTGGGGTTTTTAGGTTTGATTTCAACGTTTCGTTTAAGATCCAATGTTTCGGATGTCTTTAAACCACCCATATTGATATGGAAGGTATTAACTTACAGTGAGTGAGTTCTTGAACGTTCTAGAGTTGATCGATTTGTCCAAAATCGCCACGAACGGATCTACGCAACACGTTCTTCTTCTCCTTTGGCTACGAACGTGTTTTGCAAGTAAAGATCCGTAAGTTAGAAGGTTGATTATGATCTTAAAGCAATAAGAAAACTTGATTTACACCTTACCAACAATCCAATGCCTGCAAATCCTTGATCTACACACTACCTTGGTTGGATTTGATTGCCGGAAAGTTGCCGGAAAGTCGCCGGAAGAGTGTTTTGGCTTTGGGAGAGTTTGGGAGAGTTTTGGGATGAATTATTGAGTGTTGAAGACTGAAATGGGGTGTTAGGGACATCTAATAATCATCCAAAATATGCCTCCCCCGTGATAGATCAAGATTCCCACCTTTGGGACCCAAAAAATGGCAAAAAGTCACCAAAAACACATAAATCCCGACTGCTACAGTAGCATGCTACAGTAGCGTGCTACAGTAGCATGCTACAGTAACTTTTTTTTTTTTTTTTTTTTTAAATTTTTTTTTTTTATATATATATATTAAGATTCTTATCTTAAAAAAAATCATAATGTGGGAATTTTTGTGATCTTGTAAGTCATACATAGCTTCAAAAAAGAATATATTCTTTATTTGAAAATGACAAGATATGATTAATATTCCACCCTACAATTTCAAACCATAGTCAAATTATTCCCAATTATATTATGGCATTCTAGAATAATCCCATAATAAAAAATATATGGGTAGAATGATTAATCAAGGATATATAGAAAATAGATAATTCTCATTATAATTTAAACATATGAATATATACATGTATATACATGTGTACATGTTTGGAAAGATTATTTCAAGACCAAGGTATATATGTGTATATAAACTTGTATATGGATTTAAAATATTCTATGAACCATATACTTATTACACTTGATATTGAAATCCATATATTTATTTGAAAAGACAAATATATATAATTTTTCAAAGTATGTTTTGTAGAAAATAATATACTAATCTTTAAGCACATATTTGAACATATAAATATATATAGATTTGATTAAAAATCTACTTAGTGAATTGATCAAAATATATATTCATACATATATATCGGGCAATTTCTATGGTATTACAATCTACCCTCCTTAAGAATCAACTTCGTCCCCGAAGTTGCGCGACTTATTGACCGATTGATTGATTGCGATTGTATCATTGTGTTTTGTTGTTTGATATTATTCGACTGAACCCAGAATTGAAATTTCCAAGTTGCCTACGTACCCCGTGAAGGGATCAAGTCATTACGTAGTTCAAAACAATTTGAATTTGTTCATTTGGGATACAAAATATTCGGGTCGTTACACTCGAAGTTGCACTTCATCCTCTCGCGAGTTCGGGAATTGTTTGGTTAGGCGATTGTATTATCGTGTGTCGTTGTTTGTTATTATTTGACTGAACCCAGAATTGAAATTCCCAAGTTGCCTACGTACCCCGTGAAGGGATCAAGTCATTACGTAGTTCAAAACAATTTGAATTTGTTTCTTTGGGGTACAAAGTATTCGTATAAAATATCCGGAAATATTCGGGTCGTCACATCCTCCCCCTCTTAAGATTACAGTTATGCCCCCATAACTGTTGTTGCATTGTCTTGGAATAGGGTTGGGTAACGATCCTTCATGTCTGCCTCTAGCTCCCACGTTGCCGTCTCGGCTTCGTGGTTAGACCAAAGAACCTTAACCATCCTCACGGTCTTATTCCTTGTTACCCTCTCCTTCTTGTCGAGTATTCGCACCGGAATTTCTTCGTAGCTTAAGTCATCGTCCAGCTCAATTTCCTCCGGTTGGAGTACGTGGGTCGGATCATGGACGTATTTCTTCAGTTGCGAGACGTGGAACACGTCGTGGACACGAGCAAATTGTGGCGGTAATGCTAGTCGGTATGCAAGATTCCCCACTCTTTCTAGGATCTCGTATGGTCCTATGTACCGTGGGCTTAATTTTCCCCGCTTGCCAAAGCGCATCACACCCTTCATCGGCGATACCTTTAACATGACCTTATCGCCTATTTGGAATTCCAAATCTTGCCGTCTCACGTCGGCATAGCTCTTTTGCCGGTCTTGCGCGGCTCTCATCTTTCCTTGGATTATTTTGACTTGTTGAGCCATGTCATCAACAAGTTGCGGTCCAATTACCATAGTCCTCTCGCCCTCTTCCCAGCTCAATGGGCTTCGGCATTTGCGTCCATACAGTGCCTCGAAAGGTGCCATGCCAATGCTAGCATGTTAGCTGTTGTTGTAGGAAAATTCGATCAAGGGTAAGTGATTTTCCCAACTTCCTTTAAATTCTAATACGCATGCCCTCAGCATGTCTTCCAAAGTTTGGATCGTCCTTTCCGTTTGTCCATCCGTCATGGGATGGAACGCGGTACTCATCTTTATCTTCGTACCGAGGGCTTATTGTAGTTTTGTCCAAAAATGTGAGACGAATCTACTGTCTCTGTCCGAGATGATGTCATGTGGTACTCCATGTCGTCGTACTACGTTGTCGACATATGCCCTTGCCAATTGGTCCATGGACCAGGTATCCTTCATGGGGATAAATATGGCAGTTTTTGTCAACCTATCCACGATCACCCAGATTTTATTCATCCCCTTCGGTGAACGTGGTAACCCCGAAACGAAGTCCATTGAAATGCTATCCCATTTCCAACTTGGGATTTCCAATGGCTGCATTAATCCTAAGGGTTTCTGCCGTACGGCCTTGACCTTCTGGCAGGTAAGGCATCTCGCCACAAACTCGGCTATTTCTCTCTTCATGTTCGGCCACCAATAGTTCTTCTTTATGTCCTTGTATAGCTTCCCGCCTCCGGGGTGGACCGAATATGGGGTATTATGGCCTTCCTCCATTACTCTTTGCTTCAGGTCCTCGCATTTTCGTGGTATGCACCACCTTCCCTTGAAGCGGATGCTTCCGTCCTCATGGATTTTAAAATCCATTGCCTTTCCTTCAGCAATGCTATTCCTAATTTCCTCCAGCTTTTCATCACCCTGTTGTGCTAGTCGTATCTCATCAAGTATGGCAGATCCTACTACCATCGTGTTGACGACCTCACTTACTTCGCCAGAGTGTACCAACTCCAGACTTAATTTTGCCAAGTCTCTGTACAACTCGGCCGGTACCACAAGTGAATTCACCACGTGTTGAGTCTTTCGACTCAAGGCATCGGCCACGACGTTGGCTTTTCCTTCGTGGTACGCGATTTCCAGGTCGTAATCCTTAATCAGTTCCAACCATCTTCTTTGCCTCAAATTCAGCTCTTTTTGCGTGAATATATACTTGAGGCTCTTATGGTCGGTGAACATCCGACACTTTCGCCCATAGAGGTAATGCCTCCATATCTTTAGAGCGAACACGACTGCGGCTAGCTCCAAGTCGTGCGTCGGATAGTTCTCTTCGTGTGGCTTTAGTTGACGTGATGCGTATGCTATAACCCTTTGATCTTGCATTAGTACGCATCCCAATCCTTCCTTCGAGGCGTCGCTGTACACCTCGAAGTCTCCATCCTCCGATGGTAATGTCAACACCGGTGCTGTAGTAAGCCGTTTCTTCAATTCTTGGAATGCGGAATCACACTCACTGGTCCGGTCGTATTTCACCCCTTTCTTTAGCAGCTGTGTCAATGGGCGAGCGATCCTTGAGAAATCCTTTACGAACCTTCGGTAGTACCCTGCCAATCCGAGAAAACTCCTTATCTCGGTTGGATTCTTCGGTGGCACCCATTCGGTTACTGCCGAGATCTTTGCTGGGTCTACTGCCACTCCGTTGGCGGATACGATATGTCCCAGAAATGCCACTTCTTTTAGCCAGAAGTCGCATTTGGACAGCTTGCCATACAGCTGATTTGCTCGTAAGATCCCTAACACTTTGTGTAAGTGTTCGGAATGCTCTTCTTCACCTTTCGAGTAGATCAGGATGTCATCTATGAACACCACTACGCATTGATCTAATAGTTCTCGAAACACGTTATTCATGAGATTCATGAACATCGCTGGGGCGTTCGTCAGCCCGAATGATAGCACCGTGAATTCGTAATGCCCGTAGCGAGTTCTGAATGCCGTCTTTGGGATATCCTTTTCGGCGATCCTTAACTGGTGATATCCAGATCGTAGGTCGATCTTTGAAAATACTGAAGCTCCCTTCAGTTGGTCGAACAAATCCTCGATTCTGGGCAACGGGTACTTGTTCTTGACCGTGACTTGGTTAAGTCCTCTATAATCGATGCATAGTCGTAGACCTCCATCTTTCTTCTTCATGAATAAGACCGGGGCTCCCCATGGGGACGTGCTCGGCCTTATGTAGCCCTTCTCTAGCAACTCCTCGAGTTGTTCTTTTAGTTCCTTCATTTCTAGCGGCGCCATACGGTAAGGAGCCTTTGAGACAGGCTCCGTTCCCGGGATGAGATCTATGGTGAATTCCAGATCTCTCTCAGGCGGCATGCCGGGAACGTCTTCCGGAAATACATCCGGGTATTCTCTCACCACCGGAATGCTATCCACCTTGACCTCTTCGGCCTCACGGTTGTGAATGTAGCATGCATATAACGCGTAACCCTTACGCATTAAGCTACATAGCTTCATGGCGTTAACTATCTTGGTAGACTTCTTAGGGGGTTGGGAGTAAAAGATGACTCTCCTCCCCCTACTCTTTGACAACGTGATCTTTTTTTTTTGGCAATCGATCACGGCTTTATATTGGGTTAGCCAATCCATCCCTAGTATGACGTCAAAATCCTGTAGTTCGAATTCTACCAAGTTCGCGAAAAACTCTACGTTCTTTATAACTATCGGAATTCCGTTATATCGCTTAGAGCATGATACTACCTCTCCCGATGGAAGTTGAATCCCTAAGTTAATCAATTTGCACTTAGGTAGATCTAGTTTAGGTAAGACTTTAGATGATATTATCGAACAACTAGCTCCTGAGTCAAACAGAACTCTAAGGGGTGTACTTAAGACATGGAACGTACCTCCCATTACGTCCCCCTGCATAGGCACATCTGCCTCATTGATGACATTCAATCGCCCCATTGGAAGTCCCGGGTTGCCTTGCTGATCCCGGTTCGGGTTCTGATTCAGTTGCTGATTTGGATTCTGTGGGGGGCGTTGATTCTGATTGAGATTCTGGTTCGGAGGGGGTCTATACCCCTGGTTGTTTCCATTCCGTCCATCCTGGTTGCGAGGCTGAGTTGGCCCCGTGCCTAAGTCCTCCCTCTTGGTGATGTTTTCCAGTCGAGTGCGGCACTCATTCGCCATGTGGCCGTTGCGCCCACACCTGTAGCAGGCGCCCTGTTGGGGGCACCCTCTGGCCAAATGAGGCCTGTCGCATCTCGGCCAAGGTGGTACCGGGTTACCCCGGAAAAGGGTTCTATCGTCATATCCTCTGTTGTTGTTTTGAGGGGGTCTGTTCAGATCTCCCCGAAAGTTGTTCCCTACAGCATTGTTACCGGAACGGTTGTCTCTACCCCTCTTATCCTGACCCTGAGATCCTCGACTGGGTTCTCCGCTCACTTTCCTTTTTAGTTGTTGCACCCTTGCAACAGCTACCGCACGATCATACACCGATTGCAGGTCTGGGTATGGGACGCCAGTGATCACCTCTTGTATAGCCAAGTTTAGCCCCATTTCAAATTTCTGTGCCTTCTCCACATCTGTCAGCACGAGTCTCGGTGCGAAACGCACCAACTCCTTGAAACGGGTGTAGTATTCCTGGACTGTTTGCCCTCCTTGCTTCAGAGATAAGAACTCCTCGTACATGGCTGACTTTGTGCTCATGGGATAAAAGCGATCCCTGATCAGACTCATGAATTCTTCCCAAGAATAGGGTTCCTCGTCCTCGGCTAACTTATCTTGCATGGCACGCCACCAGTCATCCGCCTCCCCTCCGAGATAGTACGATGCCACAGGCACCTTCTCGCCAATTGGGCACTTCACCGCGTTTAGTAGCTTGTCGAATGTTCGGATCCATTCTTCAAGTTTAGCCGGGTCCTCTTCTCCAGCGTAGTTCGGCGGACGATATGAGTTCACCATAGCTAAGTAGTTAATGCGGGCCTCGGGTGGAGGTACTGCAGCGGCCTGGCCTTGGTTCACATGCGCGTTCCCTATCGCAATGAGAACCTCTTCTAGAGTGCGTAGGCGCGCGTCCATGTTGTTTGGCATGGGGTTTGCCGGCTCCTCTTGAGCGTGTACCCCTTCGCCGGGTATAGGCATTTCTGGTTGCATGGGGGTTTCGTTGGTGTTTGGAGTAGTGGGCTGGGCACGTGGTCTTCCTCTCGGTGCCATGCTGTTGCAAGAACAAGAGAGTTTAGATTCTTTTTGTTGACGTATTATGTAATGCTTATGAAATAATTCGACTAAATAAATGACGATATTAACAGGTATCAGTCTGTTGGAACCTGTTAGTATAGGTTGTTGGAGTTTAGCGTATCGTTTGTTGTTATTCGGGGTTGGTTCTACTTACTGCTTTGTTTTTGTTTTGTTTTTGTTTTGTTTTTGTTTTGTTTTGTTTTTTTTTTTCGTGAACAGTAACCTGTTCAGGTTTTTTTTTTTTCCGGAGACCCTAGGGTTCAGGGTGTTGGGGTTTAGGGTTTTAGGGTTTAGGGTTTAGGGTTGGAGATACCCTTGTTCGATAATTATCTCCATATAATGTATATGTATATATATCTACTACTTGTATTTTTGTTTAGTTGTCATCTATAGGTCATTGATTATTATTACCTTGTTCATTTGTTTGATCGGGTTTTAGCAGGGTATTCGAAGAGAAATAATTTAATTAAAATGTAACGAATACTTTAAATATAATTGTATAAAATGAATGCTTGTAGATTTATTACTCAAGAGAAAATTTTTCAGCCGATTACAAGCATTCGTAACAGGGAATGAAATAGTAGTGCTGGTACTAGTTTGAAAAAAAGAACATAGATAGTAGTGCATCAGTATGGGCTCCTAAGTCTAGGGTGACTAGGCAGGTACATCCTCGATGGGATCGTCCTTGTCGCTAGATATGTCAATGGCAATGGGTGTCCCCATCGGGCTCGGGCTCGGAGGAAATATGTCAGCCTCTAGGCCTAGTAGCTCAGCTGCTAAGTGTCCTAATTGCATCATCCGTTCGTTGTCCTTGTTTTGGAGTGTGACCACTTGGGTTTGGAGTTCGGCAACTTGGGCCTTGAGTTGGGTTATTTCATGATGGTCAGCTTCCCTAAGATGTCTCAAATAGTCCACGTTATTCTCTAGATGCCCCACTCGAGCCTTGAAGTGATTGATATGCTGTTGGGATTCGAGATATGCGTTGGTCAGTTTCATCATCAAATTAGTCATGTTCGCGTTGGGTTCGGCCATCTAATGTCAACAAGGAGGTTAGAGTTAGAGTAGGTTTCGAATAAAAGTTAGGATATGCAGGAATTTTAAATCTACATGAATATGCACATGCAATCCCCCCAAAAATAAATTTTAATGTATTTTTAAATTTAATCATGGATAAAAAAAAAAGTTGGGCCCTATATTGGCCAAAAATAATAATTTTGGACTTAAGAAATAAAAGCATAGATATTTGGGCCGAAATGGTTGGGCTTATAATAAATAATTATTATTATTGGGTCAAAATAATTTAACCCCCTTTGGGCTCAAAATATCATACTAATTGGGTAAGAAAATTTTTGGGCTCAAATTTTGGGCTAAAATAATAATACTAGTAGTCTTAAAAATAATAATGATAATAATAAATTTAAAAGTAATACTTAGTTCAAAATATTTTAAAATAATAACAATAGTAGCTTAAAAATATTCCGGGCTCTGATACCAACTTGTAACACCCCGGATTTGATAATCCAGGCCGGGATGTCACCGCCACATCTCTCTAGCAAGACACGGATTCTCCGAGCTTGCCAAAGAGATGCAAGGCTATAGGTATTGCAAAAAGATTTAAAAACAAGTCCGGAATCTATTTAAAAATAATAATAAGTGGCATCCACACATATAGTAGTAGTAATAATATATCGCAGCGGAAAACGTAAAGTGGGCCGACATGGCCAAACTCGGGATTTACATGCCCGTTATGCAAGTATCGAAAAAGCAATAAAAACAATGTTTAAGTTTTTCCATCCCCCAATGCATATGCTCATGCATTATCTTCATACTCTGAAAGGAAAAGAGAAAACAACAATTTTTTCAGTATATAAAATACTGAGTAAGTCGATCCTAACATAGCAATAAAGGGATTTATTTAGATGATTTAAAATTTCACTCCTAACATGCATTCACAAAATTTAAAGGAAATAATATTTTAATTGTGTACTTGAACATGCATTTAATCCACAATAACAATTTAGTCATGATACGAAATTTAAAGACATAATTTAAATGCATAATTTAAAGACATGCAAAAATAAATAAATACTTAAAAATATTAATTCTTTTATTTCCCCCGTTACGTAACCATTTTTCAGTGTTTGGTATAGCCGGTGATCCGGCGGCCGCAGCCGTTTCGTAAGTATCTCGTTTAGCCGGTGATCCGGCGGCCGCAGCCGTATCTGCCATACCCAGTAACACTCCGGAGCCTCGAGAAATCCATACGGACAACCCGAGAGAGTAGGCCATGTATCTCCCGCCGATTGGCGTAATATCTCATCAAATTCTCTCGTCCATTATAGGCCCGAAGAGAAAGGCTAGAGGGGCACCCTGCAGAGCACTCACCCTCCACCAAGTATCTCATGTATCGTTTAGATTTAATGTATCGGGGTTTTTCAAAAGTATAGATGTATCGTATTTCAAATCTTTGATCGTTCGTTTCGAAATTTCAAAATCCTTCGATTTAAAAGTATCTTGGCGTCACAGTTTGCGCCTTTTCAATTTAAAAATTCGGTTTAAGTCCAAAAAATCTGAAATCTTCACAGTTTATGCAAAACACCCTAACGAACAACTTTCGTGTTTTAACTTTTTCGAAATAAGTTGAGGAAACATGTCAAAAATCGATTTT
Organism: Hygrophila difformis; assembly: GCA_030278955.1. Lineage (NCBI taxonomy): Eukaryota > Viridiplantae > Streptophyta > Magnoliopsida > Lamiales > Acanthaceae > Hygrophila > Hygrophila difformis. The sequence goes on from JAOANR010000001.1 coordinate 66,467,317, forward strand.
ATTATGCAATCAGAAATCTGTCCGAACTCAGGTTTGACACAGTTCAAAATTTCGACTTTTTAACATATCAAATGGACTTCAAAAATTCTGAAATTTTATATGCACATACCAGACATGATTATCTACAACTTTCATTTAGATTGTAAAGATCAAATCGGACTAGAAAATATAGAAACAAATTCACTAAGTTCGAACATGTTCATAGGCAGATTTCAACACGTTTTGTCAAAACAGTTTCTTTTCGATGCAATTTAAAATAGCAAACGTTAATGAAAATGTCTGAAATTTTTACACAACCTAGATTTATGTGTTAGGATTAAAAGTCTAGTTTTGATTTTATCGGATTGAATCCTCGAAATATGAGTTTTAGGCCGAATACAGAAACTGCGCAAGTTGGGGTTTTTAAGTTCGATTTTTTCGTTTCGTTACATTACGCCTATACCGGACGCCCCTAAATCACCCGTATTGATATGGAAGGCTCAACTTACAGTGATTGAGAGTTTTGGTCGTCCTAAGGTTGCTAGCTCGCCTAAATTTGCTACGAACGGATCTCCTCAACGTCAAGCTTCCGACTTTGGCCACGATTTCGAATCGGACGAAGAAATCCAATGTTAGATCGAGTTTTCGGGTTCAAAAACTTAAATGGAAATCTATGAACGACTTACCACAGATTAGAACACTAGGGATCTTGTATTCCACGCCTCCTCCGTCGGTTTTCGTCGCCGGGAAGTGATCGGAAAGTCGTCGGGAAGTCGTCGGAAAGTGTTTTGGCTTTGGAGAGAGTTTGGGAGAGTTTGAGAGTGAATGGGGAGTTTGGTGACTGATGAGAGGGTGGGGGAGGCAGCCCTAATTCGCCCCTAAAAGCTTCCCCTCGTCCAAAATCTACTTTCCAAAGTCGGGGGGTCGAATTATGGTAAGAAATCGCCGAAAACGCGCAAGTTGCCAAAACCTGTAGGGCCACGCGGGGTTGGCGCGCCTTTTGGCCAAACCCCGCCCGGCCAGCGCGCGGCCCTCGCCTGGACTGCGGTCCGGGCGGGTCCGTGCGATCCGATCCGTCGGGTCTTTTTCTCCTCTCTTTCGGACTTCTATCCTTCCCCGTTTTCGCGCTCGATTTTCCGGGTCATTTTCGGGTTATGCTTCTCATCATAAATTTATTCCGACTTAATTCGATTTCACGTCTGAATTCTTAGGTTTAGGTCTGTCGGGTTCCAAATCGTCGTCTTTTGATTTCCGAGCATTTCCGAGTTTATGGGTTCTCGGAAACAAAACTTTCTTTCCTATTGGATTAATTCCTATTTTTATATTCTAAAATTTACGGGTATTACAAAAACAAAATAAAAGAACTACCTAAAAAAAGAAAACAGGAGCAGTACACTAAAAACAAGAAAAAAATAACAAAAACTAGAATTAAAAGCAAAAACAAACACAAACTATGCTAGCATACCAAAATTAAAAATAAAACCTACACTAAATCTATCAAGGGGTAAATGTAAAGTGTTGATACATTTATTAAATCTAAATAAAGCATTTAAACTAACTAAAATAACAAAAGTGGTCAAGCAACCCAACAAAATAAAAACAGAACATCAAAATAAAAAGGAAGAAACCATGACAAATTTTTGTGGGGCCTTTTCTTGATTGAAGCAACAAAACATGGTTCAAGGTACACTTATTAATTAAGTGTTTGAAACCTAAAATACAAAAATATAAACTGGAAAAACAAATGAACACTAGCTACACCTATTTATTACAAAGCATAAATTAAAATAAACTAAGATCTACTTCTACATTGCATAAAAGTAAATTAAACTACCTATACTAATTTTTGGAGAGCACAGTGGTGCCTCCATGAACAGTAAAGAAAACTAAGTGTAGCTAGGTTACTGTTCAAGGGTGTAGGAAGATATATTTATAGGGAGTAGGGAAAAAGCCCTAGGCCCATTAAATGTCCATGTCGCTAAACGAAATGCTGTGTCGTGGAACAATTTGTGGCTAGGGACACAAAATATAATTGCATTTGACTTCAGGACTTCTGTGCGCAGGGGGACAGGAGATTGAGTCCCAAGAGATGACAAAATTTCTTACCCATCGGGACCTCAACTCCTGGGAGCTCCTGAGTATTAGAGCACATGGGCAAATTTGATTGAGCATGTCACGTGAGGGGGGGCTTGCTCCTTTTAATTCTTCTGTCGCGGGGCGCGAGTCTACTCCCTGTCGCGATACTCCATTTTTATCTGTCCCTAGCCATCTGTCCCGAGACTCTCTCACTGTCCTTAGGCTATTTTCCTGTCGCGAGGCATCTGTCGCGGAACATCTCTTCGCGACAGGGGTCTGGGGTCCAAAATTTTCCTGTCCCTAAACCATTTTTCCCTGTCCCTAGACTCCGTGTCGCTAAACATGGCCTCGCGACAGGGATTTGTCTAGCGACTAGCTTTTAGGCTAGGGACTAGGGTCCGGATATATTTTATCTCTTATTTTTCATTTTCTCTTTCTTCTTTATTTTCTCTTCTCTTTCTCTTTCCTCTTTCCATTCCTCTCTCCATTCTTTCTTTTCTCTTGTTTTCTTCTCGTCCATCCGTCTCTTCTTCTTCATTTTTCTCTTCCTGCTCCATTTTCGTTTTCTCTATTTCCTATCTTCTTCAGTTTCTTCATTCTTCTTCTTTTTGATTTCTTTTTCGTTCCAGTTTCCTGTCTCCTCCTTCTTCTTTCTATTTTCTTTCATTCTTTCTCTCTTCGTTTCCAATTTTCAAATCTTGTCATTTTTCAGTTTTGGAATTTTGTTGAGGTGGCTAGTCTGGGCGATGGACGGCGGTGATGGTGCGGCGGCCGGAGAAGTGGCGGAGAGAATCGGTGGTGGCGACGAGGGGTAGCCGGAGTGGACAAAGGTTCTGGAACGGCGGTTGCAGAGTAACGAGGGCGGCGATGGCGGATGTGCGGCGGTGAACGGAGAGGCGACGGAGGCAAGTGGCGGTGGTGGTGCACTGGCGGTGGTGGCGGAATTGAAGAAGATTGAGGGCTGCGGTGGCGGAGCTGAGGCAGCGGTGAGTCGACGCGGCGGTAGTGGCCGGATCTGGGAGTTGAGGGGTGAGGATGGTCGGAAAAGGAGAGGTGGTGGCGGATTTGAAGAGGGCGGTCGGAATCGGAGGAGGCTCGAGGATGGAGGAGGGGTGGCCGGAAAGACGAACGGCGATGGGATGCGGGTGGCTACGGCTGTTTGGGCGATGGTGGGGCTGATTCGGGAATGGTGGAGCTGCCGGAGAAGGGCGGCGGCCGGCGGCGGCGTGCCGGCGGCAGGGTGGCGGCAGTTTAGGGTTAGGGTTAGGGTTGGTGGTTGAGGTGAATGGATTGGGCTTTGGTGTTGGGCTAAGGGGATGGTTTTGGGCTTGAGGAATGGTTGAAAGTATTGGGTTAATTGTTTGACTGGGCCTGATCAAATTGAATTGGGTATTGGACTGAAAATATGATTGGGCTTGGAGTTGGGCAATGATGGAAGTGGACTGGACTTAAAAACTCTTTGGACCAATTTAACTTAAATCACCTGTAATTAATTAAAATTAAAAGTGATTAATGGACCAATTAATTTAAGTATAGCAGAAAAACAGAAAGAAAAAATAACCATAAAAATTATAAATATATACATCTAAATATAAAATAATATAAATAAGTATATTTATTCCACTTGATTATTTGGTTTGTGCTCCATTTAATGAACTCGTGTTCCACCGATTAGATAATGCAAACCATAATTACCAAATGTGGGTTTTTTAATATTTTTATCATGTTTTGGATTTTTTAATATGAAATTAATGAAAATAACAATATTTTTGTGTTTTTCAATACCAGCATATTATTTATACAAACTTGCATAAATCTGTTAAATTCAACTGCTTTCTTATATAAATAAGACCGGAATGCGATCAAATGTTCGTATTAGACACGGAAATAGATTGAAAATAATGGTCAATTTTTGGCCATTATCAACATCCTCACATTTAATACTGATCGTCCCCGAGCAGTCAGAGTCAGTGCTCCTAAGAGCATAGACGCTGCATATTCAATCTATTTTCGTGGCTTCAAAAATATCATTCTTTTTAGATTTTGATAAGACAATCGAAAACTACAAGTATTAAATTCTCTTGATTGCAGTGTTTAATAAAATGATACTTCTCACTTAATCAGGCCTACAAATCAGTCATTATTGATAATTCTTCATGAATATGATGTTTAGAAATAATCATTGATTTAATTCTAGAATTAAAGCATGACATGAATATAAATTAGAAATGAGGCCTCACATATAGTATAAGCGGAAATTTCACTCACTCTCAAATTTGGTTTTAATCAAGAACGCTCATAATCAAGTTTAATTAAATTATCCCATATGCTTGCAATTGGACCAACTCGCCACCGGCTCATTTCTCCAAATCGAGATCACGAGGTCTTATTTAAGGTTATAACGGGGCATATGGTTGTAACACTTGGTAGGGAATGGAATTTATTAGGCTAGAAGTGGCAAGAATTAATTTATCATAACTTGGCATATTTTTATTAAAAATTTCATGATCATCAACATTTTTCTTCTTTCTTTGCTTTTCTTTTCATATTGCATGACATTAGACTATGTCTAATTTGCTTTGTCATTTGCAATTTATTTATGCTGAATGAATCTCAACCCCTTTTTTTTATCGGATTTTTGAATACCGATTTTATGAATTTGATGATCATAAATTGTAATGCCTTGATAAAATTTCGTTTTTGCACACTTGGGTTTGAATTTTTTTGGTTTTTTTGTAAGGATAGGAATAATATAGAGGGCTTCAAAGAAAAATTAGGCTTAAGGCTCAAATTGGTTAATCCTAAAGGGAAAATATTTTTGGGTTTGGATTTCAAACGAAGACCAAACATTTTGGGTTTTTCTAGGTGCCTCGATCATATGCTCGATTTTTGGAATATGGCATGGTCTTGAATCGGTCCCAATCGCAAGTTCTAGTTTCCTTTAATTAAAATGATTTTCACACATCAAAGAAAAGAATGAGTAAAAGTGACTCATGGCTCAAATCTCACATGGAATGGTTCATTCATGTCATACAATATTCTTAAATTTAATCTTTGAAAAATTCTTGCAATTTATTCACTTAAATTCTCAACATGAGGACTCATTACCCAACAAGATGATGATATCATTAAATTTTTATAGTTCAAAACCTCGAAAATTCATATCATGCATGTCTTCAATTATTTTATCCCAATTTAAAAGTTTGAAAATTTAATCATAAACCAAAATTTCATATGTGAATTTCTTTGACAAATTTATACATGTTTTTTACTGGATACAAATATATATATATATATAACAAAAAATAAAAATAAGAATAAGAATAACACACACTTTTTTTTATATTTAAGTGAAGAATCAACATCCTCACATTTTGAGCCTTGCTCGAAATGTGAGTAAATCAATTCCTACTTAAACAAATTATCAAGATTGAAATAAAATAAAAGAGGAGGGAGGGAGGGAGAAAATATTAACATGAAAACTATGAAAACTTCCGATAGCCTTTTTTTTTTTTGGTCAAACCAATTAAGTGTTCGACGATTTTGGCTATGTGTGATCGTTTGGTTCGTCGAACAAGGCGATTGTTCGATGCCCAATACTTAAGAAAAAATCTGATTTTCATCAAAATTGTTCATTCACAATGTTTGAATTTTATAAAATTTAATCTACCATATTTACTTGCATAAATTAGGTTGGATTAATTCTGTTCTTATAAAAGTTATTCCGGATTTTAAATTGCTTTAAATTCCATGAATACTTTCAATTAATCACAGAATCGATCCAACCGGGAACCTGTTTTGGAGCTTTAATTTTCTTTTTGGTAGTTCCACAAATTTCTGCAAAGCAAACACAGAAGAAGTTATCGGGTTTTCTCAAAAATATCAACATCCTCACATTTAGAGTCTTAGTACTCTAAATGTGAGTTAATTGATTAATACCCGAATTATTTAATATAATATGCACAAGATATATATATAAATAAATATATATATATACATATGATTTTGACTTGCAGAAATTTAGGTTGGATTAATTATGTGCTTGTGAAAATTATTCCGGATTTTAAATTTCTTTAAATTCCGGATATAATCTTCGGTCAATTACAGAACTAATCTAACCGGGAACCTGTAGTCCGAAGGTCTGCTGCTCCATTTGTCGTTTCACCAGTGATGAGGGTTTCCTCAGCGCAGTGGTGGTAATGAGGTGGATGGGCGATGGGGCAGCGGTGGAGCTTCGTGGTGCGGAGGTGGTGGAGATGACAAACACGTGAGTTTAATGTGTTTTGCAATTCACAATTGCAAATTAGTGTAGCCCCAATGCTACACTTCTCCATTTTTCTTCTTACACCAATTTTGGCGGCTCCATGATTCCTGCAAGACAATTTACCCAAATGGTTAGATTTTCCCCTCAAATCAACATCCTCACATTTAGAGTCTTAGTACTCTAAATGTTTAATTGATTTGAGGGTACTTCTCTGTTCTGAAATAAATACACTAAACTAACACTAAACTAACTATGAGTAATCAGGAGTGTAATTCTCTTAATAAACGACGCTGCATCCTCCCCGGCAACGGCGCCATGAAACTTTTGACAAATTTCACTAACACGAGCTTTTTCCAAAATATCCCAAGTTCGAATTTATTAAATGAAAAGAGTTATGATTCGTGGGTAAAGGGGTTTAAGGATATATTTCACTTTTATTACTCATGTGGGAAACTTTGATTTCAAATGGCGCGATGAAAATCCCCGGCCATGAAACTTTTGACAAGTTCCCATTACATGAGTATTTTCTAAAACATAATACTCCTGGTTTTCAATTTTATTTAATGAAAATCAATTTATGAAGATGGAGTTGGGATTAGGGATATATTTATAGGTTGTCACGTTTTTATTACTCGTGTTAAGAAACTGTGCCCCCGAAAGCGCACGGAGTCAAAAATTGCAGTATTTATAGTAAGTACCGGATCGTTCACTGGAGGATGTGCGATAGAAGCAGGGCCCACATCGTTTACTAAGATTTTCCACTCGGTTACTCAATTCGAGTTTGTGTTTTAAATTACCATCTACTTGACAGAATTTAAACTAAGTTATGAAAGCAATTAAAATAAAGCAGATAAAATTATTCTAGAAAGCGAATTAAATTTAATCTAAGAAAGCAATACAATTATTCTAAGAAAGCTGTTAAATTAATCTAAGAAAGCGGATTAAAATGAGACAGAAGGGACAGGAAGGAAAGAATAAAAATTGGACAAGATTCAGATGAAACACAATTAAACTTCCGTTTTAATATACAGATCTTTGTTTGGGATAATCCTTCAGTTAGCTAACTCTCATGCTTCCTATACTATGTTCCCTTTAACAGACAGGTACTTACAGTAAGGATTTACATGCCTTAAGACAACAAAATCTAAGATACCACATATGTATAACTGCCCCCGCGCAGAGGTATGTTATTTATCTGTGGTGGACAAGCAACACCCGACAAATCATTAGTTGAAATGCCAAGTACTGCTATCATTCTCCCATGTCACACCCAAAGATTCTAATCAAGCCCTGAACTATCCCTTAACTATCAGTCCTAGAAGCAGTTACACAACTCTCAATACAACCGAGTGACCTCTAAAGAAAGCAGTTAAAGGAAAGCAGTTTAAAAGAAAGCGGTAAAGAAAGCATTTAAAATCCTATCACTCGGAGGTTTTTGAAAGTCTGACCCTGATAGTAAAAGAAAGCCCCCAGTCAGAATGACTGGGTGTGGATCAAGAATTCCCTATTCTCGGTGAACCGCTCGCAGTGTTCACTTCCCGTCGGGTGGTTATGAGATACAAACTAATGAAACGAACTAATAGATTAGTTCGTTCCGGATGCACTCACTCAGGGCTCAAAAATAGGCATTGGCAGAAGAGAATAGCAGTTGAAAGGAACTCAACCCTATCTTAGAAAATAACCAAGGCCTATGTATTGTTCCTCTAGAATTATCTATCACACCGTATTTGAATCCAAGTGGACCCCATCTCAGTGTGATATTTAATACCAGATTTCCAACACAAAACAATTTTGGAAAATAATAGATTTGAAAATCATTCCCTAAACAGGTACTAGACTCTCAATAAGAACACAGACCCTTTCAGTCTAGATGAGACCTAATCGCTGACTCTGCTTCTAATTTCCCAAAATTAACCCCCAGTCGGATATGAATTAGTCATAACTGTGGAATTTATCCCTTACTCAGATCCGGATTTTATAAATGAATTTTTGTTGGAAATTTATTGTGAGACATCTGATTAAAATCAAGACTCCTGTGTCCTAGGGAAGGATCCCAAAATAATATTGACCACAATATCTACATAATAATATCATGCATAATTTATAGAGAAGTGTAAAATAAAATAACCCAAAATATAAGGTGGGTTTAGACAGAAGTTGGAACACAAAGATGAAATAGCCGGAGATGAGAAGAATTTATTAGGCTAAAAAGAGTGCCAGAAATAACTGGGGTGATCTGGACTGCAAACATCTGCTATCCAGTTCCCAATTATTCTAGATGGAATGATTTTTAGACAGAAAGGAATTCCGAGTGACGGTGACCACCGTCATTCAGCTCCCTTTTGTCTGTGAATGGAAGAAAAACCCACATATTTTCTTGCTGTAATAATTCTCAAATAATGTTGGTCGACATCATTTAATAATACTACAACTTGAATTCAGGTTTGAAATTAAAATAAAGAAAATAAAACTGTATCCGGATAGGAATCAGCTGAGCAGCTATTATAATCCCGGATGGACGAACCGCCAAGGCTTCCACCGACCACTATCCGGACCATGCAAAATAACATCTAGTAATTAATATACAGACCACGAGCTAGTTTATCCGTGTGGGAATACCCGCCAACATTAGTCTGTTATACCTCTTACTAGCTGTTTCACACAACACGGAAAAGACAAAATAAATCAAAAAAAATATTTTTGGGTCATCTTGTATGAGAGACATTGGTTTCTCATCCAAGGTTATGGAAATTAATCCATAATTACTCTTTTATATCTAAATAATCACTCATTCCATAATTAATTAATTAATTACAGTCCGGATTATATACTTAGATCATTAGAGTTTAATTTTTGTAGAAGAATCTTTTAATAGAAAATTGAACAAAGTTCTTTATATCAAATTAATCATGGGTTGAGATCATTGGATTTCAACCTCAAAATATTAACATAGAGGTTCAATTATTTAATGGTGAAGAGATGGAGAATAAAAATTTGGGCAAAAAGATTGCCAAGCCTGTCGCGGAACAGAGTTTGTGTCGCGGACCGTGGGTCCGCGACAGGGGAATGTAACATCCCAAATAATTAATTTATAGTTAATTAAATTAATTATCTTCATTTAGAATATAATCCTCTACCTTGGATTAGTGACTTATTTGCAAAGCCCAAGTTGTTCAAGGAAATGAAAGAAAAAGAGAGTCCAAGGACCTCAATTAAAAGAAGGGAAAGAGAACCAATACATGAAGATGCCCAACAAAGAAAGCCCAAACCATTAGCTCTGGCCCGGCCCACGACTAAAATACCCGGCCCGAGTCAACAACTTCCCTATTTATGCTTGGTCAAAGTCTTGAGAGTCCATTCTTTCCTCATTTCAATTCTTTCTTACCGTCAATTGCTCTCAAGGGAAAAGAGTATGAGTAGCTTTGAAGGACTAGTGGCTTGGAGTCTCAAATTCTTTGGGGAATTTCATTATACAACTATGAGGTAAGTTAATTCTTGTGTTAGTTTGTGGAATTGAGAAGTTTAGGGGCTGTTTGTGAGTAAAGACAAGGGGTGACGGGAATGATATAAATTTTTGGGAAATTTTGTAGTTGGAGTTGGAATTTGTGAAGGCATGCTCAATTGATAGATAAAGTTTGATTGCATGTGTGGTATTGATTCATAAATCCATTGTTCTTCCCTTTTGAGTGTTGATTTTGGCTGTGATGTTAATTTGGAGTAAAGAAGTTAGGATCTTATTTTATTATTGTTGGGAGAGATGAATGTTTAAACTCCAACCAAGTTCTTGTTTAATTCGGGAATTTGAATGGGGAATTGAGGATGAGGAGGTGCACAGGATGAAGTTGGGGAAGATGATGTTAGATTGGAATGTTATGTATAGCATGTATGTATATTGTAGCTTGAGAATTAATTTATCACCTTATAACACTAATTTTCGTCACTTGAAGACGAGTGGATAAAGGTCTTGTAACTTGGTGAAATTGAGAAGATTACTCAAGAAACTTGAGGGGGATGAATATATACTCAAGTGATAAGAGTTTTCTTGATTGAATTGTTAATTTCCAACACTTTAGGATGGGTTTTTGGGAGGTGGTTCGAAAGTGACGAATTTGACATGTGCACTTGATTCTTGTAGTTTAAAGCTATGGAATCTCCTCAATCTTAGCTTATTAGCTTATGCATGTGTATAAGATAGTGATTTGGACTTCCATCCTTAGTATGTTTTGAGTTTTAGTTGAAATTGGAAGTTGGGAGGAAGATGTTGAGGGATTGGAATGAATGATAATTTTACTTTAATTTATTGTGGTTGTAGATTCGATTAAAGCTTGGAGAGGATTCAAAAGGGAAGTTGGAGCTTGGAAACCTCAAAATTTAAGGCAAGGGATAGGATAATGCTTGATTTGAATAATGGTAGCAAGATGGGAAAATGAATTTTGTTTTTGGACAGTCAGCCTTGGCGTATTTCGACGCCAGAGAGCCATTCTTGGCGTCGCTAGCCTAGGCGACGCCAAGCAGGGGGAAAAATATTTTTTTTCCTTCTTCAGTCCTGGCGTCAACTGACGCTAGGAGGCTCTTCTTGGCGTTGGCAGCCTTGCCGACACCAGCTGTTGGAAATTCCCATTTTTCAGGGTTGGCGTTTATCTACGCCAGACATCATGTTTTGGCGTAGTTAGCCTTGTCTACGCCAGAAATTCAAATTTCATATTTTTGTGACGTCTTACTATTATATCTTCCTTTATATATGGTTATTGATGTTGGAGTATATTGGAATTTACGAGATACGAACCTAGACAAATTCATAAGTTCATCTTATGTGATTATGCGTTAAAATTGGGATTATATTGTGGTTGCCGTTATCGAGGCTTGGCAAACCTCAGTCGTATATAAATGGATATGTTGAGTTTATTCTATGTTCTTGATTGGGATTTACTCCCTTGACTGGAATTGACCCGTAGGGATATTCAGCTGATATCCCGGGTCTGTGTGTTGTGCGTGTGGCACGATGCGGCAATTGGGGAGTGAACCCTTTGCCATGACCCGCTAGACGCCGCTCTTGTCAGTGACGACTATCCGGCTCCCTCACCTATGTTATTGGCCCTGCGTAGGCTGTTCGTCCGCGGCGGGGGCGACGTTGACGGGCAGTTCATTATGATGGGAGAGGGTGGTGTCCTCTCGCCAATGATGACTGTCGACCATGGTTATTAGGAAACGCGTTAGACATGATTAATTGCTGCATTTAGGATAGATAGACACATAGGTCATATCATACATTTCATCATATCATAACATTTATTTGATTGCAGTGGTTGAAGCACCGGTATGGGACGGTGTGATGGTTTGCATTCTTTTACTTATTTATTTAATTACTTTGTTAATGTTTGACAGTAGTATGTGGTTGATGTATCCCCATCCCCCATTATTATTCCCTTGCTCAGTACCCGTACTGACCCCTGCTATTTTCTTTTATAGATACTCCTGAGGAAGGCGCGGTGCATTGGGCATATTGAAGGGTTGGGGATGAGCGAACATGTTTTATTCCCTTAAATGGTTTTTGCTCACTTAGTTATTGGACATATTATGTGCTTTTATCGTTAATTATTCTGCCGTGAGTTTTAATATAATTAGAAACGCCTGTGAGCCGTAGTAGTTCAAGACTTCGATTTATTACTGAGTTAATATTTTAACTGATAATTATGAGATTGATAGCAGGGCCGAATGCCCGGATATGTTGTTAATTTGATATATGTATATATATATATATATATATATAATTACTATAACTATGGTGTGGTGGGATTTTTCTGATTCTTCAGGTACTCAGCTTCGTGTTACAGACCCTAAGTTGACTGGCCAACAGCTTAGATGATGTAGCACGGCAATGACGTCACGGAAATTTTTGGTTTAAAATTTTCGGGACGTTACAGAGTGGTATCAGAGCGGTTTGCTCTATTATGTGTTAAAACTTGATAAAAGCATGTGGTGAGGTGTGTGGGGATTGCATATAGGATAGGTTTTGCATTGTCATATGCTAGTTAGATTTATTTTTGTTATTGGTTTTCTGTTATATATACTGCGCACCTTGTATTAAGTCATGGTTTGTAAGATAACCATGGGTAAATAACAAGGATATCCTTAGGGGGTCTATGAAAAAAATTCAGTTAGCAACTTATTTAGAAGTTGTTGAACAGTTATGTTAATATTGTTATTAATTTATGGTATTGTGGTATGTTTGGAGCCGTCTTTGAGGCCAATGCAGGTACGGAATATCCGGATGACGCAAGTGCGAAATATCGACAAGAAGCACACAAACCGCTAAGCATGGGGTCACCATCAACAATACTTTCTTCGGGAGGCCCCGTAATTTATTGAAGCTGATCAACACTGTTAAATCACTCATGAGGCCATCCGAATGATCCTCATCGATACTCTAGCAGCATTAATATTTTTCCACTGCTTTGATATTTTAATAGTTCGAATTACTTGTCATCTACAATGGTATAGTATCAGTGCATTATTTAAAAATTTTCAAACTCCTCTACAGTTTCCCAAAATTATATGCTACATTCTCACTGACTTCCTTATTTCATTGGAAGCTTCTTAAGTTTTTGTTTGAGTCAGCTTTCCTTTCATTCATTGTTTAAATTGTACTACTACTTCATTTCTATTCGAAGTAGAGTCGTTGCGTAACGAGTATTCGGTTAGTGCCTTCTAATTTCTACAGAATTATTATTCTTATAATAATTCGGAGTCTATATTCGTCAGTATGATTCATGTTGCTAATTTGAATCATCTCATTATTGATTTGCTTAGTCAATTATATTGTTCCTTTATATAATAGTTTCCGTCTCATTGTCCTTATTTCTGCAAACAACGATTTTAGTTGTTTAGCATTTTCCTTCTACCAGTATCGGAATATTTTAACTCCCGATATAATCCTGAATTTACCATACCCTTGGGAAGTTGATCTCACTTTCTAACTTGTGTGGGGATTGTTGTTACTTTTTGTGATGCAGGTTCATACCGAGTCAAGAACGTCTATGGAACCGTTGAGATAACACTACACTTTATGCAATTGCCATCAGAGATACGAAGCAAAACCTCCCCACAGTGCGAAGCTGTGAGCGACTGAGTAAAGATGTAAGTGGATTATCCGGAATAGAATTAAGTCCCAACACAATTCAAAGAAATTCTTATTGGATGATTAACGACTTTAACATTTAAGAATTATGTAAGATATAATCCGAATGAGATTGGAATCCAGGAATGCCATCAAGATGAACACTACAAGCCATAGATTGAGATGACTCTCGGGATAAAATTCACTATAGTTTGGATCGGTAAGCATGAAACCGGAGTGGATTGTATTAAATTTCCAGTGTTTCAACGAAAAAACACGAGACCGACGAGAGAATTATGTGAGGAAATGCAACCAAACACATAGCTTCAAGCCAACATAACGATTGCATCTCAGAAATCGTGATGCAAGCCGTAAAAAAAAATGTGAGAAGAATCACGGCAAGAGCTTGAGACTCATGGATTCCCAACGAATGGTGAGCTCATTTAAAGACGACACATCTAATCGACCTGCCGGAGTCGACGTAGCATTAGAGAAAAGGCTACCGCTTAAAATGGAATACGTGATATAATTTGGATTTTTGTGACTGAATATAGGGTCGTGTATTTGGTTCCAGTGTAAGAGGGAGAAACATATGGTGATGCTAGGTTGCTCTTACGACATCCAACAACGTTCGAGTTTCCGGTTGGCATTGTCTTGGAACTAATTTAAAAGTAGTACAAGAACGAATAGTTTTCTTTGAAACCTACTGAGTACTATTATCAAGTTTCAAGTGCAATGCTTGGAAGCAATCAATTGTGCTTTTATGCATGACAGTGTCATATCTGTAATACCGTTGATCGCTTCAACTTGTGAGCTGAGGCCTCTTCCTAATATATGGCATTTTGCTATAAGGGAAAATGCCATACTTGTTTATCTTCATAGGGTTTCATTCACAGTAATGTTTGATTTATTAGCATTTTCCCTCCATTAGCATTCAATGATATAGTTCTCGATGCTATCATGGAATTCCAATATATTGAGGAACTCAATCTTGTCTTCTATTGTGAGATAGAAATCGCTTGTTTCCTTTTTACAGGCTGTTATTAGTTCCAGTCAAATCAAGAATTTTCATTAAGCAACTGCAATAATGTCGAGCGTAGTGTCCTCAACTCCGGAGACTTGGAGAAAAATCCGTAATACTATCGGGCGAGGAGCAACAAGTTGGAAGTAAATAATCGGAATCGAATTGAGACTAAAGAGTCAGAGGTAAATTTTGAAGATCGAGTATCTATCATATCAGTTATGAGCAGTGGATAGTACTCCTCAATGTAAGACAAAATTTAGGAACGTCATCGAATTAACGAGCAGAAGTCATATAATAATATGGCAAATGAGCAGAGTTCGAGTCGGTAGACAGAAAACCCGAGTAAGTTTATTAAATTTCCAGTATTCCAACACGGAGACGACGAGATTGGAAGAACAATTATGCAGCGTGATGTATTGGAACCGGGGAATTGAGTTCAACAACATGATCCAATCTTGGAAAGTATTATGTAGCATACAAGAAGGCTCAAGAGAAGGTGTTGAATAAGCACGAGACTCAGGAACTACAATGGATATCGACCTTTTGAGGAGTATTTACCCGCTAAGAGATGTTAAAGAAAGCATAAAAAAAATGAAAAAAAAAATGGAAGGGAACAGGTTGAAAACAATATATCTATGATGGATGAGAGGTGGTGAATTTCTACGAAATTACAAGATCAATTCTTGTGCAGTTAGGAAGATCGCCCGTGCTTGTCGTAATTCTCTTATGACCATTGTCAACGCACAGGGAGCATCTTGATATCGTTCGAGCATCAAGGAGAAAGAAAGTGTGGGCACATACGGAAAAAGGGGATGATTCTTAAAAATAGTAAAGTTGAGGGCATGACTCATCAAGCAGACAACCAAAATCGGCAAAATTCAGCGGAGGCAAGATGAAAGGAAATCGCCCACCAGGAATATGATCTTACTATCACCAGCAACACTCAAGAAATATATTGACGTCGTGCCAAAATCAACAAAAATAGAAGCGAAGAATCATGTGAGGAAAGAGTAATTCCTCAAAAGGAGTACAGTTGAATCCTTAGCTTGTCAAGTGAAAGCGGGGGCTGGTGAATTTTTAGAGACAGGTTGAAAGAAACTCTAGACTCTAAAAGGTTGTGCTCGTTAAGTTTCCATTCATAAGTCCGATTTAGAAGTAAAGAAAATCTGGAATCGAATTTATCAACTCAATAGGACCGTTGTAGGTATGAATGCCAACGATAGGCCCCACGTAATTCAGAGGAAGAATAGTGCATACGATCAGGCAACATTGTTTAACGTAATGTGGTGAATGTGGCAAGAGCCGCAAGTAATATAAGTGTACGATGACAACGAACGATGCTAACTTCCTTGGTTCATACCCTTACCTCATTCGAGGACGAATGACCCTAAGGGGGAGGGATTGTAACATCCCAAATAATTAATTTATAGTTAATTAAATTAATTATCTTCATTTAGAATATAATCCTCTACCTTGGATTAGTGACTTATTTGCAAAGCCCAAGTTGTTCAAGGAAATGAAAGAAAAAGAGAGTCCAAGGACCTCAATTAAAAGAAGGGAAAGAGAACCAATACAATGAAGATGCCCAACAAAGAAAGCCCAAACCATTAGCTCTGGCCCGGCCCACGACTAAAATACCCGGCCCGAGTCAACAACTTCCCTATTTATGCTTGGTCAAAGTCTTGAGAGTCCATTCTTTCCTCATTTCAATTCTTTCTTACCGTCAATTGCTCTCAAGGGAAAAGAGTATGAGTAGCTTTGAAGGACTAGTGGCTTGGAGTCTCAAATTCTTTGGGGAATTTCATTATACAACTATGAGGTAAGTTAATTCTTGTGTTAGTTTGTGGAATTGAGAAGTTTAGGGGCTGTTTTTGTGAGTAAAGACAAGGGGTGACGGGAATGATATAAATTTTTGGTAAATTTTGTAGTTGGAGTTGGAATTTGTGAAGGCATGCTCAATTGATAGATAAAGTTTGATTGCATGTGTGGTATTGATTCATAAATCCATTGTTCTTCCCTTTTGAGTGTTGATTTTGGCTGTGATGTTAATTTGGAGTAAAGAAGTTAGGATCTTATTTTATTATTGTTGGGAGAGATGAATGTTTAAACTCCAACCAAGTTCTTGTTTAATTCGGGAATTTGAATGGGGAATTGAGGATGAGGAGGTGCACAGGATGAAGTTGGGGAAGATGATGTTAGATTGGAATGTTATGTATAGCATGTATGTATATTGTAGCTTGAGAATTAATTTATCACCTTATAACACTAATTTTCGTCACTTGAAGACGAGTGGATAAAGGTCTTGTAACTTGGTGAAATTGAGAAGATTACTCAAGAAACTTGGGGGGGATGAATATATACTCAAGTGATAAGAGTTTGCTTGATTGAATTGTTAATTTCCAACACTTTAGGATGGGTTTTTGGGAGGTGGTTCGAAAGTGACGAATTTGACATGTGCACTTGATTCTTGTAGTTTAAAGCTATGGAATCTCCTCAATCTTAGCTTATTAGCTTATGCATGTGTATAAGATAGTGATTTGGACTTCCATCCTTAGTATGTTTTGAGTTTTAGTTGAAATTGGAAGTTGGGAGGAAGATGTTGAGGGATTGGAATGAATGATAATTTTACTTTAATTTATTGTGGTTGTAGATTCGATTAAAGCTAGGAGAGGATTCAAACGGGAAGTTGGAGCTTGGAAACCTCAAAATTTAAGGCAAGGGATAGGATAATGCTTGATTTGAATAATGGTAGCAAGATGGGAAAATGAATTTTGTTTTTGGACAGTCAGCCTTGGCGTATTTCGACGCCAGAGAGCCATTCTTGGCGTCGCTAGCCTAGGCGATGCCAAGCAGGGGGAAAAATTTTTTTTTTTCCTTCTTCAGTCCTGGCGTCAACTGACGCTAGGAGGCTCTTCTTGGCGTCGGCAGCCTTGCCGACACCAGCTGTTGGAAATTCCCATTTTTCAGGGTTGGCGTTTATCTACGCCAGACATCATGTTTTGGCGTAGTTAGCCTTGTCTACGCCAGAAATTCAAATTTCATATTTTTGTGACGTCTTACTATTATATCTTCCTTTATATATGGTTATTGATGTTGGAGTATATTGGAATTTACGAGATACGAACCTAGACAAATTCATAAGTTCATCTTATCTGATTATGCGTTAAAATTGGGATTATATTGTGGTTGCCGTTATCGAGGCTTGGCAAACCTCAGTCGTATATAAATGGATATGTTGAGTTTATTCTATGTTCTTGATTGGGATTTACTCCCTTGACTGGAATTGACCCGTAGGGATATTCAGCTGATATCCCGGGTCTGTGTGTTGTGCGTGTGGCACGATGCGGCAATTGGGGAGTGAACCCTTTGCCACGACCCGCTAGACGCCGCTCTTGTCAGTGACGACTATCCGGCTCCCTCACCTATGTTATTGGCCCTGCGTAGGCTGTTCGTCCGCGGCGGGGGCGACGTTGACGGGCAGTTCATTGTGATGGGAGAGGGTGGTGTCCTCTCGCCAATGATGACTGTCGACCATGGTTATTAGGAAACGCGTTAGACATGATTAATTGCTGCATTTAGGATAGATAGACACATAGGTCATATCATACATTTCATCATATCATAACATTTATTTGATTGCAGTGGTTGAAGCACCGGTATGGGACGGTGTGATGGTTTGCATTCTTTTACTTATTTATTTAATTACTTTGTTAATGTTTGACAGTAGTATGTGGTTGATGTATCCCCATCCCCCATTATTATTCCCTTGCTCAGTACCCGTATTGACCCCTGCTATTTTCTTTTATAGATACTCCTGAGGAAGGCGCGGTGCATTGGGCATATTGAAGGGTTGGGGATGAGCGAACATGTTTTATTCCCTTAAATGGTTTTTGCTCACTTAGTTATTGGACATATTATGTGCTTTTATCGTTAATTATTCTGCCGTGAGTTTTAATATAATTAGAAACGCCTGTGAGCCGTAGTAGTTCAAGACTTCGATTTATTACTGAGTTAATATTTTAACTGATAATTATGAGATTGATAGCAGGGCCGAATGCCCGGATATGTTGTTAATTTGATATATGTATATATATATATATAATTACTATAACTATGGTGTGGTGGGATTTTTCTGATTCTTCAGGTACTCAGCTTCGTGTTACAGACCCTAAGTTGACTGGCCAACAGCTTAGATGATGTAGCACGGCAATGACGTCACGGAAATTTTTGGTTTAAAATTTTCGGGACGTTACAGGGGAATCTCGACAGGGAGGTGGGAGATAAGAGAAATGGAATATTTAGAAAATTAGGGTTTGTTGTGTCGCTAAACACAAATCCGTGTCGCTAGGCATGGCCTCGCGACAGGGTCTAGCGACACAAGGTTTGAAAATCCAACAAGGGCATAATTCCTGTCGCGGAACAAGAAGTGTGTCGCGGACCGTGGGTCCGCGACAGGGGTTTCGCGACAGAGCCCTTCCAGAATAAAATACAAGTATTTGGGTCCTCTGTCGCTAATCAAGGAGTGTGTCGCGGACCACGGGTCCGCGACAGGGGTTTCGCGACAGAAGGGTTTTAAAAATTTTACAAAATTTTGGCAGCATAACGCCTTATATTGCATTGCATGGAAGTGCGTTGTCATCCGTGGGATCACAACGGGAAAATTACGTTGCAACCCGTGGGGTTACAACGTGATGCAATACAATATAAGAAATGCAATTTTAAATAAAATATGCACAAACACTTTAATACTACCCCTTTCTAGATCTAATGGACTAGAAATAGAAATAAAACAAAATAAAAGAACTACCTAAAAAAAGAAAACAGGAGCAGTACACTAAAAACAAGAAAAAAATAACAAAAACTAGAATTAAAAGCAAAAACAAACACAAACTATGCTAGCATACCAAAATTAAAAATAAAACCTACACTAAATCTATCAAGGGGTAAATGTAAAGTGTTGATACATTTATTAAATCTAAATAAAGCATTTAAACTAACTAAAATAACAAAAGTGGTCAAGCAACCCAACAAAATAAAAACAGAACATCAAAATAAAAAGGAAGAAACCATGACAAATTTTTGTGGGGCCTTTTCTTGATTGAAGCAACAAAACATGGTTCAAGGTACACTTATTAATTAAGTGTTTGAAACCTAAAATACAAAAATATAAACTGGAAAAACAAATGAACACTAGCTACACCTATTTATTACAAAGCATAAATTAAAATAAACTAAGATCTACTTCTACATTGCATAAAAGTAAATTAAACTACCTATACTAATTTTTGGAGAGCACAGTGGTGCCTCCATGAACAGTAAAGAAAACTAAGTGTAGCTAGGTTACTGTTCAAGGGTGTGGGAAGATATATTTATAGGGAGTAGGGAAAAAGCCCTAGGCCCATTAAAGGTCCATGTCGCTAGACGAAATGCTGTGTCGTGGAACAATTTGTGGCTAGGGACACAAAATATAATTGCATTTGACTTCAGGACTTCTGTGCGCAGGGGGACAGGAGCTTGAGTCCCAAGAGATAAGACAAAATTTCTTACCCATCGGGACCTCAAGTCCTGGGAGCTCCTGAGTATTGGAGCACATGGGCAAATTTGATTGAGCATGTCACGTGGGGGGGGCTTGCTCCTTTTAATTCTTCTGTCGCGGGGCGCGAGTCTACTCCCTGTCGCGATACTCCATTTTTATCTGTCCCTAGCCATCTGTCCCGAGACTCTCTCACTGTCCTTAGGCTATTTTCCTGTCGCGAGGCACCTGTAGCGGAATATACTTCGCGACAGGGGTCTGGGGTCCGAAATTTTCCTGTCCCTAAACCATTTTTCCCTGTCCCTAGACTCCGTGTCGCTAAACATGGCCTCGCGACAGGGATTTGTCTAGCGACTGGCTTTTAGGCTTGGGACTGGGGTCCGGATATATTTTATCTCTTATTTTTCATTTTCTCTTTCTTCTTTATTTTCTCTTCTCTTTCTGTTTCCTTTTTCCATTCCTCTCTCCATTCTTTCTTTTCTCTTGTTTTCTTCTCTTCCATCCGTCTCTTCTTCTTCATTTTTCTCTTCCTGCTCCATTTTCGTTTTCTCTATTTCCTATCTTCTTCAGTTTCTTCATTCTTCTTCTTTTTGATTTCTTTTTCGTTCCAGTTTCCTGTCTCCTCCTTCTTCTTTCTATTTTCTTTCATTCTTTCTCTCTTCGTTTCCAGTTTTCAAATCTTGTCATTTTTCAGTTTTGGAATTTTGTTGAGGTGGCTGGTCTGGGCGATGGACGGCGGTGATGGTGCGGCAGCCGGAGAAGTGGCGGAGAGAATCGGTGGTGGCGACGAGGGGTAGCCGGAGTGGACGAAGGTTCTGGAACGGCGGTTGCAGAGTAACGAGGGCGGCGATGGCGGATGTGCGGCGGTGAACGGAGAGGCGACGGAGGCGAGTGGCGGTGGTGGTTCACTGGCGGCGGTGGCGGAATTGAAGAAGATTGAGGGCTGCGGTGGCGGAATTGAAGAAGATTGAGGGGTGAGGATGGTCGGAAAAGGAGAGGTGGTGGCGGATTTGAAGAGGGCGGTCGGAATCGGAGGAGGCTCGAGGATAGAGGAGGGGTGGCCGGAAAGACAAACGGCGATGGGATGCGGGTGGCTGCGGCTGTTTGGACGATGGTGGGGCTGATTCGGGAATGGTGGAGCTGCCGGAGAAGGGCGGCGTGCCGGCGGTAGGGTGGCGGCGGTTTAGGGTTAGGGTTAGGGTTGGTGGTTGAGGTGAATGGATTGGGCTTTGGTGTTGGGCCAAGGGGATGGTATTGGGCTTGAGGAATGGTTGAAAGTATTGGGTTAATTGTTTGACTGGGCCTGATCAAATTGAATTGGGTATTGGACTGAAAATATGATTGGGCTTGGAGTTGGGCAATGATGGTAGTGGACTGGACTTAAAAACTCTTTGGACCAATTTAACTTAAATCACCTGTAATTAATTAAAATTAAAAGTGATTAGTGGACCAATTAATTTAAGTATAGCAGAAATACAGAAAGAAAAAATAACCATAAAAATTATAAATATATACATCTAAATATAAAATAATATAAATAAGTATATTTATTCCACTTGATTATTTGGTTTGTGCTCCATTTAATGAACCCGTGTTCCACCGAATAGATAATGCAAACCATAATTACCAAATGTGGGATTCTTAATATTTTTATCATGTTTTTGGATTTTTTAATATGAAATTAATGAAAATAACAATATTTTTGTTTTTTTCAATACCAGCTTATTATTTATACAAACTTGCATAAATCTGTTAAATTCAACTGCTTTCTTATATAAATAAGACCGGAATGCGATCAAATGTCCGTATTAGACACGGAAATAGATTGAAAATAATGGTTAATTTTTGGCCATTATCAGTGACTTTTTCAATTCGTACTCTTCTGGTGATTTTGGTAATGTCAAGATGGGAAACAATGGTGTTTCAAAGATTGTGGGCATTGGAGAGATTTGTTTGGAGACAAATCTTGGTACCAAATTAATACTCAAGGATGTGAGACATGTTCCAGATATTCGTCTCAATTTGATCTCAGCTGGAAAGTTAGATGATGATGGTTTCTGCAACTACTTAGGTGAAAGTAAATGGAAGCTCACCAAAGGGTCTTTGATAGTTGCAAAAGGAAATAAGGTGAGCACACTCTATGTTATGCAAGCAAAGATATTCAAAGGGGAGACAAATGTTGTTCAGAAATGTGTCAGCATTGACCTTTGGCACAAGAGACTTGGCCATGTGAGTGAGAAGAGCTTGCAAACTCTCTCAAGGAAGCAATTTCTACCGAATTTGCAAGGTACATCTCTGAAAACTTGTCTTGATTGTATTGCTGGTAAAGCACATAGAGTTTCATTCCATACTTATCCTCTACATAGAAAGTCTGGTGTACTTGATTTGATTCATACTGATGTTTGTTTTATGCGAGATAAATCTCTTGGAGGTGCTGTCCACTTTGTTACATTTATTGATGACCACTCAAGGAAAGTGTGGGCCACTGCTTTGAAAACCAAGGATCAGGTTTTTGATGTCTTCAAGGAGTTTCATGTCAGGGTTGAAAGGGAAACAGGAAAGAAGCTGAAGGCAGTCAGAGCAGATAATGGTGGTGAATACAGAGGGCCGTTTGAGAGTTATTGCAGAACTTATGGTATCAGGCTTGAGAAGACTCCAGCGAAGACACCACAGCTGAATGGTGTTGCTGAAAGGATGAACAAGACAATTGAAGAAAGGATCAGGTGTATGCTTTTGAATGCAAAGCTTCCCAAAAGCTTTTGGGGGGAGGCTATGCGGACTGCAGTTGATTTGATAAATCTTTCTCCAAGCACTACTCTTGATGGTGATGTTCCCAACAGAGTTTGGAGTGGGAAAGATGTTTCCTGTGACTACTTGAGAGTGTTTGGCTGCAGAGCTTTTGTTCATGTTCCGAAAGATGAGAGGTCGAAGCTTGATGATAAGGCCAAAGAATGCATCTTCTTGGGTTATGGTCATGAAGAACTTGGTTACAGGTTATGGGATCCAGTGAACAAGAAAATTGTGAGAAGCAGAGATGTTGTATTTCTTGAAGATCAGTTTGGGGATGATGTCAGCAAAGATAAGAGTCACAGTTCCTTTGCAGAAATTCCAGTTAGATTGGATCCAGTTCCTTCTCCCTTAGTAGGTCATGATCACGGGGGAGACACACGACAAGAAGGTGGTGATAATGAACCTGAAAAGCTATGAAGAAGCCATTGGTCATGAAGCCTGAGTATGTGATGCTTACAGATGGAAATGAACCTGAAAGCTATGAAGAAGCCATTGGTCATGAAGCCAAGAATGAGTGGTTGAAAGCCATGCAAGATGAGATGAAATCTTTAAAAGATAATCAGACTTATGAGTTGGTAAAACTACCAGAGGGTAAGAAAGCACTCAAGAACAGGTGGGTTTACAGGTTAAAGACTTCAGAAAATAGCTCACAACCAAGGTACAAAGCAAGGTTGGTTGTGAAAGGTTTTGGTCAAAAGAAAGGTGTTGACTTCGAAGAAATATTTTCTCCAGTTGTGAAGATGAGCTCCATCAGAGTTGTTCTTGGTCTGGCCGCCCGTTTAAATTTGGAAATTGAGCAACTTGATGTGAAAACTGCATTCCTTCATGGTGATCTAGAGGAGGAAATCTACATGGAACAACCTCAAGGCTTTGAAGTCAAAGGGAAAAAGAACTTGGTTTGTAAGCTTAAGAAGAGCTTGTATGGATTGAAGCAAGCTCCAAGGCAATGGTACAAGAAGTTCGATTCATTCATGATGGGTCAATGGTATACCAGAACACTGTCTGATCATTGTGTGTTTGTGAAGAGGTATTCTGATGATGATTACATTATCCTACTGCTATATGTAGATGACATGTTGATTGTTGGCCATGATGCTAGCAAGATTGAGAAGTTAAAGAGAGAATTGGATAAGTCTTTTGCAATGAAAGACTTAGGCCCTGCTAAACATATACTTGGCATGAAGATAACCCGAGACAGGAAGAAGGGTAAACTTTGGCTATCTCAGGAACGCTATGTTGAGACTGTGCTTGAGAGGTTCAACATGAGCAAAGCAAAGGCAGTATCTTCTCCACTTGCAAGTCACTTCAAACTTTCAGTTAAACAGTGCCCTACAAGTGAGAAAGAAAAAGAATAGATGAGCAAAGTTCCTTACGCATCAGCAGTTGGCAGCCTGATGTATGCTATGGTTTGCACAAGACCAGATATAGCTCATGCAGTTGGAGTAGTGAGCCGGTTTCTCTCTAATCCCGGAAAAGAACATTGGGCTGCAGTGAAATGGATTCTCAGATACTTGAGAGGTACTTCCAGTGTATGTTTATGCTTTGGTACTAATGAGCCTATTCTGGTTGGATATACAGATTCAGATATGGCAGGTGATGTCGATTCCAGGAAGTCCACGTCGGGGTTCTTGATGACTTTTGCAGGGGGAGCCGTTTCTTGGCAATCAAGATTGCAAAAGTGTGTTGCTTTGTCTAGTACTGAATCTGAATATATTGCCATCACAGAAGCTTGCAAAGAAGCTTTGTGGATGAAGAAATTGTTGGAAGAGCTCGGTATTGAACAAGAGAAGTGGATTATTTACAGTGACAGTCAGAGTGCAATCCATCTATCTAAGAATTCGAGTCTCCATTCGAGATCCAAGCATATTGATTACAGGTATCATTGGATTCGTGACGTGCTTGAAGACAAACAGTTGAGTTTGGAAAAGATCCACACAAGTGAGAATTCAGCAGATATGTTCACCAAGTCTTTACCGAAAGAGAAGTTCGAAGCATGTAGGCGAGGAGCGGGCTTGGTAGAGCCCAGAAAATGAGCAGACGGGGGAGAATTGTTAGGTCTGCTCATTAATTGAGCACAGACCAATAAGG
This sequence comes from Hygrophila difformis, assembly GCA_030278955.1. Classification (NCBI taxonomy): domain Eukaryota; kingdom Viridiplantae; phylum Streptophyta; class Magnoliopsida; order Lamiales; family Acanthaceae; genus Hygrophila; species Hygrophila difformis. Next base: position 66,492,188 of record JAOANR010000001.1, read on the forward strand.
CCATTGTGGCCTACTGACATCAAGAAAACAAAAAAAAAAAAAAGGAAAACTTACCTGTACGCAATAAATGAGGGGCGGTGGGAGAAGGCAATAGCAGCTCCCACAAATTGACAATTGAATGATCAAGGGCAGTGAGACAGACTCAAAAAAAATTGAGAGCAGAAGCAGAACGAAACAGAGAAAGAAAGCAGAGAAAGAGAAGGAGGAAGAAGAAGGCCAATCCTTCAATCCGTCCGGCAGAAAATTCACATCTTTGGTGAAATCCTTTCTATTACACCTCTGTTGTTCTTAGCCTAGAATTGATTCTAGACGTATACATATTTTGGGGAATCCACTGCCGTCTGTGATTATTTTGTTGATTAGCCAAGATTAGTGAAAATCTTGATGATTGTTGGTGAACCTCTAGGCATATGCAAGAGAGAAACATTGGTGTACCCATTATTTGATATAGTGGAGATTTTGAGATGGTGGCGACTGGCCCGTGGTTTTTACCTTCTTTTTGAAGGGTTTTCCACGTATAAATCTTGGTGTCGATTTACTGCTTTATGGTTGCTTATTGTTGATTTGGTGTTGTTGGCTTGATTGCATCTGTTGGAAACTCATTTGGCACACAGGGGATATACTGTTTTGGATATTGCTATTGTTTTGGTATTTCTGGTGATCCCACAGGTTCCGCATTATTCCGCTATTTTTCCCAACAAAACTGATCTCCGACTTTTTCTGCTTCTGATTGTATTTAATATAAGGTCTTGGGTAGAACTGTGCCACCGAAGCTTCCTAAGAGCCTTAGCCGTCTGCAACATATTCAATTCGAGATAATTTGTTTCGATAGTGTGAATAATCTCAAATCTGCCCCCTGCCTGATTCGAAGCTCCCCTAATTTGCGAACCCTTGTGATTAGCGTAAGTGGCTGCCCTCAGGGCATGCACCTATATGTTCGTATTTCCTTATCTAATGTACTGTACTCACCATTCTTGTCGTTATTACAGTATGAATCTCTAACTCATTATTCGAGACATTGGCAGGATGTGGAAGATGATGAGTATGAGGACAAGGATGCTGCCATTCAATATCTGAAGAAGAAACAGAAATCGACAATACCTTTCAGTAGCAGCCTCAAAGAAGTAAAGTTCGATCGCATACATGGGTGGCCAACCGAAATGGAATTTGTAAAGCTGCTTTTATTGGGGGCAAAGAAACTTAGAAAAATTGAAATCCAAGAAATCGGTGGTGAACATGAAGTGTCCATCTTAAGGGAGTTGGCAAGCTTCCGTCGAGCATCATCACAAGCAGTAATCTTAACTGGCAAGTAAAAAAATTTCATTGCAATTTTGGACATATGTATGTACGGAAATTCATCCCTGGAAAAATAGACATGTAACTCACCCGGGCTTGTTTCCATTTGAAATTTTGGGTTTTCTGTGAACTATGTGGTTGTCGCATTAATGTTTTTCATATGTATTAAATTTCTATATAAGTATAGTTATTGGGAGGGCGGGAACAACAGAATTTACAGGAACACCACCATAAGGGAATATAAAGTTATGACATAAGTATGTTGAGAACTTGAGATCGGAATGTGGAGTTTTGAAGTGTCTTGAATTCTGAATTTCTTAATAATGTTGGATCTTTCAATTACGAAGGTCTTAAATTGATGAATGGTCTTAATCGAGGACTTGATTATCATGTCATAACAATATGTCATCAGTGGGGAATACTCCTACATGTGAATAAAATTGAAGATGAGGAAATGTTTATATACCTCCAATATCTGGAAAGCATACTTGTCCTTATTGCACACGCACAATGGCGAGCGTTGCGGACCCAAGTGAAGTCCAGTGAAGGTAAAAGCCAAAAGCTACGAGACACCACTCAAATTATATGTTTTGATATAAAAATATTTTAAGTTTGTTTTAATGATCTCGCTCGTAACTTTTTATGGTAAATTATCCCCAATATTTTTTTGAATGATATTCTAATTTGTGCTACAAATGAATCTTGGTGTTAATTTGGGAGGATAGGGGCTAATGCAATTCGAGTCCTAATCCTATCGATCTTATGCCAAAAGCTTTTGAGGTGTTTTTGGCTTTTGTTTATGCCAAACACTTTTGATGGAAAAAATAGTGTTTATTTTGGTTTTTTAGAAAAAACAAAAGCACCTCGAAAAGTTGCAAAAGTGCTTCTGAGAGAAGTAGCATAAGACCATGTTTATCCATGACCTTTGGTCCCAAAGCCAACCATACACATCATTATTGAAATTAAAAAAATATATAAAAAATATGCCATTGTCCCTTGAAGGTGGTTCGACCAAAATAAATATGAGACCACTTGGTCTCATCTTCTTTCATCTCCTTTGGCCAATGGGATGGGGACATTTGTCTCCTTCCCATTGGTCAATTAAAATTTTAAACCATTTCTATTAAAATTATTGTATTTTTTATAATTTAAAATAAAAATAAATAAAAAAATATACCATATTTTTTTTAATTTTTCGTACTCTACAAATAGAGACCACTCTTGCTATATTTATTTTAAATACATAATATATCAATTTTGATATATTTAACCATTTTAAATTTATATAAACTAAAAATAAACAAAAAAAATATATTAATATTTTTAGATTTTTTATTCTTTATATATAAGATAAATGTTTTATATTTTTGATACATCAATTTTTTTATATTTTATATAATCAAAATAATTATATATAATATTGTGGTTGGATGGTTGGGTGGTTATTGATAAAGTATGTAAAATTTGGATGGTTGGGTTGGGATGAATATTGATGAGTTGGAGGAGAGAGAAATTAATAAAATAATGAGATGGTTGGATGGTTGGGTGGTTGTGGATAGAGGTAGCCTAAGGAGTGCTCTCCGAAAAACAGAAACCAAAAACATCTAGTAATATATGCAAGGTCTTAAATGCCCATACTACTTAATACTAAATTATACTAAATATATCTTATTCCCATTTAAAAAGCATATCCTTTTTGGTAATTACATCATTACAAGAGAAAAACTGTTTTTCAAATATTCTATCCAAACACAAAAGTTACATGCTTATTCTTTTGACTTTTACTTATGCTTCTGTTTTAACTTCTGCTTTTTTCAAAAGTCAATCCAAACGGACCCTAAATCAAACCATGATAATTTATTACCATGATTTGGTGCCTTATAAACGGCAGCACAGTTACCACAATTCTTTTTTTTTTTTTTTTGGCGAAGCACACAGTTTCCACATTTGAACAATTTTTTGTTTTCTTTTGTGAATCAGTCTGACAAGGTTAGCAAAGAATGGAAAAGAAAAAACAAAGATAAAAAAGAAGCAAATGTCAAAAAACGCATACGAATGCTAGGAATTCCACTCGCGTCTTGAACCAGTAGATCTCTGACTTCATCCGGCGGAAATTTCCAGGTGGTGTAAAACTCCTTAGAACACGTTGCTTTCTGAGCTAGACAATCTGCTACCTTATTGCCTTCACGATATACATGAGAGAGCACACATCCTTCCATGTGCTGCTCATCTCGAATAAGGTATACTCATCTCGAATGTGATTCTGCAAGATTTCTAAATATATGCTTTACTATATTCAATTAAGACTTTATAAAAAATTTAGACTTTTAAAGTTTTGGTGTATTCAATTTAGATTTTAAAAAGTTATTAATAATTTTGAGTTGCTCAATACGGATTTTAAAATGCCCTAAAAATCTAGATATATTCAAAAAAGATTTTAAGAATCTTTAAAAAATTTTGAGGTATTCAATCGTATATGAATTTTTTTGAAAAGAAAAATAATTTTTTTAGGATAAAGAATCCATCTATAGATTTTTTTTTTTCCGCGAAACAGCCAGTAAAGGCTAGAAAATGAAAGAAAAATTACAGAAAGAAGAATTTAACTAAATGAAAATCCCCGAGGAAACCACGTGCCCGCGGCATCCGCAGAGAGAGGTTTAACATCCCAAATTTTTATGTACTTTACCCATAATTAGTATTATTTTTTTATAGTATATTCTCATTATTATTTTTGGGGAATTATTTTTCTATTGTGAGTTATTAGAATTTTATTAAAGTATATTAATGTATTTTAAATTATTTATTTGTAAGAAGGTTTATTTGTTAAGAATAATTATGAGTATTACATTACGTTTAGTAATATTATTAATTTATTAAATTTTACTATGATTACGTAAGTGTTGGGTTAATATATATATATATATATATATATCTATAGGCGGTGGTAACATAGTAGATTAAATAGAGATATATATGTGATTATATTAAATAATAGTATATGGAAAGAATACAATCCCACATCGGAGGGAATGGACTTTGCTACTTCATACTTTTCTTATATATAGTAAACACGGCATACATTTATTTTGAAAAAGCCGAAAGCTTACCTTAAGGTGAGTTCGGTTAGTTAAACTTTAATATATTATTATTATTATTATTATTATTATTATTATTATTATTATTATTATTATTATTATTATCATTAATATTAATTATTAATGGGTGATGCTTTTGCGTCGCCCCGGCCTAGTGGGGTGATGCCTTCGTGTCGCCCCGGTCTTTCTTTTAAAAGAGGGACCTTAATAATTTTGTTTTTGTAGCAGAGTAGTAGCCGGAGAGGCACTAAGGACCTGCTAGGCGTCGGTGGTAGTATAAATTTTGCAGTAGAGTAAGTTTTCTATGCTTTTCTGCCTTTATTATTTTTATTGGCTTTTCTTATTTATTTAATTTGTCTTTGTTTGGCTTTCCTTTATTGCTTTCCTTATTTATTTAGGTTGTCCTTGCCCTAGTAGTAGGCCTTTATTTTTGTTCCTGCTTTAGTAGTTGGCATTATGTTTCGTTCTTGCCCTACTAGTAGTAGGCTTTTATTGTTTCTTATTGGCCTACAATGTCCGCTATCGCTTGTTCGCTCATTGAACATTATTTTATTTGCTAGCCTTGTTATTCTTGTTGCACTTGCTTCCGTCGCATATTTCCTTTTGATTTCGTTCCGATTGCCTTTGATATACGTAGACACTCGCTGTATAATTAATCCTTTGACTATATGCCCTAAGTACGGCAACATAGGGGTTTAATGGCATATTATGAGTGAGACCAATTCATTGTTGATCTTTGTTGAACCTGGTAAGATAATCCATCTTATTGTTGACTCTTTGGCCTGCGGGCGCCCTTAAAGGGTAATTATCTATTGATTAATAGATAACAAGCATGATTGAGGTTGACTTGCCGTGTGACGGCCCATGTTCAGTTGGCGCTGGAAAATGCCATATAGAGTGGCCCCTGATCTAAATGAGATCGGGTGAAACCCGAGATTTAGTCAGGATACCGGTATTGTGAGGTTCATTCTGAATCCCTCTAACATGCATGCAACCATTGAGATGGTTATTCATATCTTGGCATTTGCCCTTGTTGAGGATTTCGGGTTGATCCCGAAATTAATATTATATATTGTTGAATTGCTGATTGCTGATTTGAGAGTACCATTATTGTATTGCCTCTACTATTGAGCTCCTGCTTATTGATTTGATAGCAGCCTTGTTCTATATATAATTGTTTGGTTGTTTGTGGATTTCCGAGTATAGGGAACTTACCAGCGAATCCGTCGCTGATAATCCTTCTTCTTTATTTCTTTTCCCTCCCAGGGCAAGTCTAAAGACTGACAGGGAAGGGAGCACTACACCTACATGTTTTCTGCATAAAAGTACTTTCATTAGTTTTTGAAGATGTCAGACTTTTTGTCAGTGTTGTATTATGATTTTGCTATCACATGTATAATATTATAGTTAGTTGTTATTCCTCTCTGTAAGATGTTTTGAGAAACGGTCTTCGATTATATGAAATATTATATCTTTTATGTTTAAGCGTGGTTGTTTGAAATGGATATTTGATATACTCATTCTAGCCTTAGCATCTCCTAAATAAGCCGATGTGTCAGATCGAATCTTATTTAGGAGGTGTGGCGGTAACACTCGCGAGTCGGAAAAACCGGGGTGTTACAGAGTGGTATAAGAGCGTCCAACTATTTTTCAGGATATCTTTTATATAAATAATAATTTTAAATCGCGACATCTTCTTAGGGATTCTACTCTTTCAAATTTTGCATACATTGCAATGCACTACACTGGGGTCATTTAGGGATATATACGTATTTCTATCTAGTCAAGTTGCTCTATACTCAGTATTTAAATATTGTAGAAAATGACTTCTCCAAACGATCCGCATCGGACGGTCGCTGCACTGACTACACTGATATCTGAGAACGCAGAGTTGAGGTATGGAGTTCGAGAGTTGAGGGACAGACTGCGTAGGGCTGAAGAAGAAGCGCGACAGGAGAGGTTCCGACGGGTCGATGCCGAGCATTGACTTTATACTGCATTACATGGCCAGCTACACTACGATAGGCCTATTGCAGGACCCAGTACACCGGCGAGACCCGTTGCTCCAGCTATACCGCCCCCACCTGTGATTGCAGCCCCGTTGGCAACCGTCCGACCTTCAGCGCGACGAGACTGGCCCCCTCATTGCGGCCCTCAGCCCCAACCACAGCAACATCACAATGGGAGCCCCACTCATCACGAGGAGGACCCTGAGGATCCAGGAGAGGAGGACCCGGATGAGAGTGTTGGTTCAGCGCACACACCCACGCCCCCAGGCTCTCCGATCTGCGTCCTGGGTGGCCCTACTCCACACAGTGTTTAGCTCGACTACTAGATGTTTTGACACTTCTGTATAGTTTTGCTATAGGCCATATTTTGCTTATTATCCGACCACTATTTTGCTAAACTTATATAGATCTTGGTGACTTTTGTATATAAATCAGAACTACGTTAGTCCTTGATCCCCCTAAAAAGGATACGTAGGCAGCCCACGGGCCCAGGACTTTGTTGTTATATATTTTTGTCCTTAACTCACTTAAGGAGGTAGTACTAATAGCTATTCTCCGCAGAATGGTACGCGGTGATAGGATTAATCCCGTCCCTGAAGACTCGATATCTAGAAACACCAGGAATTACCGACAGAGGCGACCAGTGGTCCCAACTGAAGAGAATAGGAGGAACCAAATAAACGATCAACCACCTCCGCCTCTAGCTGAGCTTCCGATGGATGCCCAACCTCTTGAGAATCCAAATAGACTTAATGAAAATATCAACCTGGCACAAGGACAGCCTGACCAAGTCCCACCAGAAGGAGGTAATGCAGCACCCCCTCCACCCGTGGACCCCATGGCAATGATGCAACAACTGTTGGCTACTTTGGGAGCCGCCGTCCAGAATCAGGCCACTCCTCAACCCACCCAACCTACCAACTACTTGAGCTTAGTGGCACATTACAATCCACCAATGTATGAGGGACAAGAGGATACAGCACGACTAGAGGACTGGATTAGGACATTTGAGAAACTTTTGAATGCTACACAATGTCCTGAGGAGCAAGATGTCCATATTGCCTCATACTATTTGAGGGGTGAAGCTGATGCATGTGGCGGACTCATGAAGAATTAATAGCTAATGAAAGAGATACTTACTACTGGGAACAGTTTGTGGCAGACTTAAGGGATCGTTTCTACCCTTCAAGTGTGAAGCAAGCTAAATATGAAGAATTCATGACTCTGCGACAAGAAAACTTGAGCGTGCAAGAGTATCATGCAAAATTCTTAGAATTGTTGAGGTTTGCACCTGACTTGGCTTCCACTGACGAAGCGAGAGCTCAGAGGTTTGAGCTAGGATTGAATTTTTCAATCCGTGAAGCATTTGGAGGGAAACAGTTTACAAGCCTTCAAAAGGTCTATGATCGAGCAGTCACTATGTCTCGAATTCTACAACAAAAGAGAAAGTTTAGTGGAGCAGAAGCCAGCAACAAGTTCCAGCAGCAAGAATCTAACCAGAATAAACGAGGATATTTTGGTCGGAGGGACGACAATAGGAACCGAGGAAGAGATCGAGATGGTAGGAGAAATGATCGTGGCATCGACACTCGTCCACCTGTTAGTAGGAATGAGCCACTTCCTTCTCCATGCCCCAAATGCCAGAGACGCCATTTATGCCAAGCATGCCCTGGGAGAAATTCTTGCTATAGATGTGGTCGGGAAGGTCATCAACGAGTCACTTGTTTTACTCGTCTTGACAGGATTACAAAAAGGGATGACCTGGAAGGTAATCAAGGCAATAACAGGGGAGATCGCCCCAGGAATGATCGTGGAAATGGAATCCAGAGGCAGAATATACGAGATACAGGAGTTGGACGTAATGGGAACCGTAAAAACCCTACAAAGCCGCAACAACAGCTAGTGGGACGGCTTAATGTGCTAAACCAAGCTGATGTGCCTGAGCATGGAAACGTGATGACTGGTGCGCTTACAATTTCCAACACTCCTATTAAGGCGTTATTTGATTCAGGAGCTAGTTGTTCTTTTATATCCTCGAACGTAGTATCCCAACTAGGACTCTCTGAACCTAGTACAATTTTATTTGGAATCTCTCTACCATCTGGAGGAATAGTCCCTTGCTCTAAACAGTACTCTCAGGTCCCTTTGTTGATTAACAACATTGAGTTCCCATATAACTTAACTGAGTTCCCTTTATCGAATTTCGATGTAATTCTGGGAATGGATTGGTTGGCACTATATAAGGCAAAGATTGAGTGCCAGAAGCAGAAAGTCGCACTCCGGAGCCCAAAGGGTGATAAGATGTTCTATTATGCACAACCTATGAAGCCGTGCATAAAAGTAGTATCAGCCCTACAATTGGGGACCTTACTGAAGAAAGGTTACCCACTATATGCATGTTATGTACATAACATGCAAGTTGAAGGAAAAGAGATTGATACAATACTAGTAGTAAGGGAATATCCAGATGTCTTTCTAGACGAGATTCCTGGCTTGCCCCCAGCTTGAGAAGTAGAGTTTACTATTGATTTAGTGCCTGGAACAGAGCCCATTTCTAAAGCTCCTTATCGTATGGCCCCAGCTGAGATGAAAGAGCTAAAGGAGCAATTAGAAGATATGCTCAAGAAGGGCTACATCCGCCCTAGTACATCTCCGTGGGGTCACCAGTTCTTTTTGTCAAGAAGAAAGATGGCGGATTGAGGTTATGCATCGATTATAGAGGCCTAAATCAAGTGACTATTAAGAACAAATATCCTTTGCCAAGGATAGAAGATTTGTTCGATCAACTCCGAGGCGCGAAAGTGTTTTCGAAAATAGATCTTAGGTCTGGATATCTGAAACTTTTGACAATTTCCGTCCCACGAGCATTTTCTTAAAAATATACCAGGTTAGATTTATCAAATGAAAAGAGTTATGATTCACGGGAAAGGGTTTAGGGATATATCAAAATTATTAGTCTTTTTATTACTCAAGGGTGGTGCTTCAATTTCAAATGGCGCTGTGGTCCTCCCTGTCATGAAATGTTGACAAATCTCATGGCATAGCCGGGATAGGTTGACCTTCAGCCTGTCACACTGAGGATCCCCGGCAAGTATGCCATGATACTTCTCATCCATTCTTGCCATGAGAGTTCCTGCCATGAAACTTTTGGCAAGTTCCCACTACATGAGTATTTTCCGAAAAATCATGATCCTGGTTCAAGTTTTATTTAATGAAACCAATTTATGATGGCGGGGTTGTGATTAGGGATATATTTATAAGTAGTCATGTTTTTATTGCTCGTGTTTAAGAAACTGTGCCCCCGAAAGCGCACGGTGTCAAAAATTGCAGTAATTTATAGTAAGACCGGATCGTTCACTGGAGGATGTGCGATAGAAGCAGGTCCCACGTCGTTTTACTAGATTTTCCATTCGTATTGCTCAATAGGTTTGGAAGGTGATTAATAACTACTGACATGAATGTAAATTAGATCTAGAAAGCAATTAAATTAATCTACAAAGCAAATAAATCTATTCTAGAAAGCGGATAAGGATTGTTCTGAAAATGCAGCAAACATTATCTACGAAAGCAGGGAAAAGGAGCATTGTGCCAACCGTGAAGTTGAGTCACAATGTGGACAGAAAGGACAGGAAGAAAAGAATGAAAATTGGACAAGAGCAAGATACAGCAATATTAAACTTCCATTTTCATACGCAGATCTTTGGTTGGGGTAATTCTTTCAGATAGCTAATTCTCATGCTCTCAACAAGGCTTTCCCTTTAACAGACAGGTACTTGCAATATGAGTTTACATGTTCTTAAGACCGCAAATTCTAAGATACCACAGATTCGTAGCTGCCCTGGCCTGGGTATGTTACTTCATCTGTGGTGGATAAGCAACACCTGACACATCATTTATTGAAATGCCAAGTACCACTATCATTCTCCCATGTCACACCCAAAGATTTGAATCAAGCCCTAAACTATCCCTTAACTGTCAATCCTAGTAGCAGTTACACAACTCTCAATACAACCGAGTGACCTCTAATGAAAGCGGTTAAAAGAAAGCAGTAAAGAAAGCATTTAAAATCCTATCACTCGGAGGTTTTGAAAATCTGACCCTGGTAGTAAAAGACAGCTCCCCATTAGAATGAAGGAGTATGGATCAAGAATTCCCGGCTCTCTGCGAACCACTAATGTGTTCACTTCCTTCCGGGTGGTTATGAGATACAAACTAATGAAACGAACTAACAAATTAGTTCGTTCCGGATGCACTCACTCAGGACTCAAAAGTAGGCTTTGGCAGAAGAAGATAGCAGTTGAAAGAAAACTCAACCCTATCTTGGAAAATAACCAAGGCCTGAATGATGTTCCTCTAAGATCATGTACTACACTGTATTTGAATCCAAGTGGATCCCATCTCGGCGTAGCAACTAATCTTACATTTCCATCAACCAGCAATTTTGGAAAATAATGGATTTGAAAATCATTCCCTGTCAGGTACTAGACTCTCAGTTAAAACACAGACCCTTTCAGTCTAAACGAGACCTAATCGCTGAATCTGCTTCTCAATTCCCAAAATATAACCCTTGATAGAATATGAATTAGTCATAACTGAAGAATTTATCCCTTACTCAGATCCGGATTTTATAAAGAGGTTTTTGTTGGAAGTTTATAAAGCAATATCTGTTAAAGATCTAGACTTCTATTGTCCAAGGGAAGGATCCCAAAATAATTACAGACCACAACAGTACATAATATTATCATGCATAAGGGTATATGGAAGTGTAAAATTAATTGACCCAAAATATAGAAGCGGGTCTAGACAGAAGGTGAAACACAGAATGGAATGGTCAAGGTACCAAAGTAATGGCAGGATGATCAGGTGGACTGTAAACATCTACTGTCCAATTTCCCAATCACTCGGATGGAGCGAATTTAGACAGTTTAGACCCTGTAATGGTGGTGTCAACACCAGTTGGGCCTCCACTGTCTGTGAATTCGGATAAAAACCTACATGCTTCCTTTCTATAATGATCATCAGTTGGCATTGACTGATGCCAACTGACTCCCGTTACAGATTGGAATTTGGGTTTGGAAATTAAGATAACAAAAATAAAACTGTATCTGGATGGGAGTCAGTTGAGCAGCTATTATAACCCCGGATGGGCGAACCGCCAAGGCTTCCACTGACAGCCATTCAGATCATGCAAAATAACGATTAGTAACTAATACCCAGAATACGAGCTAGTTGTCCATGAGGGAGTACCCGCCAACATTATTCTGATGTATTCTTTACTAATGGTTCCACACAATACACAAAGACAAAATAAATAAGAAGCAAAAGAAGATCCATTGTATGAGAGACATTGGTTTCTCATGCAAGGTTGTGGATCGGATCCACATGTAATGGTCTTAAATAATCCTTCCTACCATAATTAATTACAGTCCAGATTATCTGTTTAAGCCATCAGGATTTTGTTTATACAAGAGTGTTTTAATGGCAATTGAACAAAGGTCCTTTAATCATGATGATTATTGAAGTTTGATTATTGCTAATCTCAATCTTTAATCATTGATGAATCAAGGGTTCAATCAGTTAAGTGATGCCAATGGAGAATCAAAATTTGGGCAGCATAACACCCTATATTGCAATTCCAGAATGTTACATCCTAACCCGTGGGGCTATGATGTGAGTGTTGCAATATAAAATAGAGAGAGAATGAAATTTGTTTGAGATTAAATAGAAGGAGAGAAATCTTGTCGCTATATCATAAATGTTGTCGCGGACCGAGATCCGCGACATGGACATCCCGACAAGTTTTTAGAATTTTTGGCAGCATAACGCCTCTTTGTCGCTATGCAAGGTTTTGTCGCGGAACGTGGCTCCGCGACAAGGGTGACATCGCGACAAAGTGTTTTCATAAAATTCTAAAGCATTTGAACCTTTGTCGCTATGCATGGAGATTTTGTCGCGGAACGTGGTTCCGCGACAAGGTATTCCGCGACAAAGTGTTCAAAGGTTAAGAAACATGGCATAATTTTTCTGTCTCGGAATGGGATTTTGTCGCGGAACGTGGCTCCGCGACAGGATGATTCCGCGACAAGAAGCCATGAAGACAAAATGCAAGAGTTTGGCTCCTTTGTCGCTATGCATGGACAGTTTTGTCGCGGAACGTGGCTCCGCGACAAGGTATTCCGCGACAAAGGGTTTTAAATTTGGAGACAAGTGTCTTGAAACACCTTGGTCGCGGAACAGCCACTCTGTCGCGGAACGTGGTTCCGCGCCAGAAGGCGGTTGGCGCCCAAGGTGGTTCAGGACAAAAGTCAGAAAAAGCAGAAATGAACAGTGGCATGCAAACAGCGTGATCTCACCCTATTTCAGATCAAAAAGCTATTCTAAGCTAAAAATAAGCAAGAAACATTCAAAATAAAGAAGAACATGCTTAAACAAAAATAACAAGACTGGGCAGGATATTAAAATAAAGCATGAGTCCTAATCTAGGGTTTGATCACACATCCACACAACATTATCCATAATATGCTAACAGTAAACATGGAAATAACAAAATGGGGGTCAAATGACCCCAAAATGAAAAAGAAAGCATAAATCCATGGGGTGTGAGACCCATTTCATGATTTGGGACACAAATGATGAATGTTTTCCCATATTATTGAAGAGGTGTTGTTAATACCCATGATTTGGGTATTACAAACCCTAAAACAAGAGTTTAGAAAACAAAACATAGTATAAAAATGGCTATCTAAGCACTGTGAACAGTAAAACACTAATCTAAACTAAACTAAGTGCAAAGATTAAATAATACATAAAAATAAACCTAACTACTCTACCTAAGAGAGAACTCCTACTGCTTGCCTTCAAGAACTCCTAATTTTCAAACTTCCAATCAACCAACCCTTAGCTCATGGGAGACACCTCATATTTATAGAAGTGTAACCCTAAGCCCATGGGCCTTGATTCTAGCCCATTGTGTCTTAAGACATCACACACATCACAGCTTTGTCTCGGAACATCAAGTTGGTCGCGGAACACACTGCATGTGGCAAGGCTTCTCGACTGGGTCTTGTGTCTCTATTTGTGCATCTTGGTCGCGGAATGGGTTTTTGTCGCGGAGTCATGCTATCGCGACAAGGGTCATCGCGCCAGGGGCTTGGCTGGTCTCCTCTTCATTTGGGGCCAGTTGGTCGCGGAGTATGCTTTTGTCGCGGATCACTGCATCGCGCCAAGGGCTTCCGCGACAAAGGTCTTCCTGGGCCTGCTGGATTGGGCCAGATGGGCCGAAAATATTCTTTTTGTGGGCTTTTCTATCTTTTTCCCATCTTTTTGTTTCCTTTTCTTTTTCTCATGTTTTTGGATTTTTCTAACATAAATATGTAATAAAATTACATATTTATGTCTTTTTCACACCAGCTTATTATTTTTACAATTATGCATAAATCAGTCCAATTCGACTGCTTTCTTACTTAATGTAAGACCGGAATGCGATCAAATGCCCGTTTAAGACACGGAAATGGATTGAAAATAATGGTCATTTTTGGCCATTATCAACATCCTCACATTTAATACTGATCGTCCCCGAGCAGTCAGAGTCAATGTTCCTAGGAACACGGACTCTACATATTCAATTCATTTTCGTGGCTTCATAAATCACATCCTTTTTGAATTGGGATAAGACAATCAAAAACTACAAGTGTTGAATTCCCTTGATTGCAGTGTTTAATGAAATGATACTTGCTCACTATATCAGGCCTACAAATCAAACATTATCATTAATCCTTCATGAATATCATGTTTGAGAGATGCAAAGATTAAAAATTAGAATTAAGGTATGACGTGAACATGTGTAATGAGAAAAGGCCTCACTTATAAGAGAATCGGAAAATTCACTCACTCTCAATTGGGGTTTAATCATGAACGCTCAAAATCAAATTTAATTAAATTATCCCATAAGCTTGCAATCAGACCACTCGCCACCGGCTCATTTCTTCAAATCGAGATCACGAGGTCTTATTTAAGGGTTATAACGGGGCGTACGGTTGTAACATCAGGTGGGAAAGGGAAATTATTAGGCTAAGTAGTGGTAAGAATTTAATTCCATCATAACTTGGCATTTTTATTTAAAATTTATGATCATCATTGTTTCCTTTTTTTTTTGGTTTTCTTTTCTATTGCATGACATTAGACTATGTCTAATTTGCTTTGTCATTTGCAGTTTATTGTTGTTGACTGAAATTCAACACATTTTTTTTTTTTTTTTTTTTTTGATGAATCGGTTCATGGAATACCGATTAGTACATTTTCTGATGATCACCAATTTAATGCCTTTGATAGAATTTATCCTTGCACACTTGGGTTTGAATTTCTTGGTCTTTTTATAAGGCTAGGAATAATATAGTGGGTTTCAAAGAAAAATTAGGCTTATAGGCTCAAGTTGGTTAATCCTAAAGGGAAAATATTTTTGGGTTTGGATTTCAAACGAAGGCCAAAAATTTGGGTTTTCTAGGTGCCTCGATCATATGCTCGATTTCGGGAATATGGCATGGTCTTGAATCGGTCCCAATCGCAAGTTCTAGTTTCCTTTAATCAAAATGATTCATACATCAAAGAAAATGAATGAGTAAAAGTGACTCATGGCTCAAACCTCACAAGGTTGGGTTGATTCATGTCATACAATATTCTCAAATTTAATCAAAGCTTGATTCTAACAATTTATTCAATCGAAATCTCTAACATGCAGATTTATTACCCAATAAGCTGATCGCATCATTAAATTTTTATAGCTCAAAACCTCAGGAATTCATGTCATGCATGTTCTCAATTATATTATCCCAATTTAAAAATTTGAAAATTTAATCACAAGCCTAAATTCAACTTGTGAATTTAGAGCAAGTTTATGCATATTTTTGCTGGTTATTTAATTGAAAGCAGTAAAGAGGCACTGCTGACATACTGAGTATGTCAACAGCATATTTTTGGTCTGACAGTCACTTATTCATCTCGGACTGTGCAGACATCTTTTAAAAGGAAAGCAGTAAAGAATTGTTCAGTGGTCTCAAAAGTTGAGTTCCAATTTTAGGGAAAGCAATTAAATACAACCGAGGCAAGGGATTCTCGTGCAGTTAATACGAACCTGCACACACAAAAGGAGGAAATCCCTTGCAAATACTACTACTAGACTGGAAATAAAATAAAGCAGGGTAAATTCGGATTCATGCTTCTTCCTTTCTTTCTTCAGGGCATGTATCGGAGCCAGAGGACACAGCTGGAAAGCTCACAACGCAGGCACCAGTCACGGTTTCTCAGAGGTGCATGCCATTCTGGGCAATAGACTCTGACTCCTTGGCCTGCCCACAGTTGTGGGTTGTCTGGGTGATCAGTTATCCAAGCGAGAACGTTGAGGGACGTATACCGAAAGACTGATCGATCTGTTACCATCCTGTCGATCATTCTGATTCCCTGCTCAACTTGGCTTTCATCTGTCTTACTCATAAGCATCAATCCGCGGGTGAAGATTGATGTCTTATGGTTGTCCTCAAGTCCCGGGCGTAGCAGTTCACAAGCACGCTCCTCATTCCCCTCTGCAAATGCCCTGAGTGCTGGAACGAGCTGAAGGTTGAAGTTTCCTGCAGCTGTGCATATTTGCAGGAATCTCTCCTTCTGCCGACGGATCCTTTCTTGCCATCTCTTCACCGTGGAAGTGATAACCTCACATCGCTTGTACACGATAGTAAGGTTCCCAGCATCCCTGAGTTTCTTGCATGCACGTTGTGCAGTAAACACCCCCTTGATTTCATCCTCTCCTATTCGGGAGAGAATTTCACCAAGGAGTTCGACCGGCAAGTCCAGCAACTTGGTTCCTTCTGGAGCAGGGTCTGGAATGGGAGGATTACCCCTGAAAAGATAAGAAGTGATGAATCCAATTTTTATATAATTTTCGGAAATTATTCAAGTTTAGAAACCAACATCCTCACATTTAGAGCTTTGCTCTAGATGTGAGATTATTAAATTTCTGACTTGAATTTTAATTTAAAGCATGTATAAATAATATTTGGTTTTAATTGGGCTAATGAGCCCATAATAAAATAAAATTGGCCATTGGGCCTAAAATCTTTTTAATGGGCCGTAGGGCCCAAAAGTTTTCAGTTTATTAAACAAGTCCGAGACACTTGTTGGAAGTGGAATGAGATGGATAGGTGGAAATGGAATGCTCGAATATTGGAATGTGCAATGGAGACGTGGCGGAACGGATCTGCTGTTTCTGAATAGCTTGGACTGTTTGGACAGTTTTAGCATCCAAAAATTTGCAAACACTGTTTTTAATTTTAAAAATGGTTGACTTGTTTTATTTAATAAAAGTGGGATGTGAGTGGTCCCATTTTGGATTTTTGAGAAGGATAGCAGTTAGGTGACAAAATACTGCTATCTTACTCACACTAGTGTTCCATTGGGAACAAAACTCAAGTCAAACATTAAACAAAAATAGCTCTTTTTGTCTTTTTCTAAAAGGTTGCTTTTATTAAAAGTGGAAGCTTCCTATTGGGTGTTTGTACTATGTTTCCATAAACAAACAAACATTTATTCCCATGAGATTTCTAACATGAGAACAAATGTGCCCAAAAAGATCTTCCATCTTTATTACACCACCCACACTGTGCACATCACATCAGGATCAATCAAACTAATAACATCAAGATATTCAAAACAATACCCAAATGTTTATCGGTTTGTTCTTTCCAGTTTTAAACTTCAAAAATCTTATCCATTAACAGTTTTAACCCCATTAATCAGTTTTCAAAACAAGTTCTCAAAAACTTCAAAATGGTGCTCAAAGCCGAGGGCACTCAAAACCTCCAAAAATCTGAAGTTGGATGTGCACACTAACAACACCACACCACGAACACAACAAAATAAAATAAATAAAAGAACTAAGGGGTCCGAAGGGGGGCTATGACCAAGGTGGAAATAGGGTTTACCCTCTCCTCCTTGGCTCGGGTCTAGGCACGGGTCCAAGGATTGGGAGGGGTCCATGAAATCGGTCCATAGTTTCCCTTAGAAATGGCGTGCACGAGTGCGAAGAACACGTGGTGTTCGTTCGGATGAGAGAAAAATGGGGGAAAAGAAGATGAAGAAACTGAGAGAAGTTGAAATGATAGGAGGAAGGTGAAAAGAAACTGGAGGGGGTGGGGGGGTATAAATACTTGAACTTTTGTCGCGGAATCCGAGACTTTGTCGCGGAACAGGGTTCCGCGACAAGGCATAGCGACATTAGGGTGGTCGCGGAGTTGAGGGTTGGTCGCGGAGTCATGCTCCGCGACAAGGCTACCGCGACAAAGTTCAGTATGGAGACAGTCAACGCAGGTCATGTCGCGGAGCAGGGCTTGGTCGCGGAGTCATGCTCCGCGACAAGGTGCATCGCGACAGGATGTGGGGAAATGGTTTAGAAGGAAAAGGGAGTTTGTCGCGGAGCAGGGCCTGGTCGCGATGTATGACATCACGACAAAGGACCTTCCGCGACAAAGAATTTTTGAATTTTCAAATTTTCTTGGACTGGGCCTGAGTGTGGTATTGGGCCTGCGTCCATTTTATTTGATTTGGGCTAAGTAGATTTAGTCCAAGTAAATTCAAAATGCTGGGCTGAAAATTAAATAGTCCACTTGCATAAAATTAGGTTGGGTCAGTTCCATTTTATCTGTGAATTTTATTTCGGGTCTTGAATTTCTTCAATTCCCGAGAACATTTTCTCAGATTTATAGAACTAATCCAACCAAGAACCTGGTTTTCCGTGTTACTGTTATCTGCTCCTCTTTTTGGTGGTTCCGAACTTCTGCAAGACAGACAAATAAGACGCATTAGATTTTCTCCAAATATCAACATCCTCACATTTAGAGTCTTAGTACTCTAAATGTTTAATTGATCTTTGGGTACTTTCTTGCCATGAAATAAATACTGCAAATATATACTATATATATAGACTGAAATTTTTGTATTTTTAAATGCTGTTTCTTATTGAGTGTAAGCCGGGTCTGCCACTGCTTGGCTTTCTTTCTCCGGATCGAACTGTCCGAGGTACTCTTTCAATCGCTGCCCATTCACCACTATATCGCCCCTGCCAGTTCGAATCCTGACAGCTCCATTTTTGAACACCTCTAGTACTTCATGTGGTCCCTCCCATCTAGATTTGAGCTTTCCGGGGAACAGCTTCAACCTAGTATTGAACAATAACACATGTTGACCAACATAAAAATACTTAGGTTTGATCCGGCGATCGTGCAACTTCTGGGTCCGCTCCTTGTAAATTCGAGAGCTTTCATAAGCTTGCGCTCGTATTTCCTCAATTTCATTGAGGTCCAACTTACGTTTGCTCTGAGCAACTTTCGGATCGAAGTTAAGCGTTTTAACGGCCCAGTAAGCTTTATGCTCTAGCTCTACAGGCAAATGACAGGCTTTTCCGAAGACCAGCCTATATGGAGACATCCCGATGGGAGTCTTATATGCTGTGCGGTATGCCCATAGAGCATCATTGAGCTTACGTGCCCAATCCTTACGGGTTATCCCGACAGTGGCTTCGAGTATGTGTTTGATTTCGCGATTGGATACTTCGACTTGACCACTAGTCTGGGGATGATAAGGCGTGCCTATCTTATGGAGGATCCCATTTTTACTCATTAAAGTTTCAAAACCTTTATTAATAAAGTGTGTTCCTCCATCAGATATCACCACCCTAGGTACGCCAAATCGACTGAAAATGTTGTTCTTGAGGAACTTGATGACTTGGCTACCATCATTGGTCGGTAATGCGACAGCCTCGACCCATTTGGATACGTAATCGACAGCTACCAAGATGTAGTAGTTTCCACCAGATGGTGGAAACGGTCCCATGAAGTCAATGCCCCATACATCAAAGATCTCAAGCGTGAGAATCCCCTTTTGAGGCATCTCATCCCTCTTGGAAATGTTTCCTAATCTTTGGCATCTGTCACAGCCCTTAACAAATGTCCTGCAATCCTCATAGATGTGAGGCCAATAAAATCCACATTCGAGGACCTTGTGGGCCGTTCGAGCGGGACCATGGTGACCTCCATATTCTGATTCATGGCATTTTCTGACAATTTGATAAGCTTCATGCTCGGTCACACATCGCCTGATTATTAAATCAGGGCAGTGTTTGAAGAGATAAGGTTCTTCCCAGAAGTAACTTAATACATCTCGTTTGAACTTATTCCTCTGATGATAGTTCGAAAACTGGGGGGTTACTCCGCATGCCAAGAAGTTAGCAATGTCGGAAAACCATGGACAAGCTTGATTATGCAGATGCAACGCGAACAACTGTTCGTCCGGGAAATCCTCATTGACGGCTTTTTCCTTTTTATCATTATCTAATCGAGATAAGTGGTCAGCAGCACCATTATCTCGACCTCGCCTATCTTTTATTATGATGTCGAATTCTTGCAACAGAAGTACCCACCTGATTAATCGAGGTTTTGCATCTTGTTTGCTAAACAAGTATCTCAATGCTGTATGATCGGTGTATACTATGGTCTTTGTACCTATTAGGTACTGTCTGAATTTGTCAAACGCAAAGACTACAGCATACATCTCTTTCTCCGTTGTGGTGTAGTTAACTTGGGCCTCATTCAGGGCATGACTTGCGTAATGAATTACGCAATGTCTCCCATCCTTATGTTGTCCAAGAACTGCGCCTACGGCGAGACCACTAGCATCGCACATTACCTCGAAAGGTATTGACCAATCGGGTGGTTGCACTATCGGTGCAGAAACCAACATCTTCTTGAGCGTGTCAAAGGCTTGGACACACGCTTCATTTATTAAGAAAGGATTTTCTTTACAAAGCAGATTAGTGAGCGGCTTGGCAATTTTAGAGAAATCCTTAATGAATCGCCGGTAAAAACCGGCATGCCCTAAGAAGCTCCTAACTGATTTGATCGAGTTAGGAAGAGGGAGATTGGAAATGATGGAAACTTTGGCTGGATCAACTTCAATGCCTGCACGAGAAATGCGATGACCTAACACTATGCCCTCAGTGACCATAAAATGGCACTTTTCCCAATTTAAAACCAAGTTAGTGTCCTCACACCTCTTTAAAATCTTAGCAAGATTGGTCAAACAATCTTCGAACGTATCTCCATATACAGAGAAGTCATCCATGAA
The DNA here is from genome assembly GCA_030278955.1 of Hygrophila difformis. NCBI lineage: Eukaryota > Viridiplantae > Streptophyta > Magnoliopsida > Lamiales > Acanthaceae > Hygrophila > Hygrophila difformis. Next base: position 66,512,757 of record JAOANR010000001.1, read on the forward strand.
GACCTCAATGCATTTTTCGATAAATTCAGAGAAAATAGACATCATGCATCTTTGAAAAGTAGCAGGTGCATTGCATAAACCAAAAGGCATCCGTCGATAGGCAAAAGTGCCGTACGGGCAAGTAAAAGTGGTTTTATCATGGTCTTCACTGGAAATAACAATCTGATTATAACCAGAATAACCATCCAAAAAGCAATAAAACGCTCTCCCTGCCAACCTCTCAAGCATCTGATCAATGAATGGCAATGGAAAATGGTCCTTGCGTGTGGCCTCATTCAGCTTCCGGTAATCGATACAAACTCTCCACCCGGTCACTGGCCTGGTTGCAACCTCTTCTCCTTGCTCATTCTTGGTTATGCACATCCCTCCTCGTTTGGGTACGACCTGCACTGGGCTAACCCATTTGCTATCAGAGATAGGATAGATTATACCAGCATCTAAGAGCTTGATAACTTCTTTCCTTACCACTTCCTGCATAAGGGGGTTCAATCGCCTCTGAGGTTGACGGGAGGGTTTAAACTCTTCTTCCATTAGAATCCTGTGCATGCAAATAGAAGGGCTTATTCCTTTTATATCAGAAATGGTCCAACCTATTGCATGTACATGTTTCTTAAGAACGACCACCAGAGCATTTTCTTGCTCTTGAGAGAGCTTAGCCGAAACAATCACGGGTAACTTTTTATGTTCTGCGAGAAACGCGTACTTGAGATGATCGGGTAATGTTTTAAGTTCAAGCTCTGGTGGACATTCAACGGAAGGGAGTAGTTTGCGAGAATTGGGTAGTGGGAGAACAAATTTACCTTCGGGATCCTGCATCAGTACAGGATCCTCTTCCTCCTCTTGGTTGGCGTCCTCATGGAAGTCCATGCCATCAAATTCCTCCAAATCCCCTGTTTCGGGATCGGCGAAGTGAACGGCTTTGCATTCTTTGTGCTCCACGCCGGCAGGCTTCAGTACCTGCTTTGATGGTTCATCCAGCATCATTTCACACTCAAGTTCAGAGTCAAGCTCTTCCCTAACTATTACATTTTCGAATGAAAAACAAGAACTGTCATTCGGAAATTTCTGCAATTTCTCCATATCAAAGATGATCTCCTCGCCATCGACCCTTAAGGTGACTTTTCCGGATTTAGCGTCAATCAGTGCACCACCAGTGGCTAGAAATGGGCGTCCAAGGATAAGTGGCATTTCAGAATCCTCTTCAATGTCGAGGACGATGAAGTCGACCGGGAAAAGAACTTGCCCGGTTTTGACTACAACATCCTTAAGGATTCCTACGGGCTGAGTGATCGATCTGTCTGCAAGTTGCAGTCTCATCTTGACCGGTTGAATTTCTCCAAGCTTAAGGCGAACAGCCATAGCTAGTGGCATCACATTGATGCTTGATCCTAAATCACAGAGCCCCATACTCACTTTGGCCTTTCCGAATTGTACTGGAAGTGTGCAACATCCGGGGTCCTCTTTCTTTTCAGGCATTCTCCTCTGAACAATGGCACTGCACGTGCTGTTGAGAATAATTACCTCTTCCTGCTCAACCTGCCTTTTTCCTGAAATCAATTCTTTCAAGAACTTAGCATAAATGGGCATTTCGAAAATCATTTCTGTGAGAGGAATGATTATCTCTACAGACTTTAATCGTTGCAGAAATTTCTTGAATTTAAGATCATGTTCTTTATTTTTAAGCCGCGCGGGATAAGGAATCCTGGGCATGTACTTGTTATTAGCAATTTTTGGTGGTGAAGGGAAGGAAGTTGTACCTTCACCTGTACCCTTATCTGGTTCAGCCGTTTCAGGCGCAGCTTCAGTCTGCATTTCGGCTGTCTCTTTTTCTGCTTCGTTCCCATTATCAGCTTCCTTACCAGCATTGTCAACAATATCATCATCTTCAAATTCCGCTCCAGTATCCGCTCCCTTTGGTCCAGCTAGTACTCTCCCAGATTTCAAGGTTATTGCCTTGCATTGCGGGTTCTTTTCCGCAGTGCTAGGCAATGTTCCTTTGTCCCTTTTCTGCATCTCATTAGCCATCTGTGTAACTTGGGTCTCCACATTTCTGATGGAGGCCTGCAGTTGATTGTTGATCTCTTTCTGACTAGTGATGAAATCAGTCATCATATTCTCAAGCCTTGAAGGAGGCTTTTGGTTCTGATTCTGATTTTGCTGCTGATTCTGATTCCACTGGCCTTGGTTTGGGACAAACTGAGGCTGGAAATTCTGATTGGGCTGAAAGTTCTGGAAATTCTGAGGCGGCCTCTGCTGGATCTGAGGTTGGAAACCTGGATTCTGAAAATGTTGGCCCCTGTTCTGATTGAATCCCTGATTCTGCTGAGGGTTGAACTGTTGTTGCTGTGGCTTGTTCAAGAGATGTGAGTTCAAGGCGTTGTTGTTTGAATAAGAAAAATTCGGGTGTCTATTCGGAAAAGCTCCTGCATAGTTACAGCTCTCTGCTGTGACTTGCTCGCATGTGTCAGTTGCATGAGCACCTTGACACAGTCCACAGATCACATCAGTTTGCTGTCCCTGCGCAGAACTTCCAACTCCTTGATTCACAGATAACGCTGCCACTTGCTCTTGAAGCTTTTCAATGTCTGACTTCTCTACTGTACCTACAACACACAAACCACGAGGGGGAGTGGGATTACCATCATCAGTTAGAACAGAACGGTTGACACTCATGGCTTCAATCTTTGCCCAGGCTTGGTCCATCGGTATGTAGAGTAAATGTTGACCACCGGCAGCATCAAGCATGGATTTCCATGCTGGGGTCAGACCACTGTAGAACTTTCTCAGTCTCTCCCAGTCATGGAAACCATGTTGAGGACACTTTCTGAGTAGGTTGAAGAATCTTTCCTTTGCATCATACAGGGACTCGTCGGGTTTCATCTTGAATTCCGCAATTTTGGAACGGCATTCATCCACCTTGGACTCCGGGAAGTATTTTGCTAGGAAGTTTCTGATCACATCTTCCCATGTAGACTTCTGATTTACGGGCAGTGACTTGTACCATGTTCGTGCTCCGCTTGTCAGAGAGAAGGGAAATAGCCTTAGTCGAATGGTGTTTGCGGGTACATCACGATTTTTGATCGTGTCACACAGTTCTAGGAAGGTTTGCAGGTGATCATGGGGATCTTCATGACTTGCTCCGGCAAACTGGTTGCTCTGGACTAGATTGATTAGGGCCGGTTTCAGTTCGAAATTCCTGGCCAAGAATGGAGCTTGTCCAGGAATGTTCAGATATGGCTCTAAAATCGGCTGCATGTAATCAGCGGCAGCTGCTGCTTGATGATTGTTCTCAGGCCCGCCTTGGTATTGCTGTGGGTAGTAGTTCTGAGGCATGAAATAGTTCCTCGGATCATTGAAATCATTCGGATTCGGGGGATTCTGATGGGGGTTGTGGTATTGCTGATTCTGTTGGTTTGGGAAATTTTGCTGATTTGGTTGGTTTTGGTTGTTTGGTGGGTTTTGGTTCGGGTTGGGAGGGGGTGCCTCGAAGTGCTGCTGGTCCATGTTTGGTGGATTCCCACCTCCTTGTATGATCTGGGGAGGGGGATCATCCAATTCATCATGATCAGCATCCTCGGGATCTTCCTCAATGTTGTGAAGTGGGGGATTGGGTTGAATGATTGGTGGGATGTCAGGGTTTGCCATCTCGTAGATATCGCTGCTGGTGCTTGGCGAAAGTAATGCCTGTCGTTCCCGTTCCCTTCTTCGTTTAGTCTCCGCCCTAAGACGTCGAGCTGTCTTTTCTATCTCTGAATTAAACGGGATCTCGGTTGGCGTCTGCTTCCTCCTTTGCATAGAACAACGGCTTCAATAATGACAGTACCTGTACAATCCCCAGGTTAGAAGTGGTTCTGAAGGTGAATATTTATATTTATATGTATAGACTACTCTAGGAGCAATGAGGAATGTAATTCTCTAAATAAAACGGCGCTGCATCCTCCCCGGCAACGGCGCCATGAAACTTTTGACAATTTCCGTCCCACGAGCATTTTCTTAAAAATATACCAGGTTAGATTTATCAAATGAAAAGAGTTATGATTCACGGGAAAGGGTTTAGGGATATATCAAAATTATTAGTCTTTTTATTACTCAAGGGTGGTGCTTCAATTTCAAATGGCGCTGTGGTCCTCCCTGTCATGAAATGTTGACAAATCTCATGGCATAGCCGGGATAGGTTGACCTTCAGCCTGTCACACTGAGGATCCCCGGCAAGTATGCCATGATACTTCTCATCCATTCTTGCCATGAGAGTTCCTGCCATGAAACTTTTGGCAAGTTCCCACTACATGAGTATTTTCCGAAAAATCATGATCCTGGTTCAAGTTTTATTTAATGAAACCAATTTATGATGGCGGGGTTGTGATTAGGGATATATTTATAAGTAGTCATGTTTTTATTGCTCGTGTTTAAGAAACTGTGCCCCCGAAAGCGCACGGTGTCAAAAATTGCAGTAATTTATAGTAAGACCGGATCGTTCACTGGAGGATGTGCGATAGAAGCAGGTCCCACGTCGTTTTACTAGATTTTCCATTCGTATTGCTCAATAGGTTTGGAAGGTGATTAATAACTACTGACATGAATGTAAATTAGATCTAGAAAGCAATTAAATTAATCTACAAAGCAAATAAATCTATTCTAGAAAGCGGATAAGGATTGTTCTGAAAATGCAGCAAACATTATCTACGAAAGCAGGGAAAAGGAGCATTGTGCCAACCGTGAAGTTGAGTCACAATGTGGACAGAAAGGACAGGAAGAAAAGAATGAAAATTGGACAAGAGCAAGATACAGCAATATTAAACTTCCATTTTCATACGCAGATCTTTGGTTGGGGTAATTCTTTCAGATAGCTAATTCTCATGCTCTCAACAAGGCTTTCCCTTTAACAGACAGGTACTTGCAATATGAGTTTACATGTTCTTAAGACCGCAAATTCTAAGATACCACAGATTCGTAGCTGCCCTGGCCTGGGTATGTTACTTCATCTGTGGTGGATAAGCAACACCTGACACATCATTTATTGAAATGCCAAGTACCACTATCATTCTCCCATGTCACACCCAAAGATTTGAATCAAGCCCTAAACTATCCCTTAACTGTCAATCCTAGTAGCAGTTACACAACACTCAATACAACCGAGTGACCTCTAATGAAAGCGGTTAAAAGAAAGCAGTAAAGAAAGCATTTAAAATCCTATCACTCGGAGGTTTTGAAAATCTGACCCTGGTAGTAAAAGACAGCTCCCCATTAGAATGAAGGAGTATGGATCAAGAATTCCCGGCTCTCTGCGAACCACTAATGTGTTCACTTCCTTCCGGGTGGTTATGAGATACAAACTAATGAAACGAACTAACAAATTAGTTCGTTCCGGATGCACTCACTCAGGACTCAAAAGTAGGCTTTGGCAGAAGAAGATAGCAGTTGAAAGAAAACTCAACCCTATCTTGGAAAATAACCAAGGCCTGAATGATGTTCCTCTAAGATCATGTACTACACTGTATTTGAATCCAAGTGGATCCCATCTCGGCGTAGCAACTAATCTTACATTTCCATCAACCAGCAATTTTGGAAAATAATGGATTTGAAAATCATTCCCTGTCAGGTACTAGACTCTCAGTTAAAACACAGACCCTTTCAGTCTAAACGAGACCTAATCGCTGAATCTGCTTCTCAATTCCCAAAATATAACCCTTGATAGAATATGAATTAGTCATAACTGAAGAATTTATCCCTTACTCAGATCCGGATTTTATAAAGAGGTTTTTGTTGGAAGTTTATAAAGCAATATCTGTTAAAGATCTAGACTTCTATTGTCCAAGGGAAGGATCCCAAAATAATTACAGACCACAACAGTACATAATATTATCATGCATAAGGGTATATGGAAGTGTAAAATTAATTGACCCAAAATATAGAAGCGGGTCTAGACAGAAGGTGAAACACAGAATGGAATGGTCAAGGTACCAAAGTAATGGCAGGATGATCAGGTGGACTGTAAACATCTACTGTCCAATTTCCCAATCACTCGGATGGAGCGAATTTAGACAGTTTAGACCCTGTAATGGTGGTGTCAACACCAGTTGGGCCTCCACTGTCTGTGAATTCGGATAAAAACCTACATGCTTCCTTTCTATAATGATCATCAGTTGGCATTGACTGATGCCAACTGACTCCCGTTACAGATTGGAATTTGGGTTTGGAAATTAAGATAACAAAAATAAAACTGTATCTGGATGGGAGTCAGTTGAGCAGCTATTATAACCCCGGATGGGCGAACCGCCAAGGCTTCCACTGACAGCCATTCAGATCATGCAAAATAACGATTAGTAACTAATACCCAGAATACGAGCTAGTTGTCCATGAGGGAGTACCCGCCAACATTATTCTGATGTATTCTTTACTAATGGTTCCACACAATACACAAAGACAAAATAAATAAGAAGCAAAAGAAGATCCATTGTATGAGAGACATTGGTTTCTCATGCAAGGTTGTGGATCGGATCCACATGTAATGGTCTTAAATAATCCTTCCTACCATAATTAATTACAGTCCAGATTATCTGTTTAAGCCATCAGGATTTTGTTTATACAAGAGTGTTTTAATGGCAATTGAACAAAGGTCCTTTAATCATGATGATTATTGAAGTTTGATTATTGCTAATCTCAATCTTTAATCATTGATGAATCAAGGGTTCAATCAGTTAAGTGATGCCAATGGAGAATCAAAATTTGGGCAGCATAACACCCTATATTGCAATTCCAGAATGTTACATCCTAACCCGTGGGGCTATGATGTGAGTGTTGCAATATAAAATAGAGAGAGAATGAAATTTGTTTGAGATTAAATAGAAGGAGAGAAATCTTGTCGCTATATCATAAATGTTGTCGCGGACCGAGATCCGCGACATGGACATCCCGACAAGTTTTTAGAATTTTTGGCAGCATAACGCCTCTTTGTCGCTATGCAAGGTTTTGTCGCGGAACGTGGCTCCGCGACAAGGGTGACATCGCGACAAAGTGTTTTCATAAAATTCTAAAGCATTTGAACCTTTGTCGCTATGCATGGAGATTTTGTCGCGGAACGTGGTTCCGCGACAAGGTATTCCGCGACAAAGTGTTCAAAGGTTAAGAAACATGGCATAATTTTTCTGTCTCGGAATGGGATTTTGTCGCGGAACGTGGCTCCGCGACAGGATGATTCCGCGACAAGAAGCCATGAAGACAAAATGCAAGAGTTTGGCTCCTTTGTCGCTATGCATGGACAGTTTTGTCGCGGAACGTGGCTCCGCGACAAGGTATTCCGCGACAAAGGGTTTTAAATTTGGAGACAAGTGTCTTGAAACACCTTGGTCGCGGAACAGCCACTCTGTCGCGGAACGTGGTTCCGCGCCAGAAGGCGGTTGGCGCCCAAGGTGGTTCAGGACAAAAGTCAGAAAAAGCAGAAATGAACAGTGGCATGCAAACAGCGTGATCTCACCCTATTTCAGATCAAAAAGCTATTCTAAGCTAAAAATAAGCAAGAAACATTCAAAATAAAGAAGAACATGCTTAAACAAAAATAACAAGACTGGGCAGGATATTAAAATAAAGCATGAGTCCTAATCTAGGGTTTGATCACACATCCACACAACATTATCCATAATATGCTAACAGTAAACATGGAAATAACAAAATGGGGGTCAAATGACCCCAAAATGAAAAAGAAAGCATAAATCCATGGGGTGTGAGACCCATTTCATGATTTGGGACACAAATGATGAATGTTTTCCCATATTATTGAAGAGGTGTTGTTAATACCCATGATTTGGGTATTACAAACCCTAAAACAAGAGTTTAGAAAACAAAACATAGTATAAAAATGGCTATCTAAGCACTGTGAACAGTAAAACACTAATCTAAACTAAACTAAGTGCAAAGATTAAATAATACATAAAAATAAACCTAACTACTCTACCTAAGAGAGAACTCCTACTGCTTGCCTTCAAGAACTCCTAATTTTCAAACTTCCAATCAACCAACCCTTAGCTCATGGGAGACACCTCATATTTATAGAAGTGTAACCCTAAGCCCATGGGCCTTGATTCTAGCCCATTGTGTCTTAAGACATCACACACATCACAGCTTTGTCTCGGAACATCAAGTTGGTCGCGGAACACACTGCATGTGGCAAGGCTTCTCGACTGGGTCTTGTGTCTCTATTTGTGCATCTTGGTCGCGGAATGGGTTTTTGTCGCGGAGTCATGCTATCGCGACAAGGGTCATCGCGCCAGGGGCTTGGCTGGTCTCCTCTTCATTTGGGGCCAGTTGGTCGCGGAGTATGCTTTTGTCGCGGATCACTGCATCGCGCCAAGGGCTTCCGCGACAAAGGTCTTCCTGGGCCTGCTGGATTGGGCCAGATGGGCCGAAAATATTCTTTTTGTGGGCTTTTCTATCTTTTTCCCATCTTTTTGTTTCCTTTTCTTTTTCTCATGTTTTTGGATTTTTCTAACATAAATATGTAATAAAATTACATATTTATGTCTTTTTCACACCAGCTTATTATTTTTACAATTATGCATAAATCAGTCCAATTCGACTGCTTTCTTACTTAATGTAAGACCGGAATGCGATCAAATGCCCGTTTAAGACACGGAAATGGATTGAAAATAATGGTCATTTTTGGCCATTATCAATATCACCAATTGAGGGTTGCTGAAAAAGATATACCGAAGACCGCGTTTCGAACCCGTTATGGATATTATGAGTTCACAGTGATGTCTTTTGGGTTGACAAACGCACCTGCAGTATTTATGGGCCTCATGAATAATGTCTTTAGGAAACTATTGGATACGTGTGTCGTCGTATTTATAGATGACATATTAGTCTACTCGAAGGACGAAGAAGAACATGCCCAACACCTACGAGAAGTCTTACAAATCTTAAGAGACCACCAACTCTATGCCAAACTCTCTAAATGCGAGTTTTGGCTAGATAAAGTAGCCTTTTTAGGGCATGTGGTGTCAGCTGAAGGAGTAGCAGTAGATCCTTTAAAGATTTCTGCAGTGTCTGAATGGCCAAGGCCAACCAATCAAACGGAGATACGGAGCTTTCTTGGCCTAGCTGGCTATTACAGACGTTTTGTTAAAGATTTCTCAAAGATTGCAAGACCATTGACACAGATGCTGAAAAAGGGATTGAAGTATGATTGGACTCCCGAATGCGAGACTGCATTTCATGAGCTGAAACGAAGGTTAACAACTGCACCAGTTTTGACTTTACCTACGGAGGAAGATAACTTCGAGGTATATACGGATGCCTCGAAGAGTGTCTTGGGTTGCGTTTTAATGCAACAAGGAAAAGTCATTTCATACGCATCAAGGCAGTTGCGACCTCATGAGGAAAATTACCCAACGCATGACCTCGAGTTAGCTGCGGTCGTTTTTGCATTGAAGATTTGGCGCCATTACTTATATGGACGAACTTGCAAGATCTTCACGGATCATAGGAGTTTAAAGTATATATTCACTCAGAAGGAGTTGAATATGCGCCAAAGAAGATGGCTCGAATTGATTAAAGATTACGACCTCGACATCGCCTATCATGAAGGGAAGGCTAATGTAGTTGCAGATGCTTTGAGTCGAAAGCCGACGCACCTAATGAATACGAGGATTGTGCCACCAGAGCTTTACATGGACTTAATGCGTTTGGACATCGAACTTGTCTACCAGGGTACTGTCCATACTGTACTGAACGCTATGACAATCCAACCTACTTGGTTCGATGAAATACGCGAAAACCAACCAGGAGACATCAAGCTAGACCGTATCAAGCAGAAGATAAATGAAGGAAAAGCCATTGAATTCAAGGTCCATGACGATGGAAGTATTAGATACAAAGGAAGATGGTGTATCCCGCAGAAGTGTGAGGATTTAAAGAAGAGGATAATGGAAGAAGGACATGATACACCTTACTCAGTGCATCCTGGAGGAGACAAGTTATATAAGGATTTGAAGAAAACATTTTGGTGGCCGAGGATGAAACGTGAAGTAGCTGAATTTGTGGCAAGGTGCTTGACTTGCCAGAAGGTCAAAGCTGAAAGAAAGAAACCACTCGGATTGGTACAACCCCTATAGGTACCCGCGTGGAAGTGGGATAGTATATCTATGGACTTCATCTCTGGGTTACCCACGACCCCACGTGGTATGAACAAGATATGGGTAATAGTCGACCGTTTGACTAAAACTGCTATCTTTATTCCCATGAAGAACACATGGTCAATGGATCAGATGGCTAGAACCTACATTGACAATGTTGTTCGAAGACATGGAATTCCACACGACATAGTGTCGGATCGCGATAGTCCACTACTAGAAAAAATCCGGATTCGGTCGCTAAAATTGTGGTAGCTAAGGAGTTTCGGTCGCTAAATTTATGGTCGCTAATGAATTCCGGTCGCAAATTCGGTCGCTAACCCCTTTAGCTAACGAATTTTACCAAATTTTTTCGGTCGCTAAAACAGAAAATTCTTGTAGTGGTCGATTCATCTCCAACTTTTGGCAGAAATTACAAACAACATTGGGTACAAAGATCAAGATGAGTACTGCCTTCCACCCAATGACAGATGGTCAAACAGAAAGGACCATCCAAACTTTGGAGGATATGCTCAGAGCCTGCGTACTGGAGTTCAAAGGTAGTTGGGAAACTCATTTACCTTTAATTGAGTTCTCTTATAATAATAGCTACCATACCAGTATCGGTATGTCCCCATTTGAAGCTCTGTATGGACGAAGCTGTCGAAGCCCACTATGTTGGAGTAAGGATGGAGATGGAGTGGTAGTAGGACCCGATATGTTGGAAGAAACGGTAAAGGCAATCGAACTCATCAGACAGAAATTGAAAGCATCTCAAGATCGCCAAAAGCACTACGCGGACCCCAAACGACAAGATGCTGAATTTCAAGTTGGTGATAAGGTGATGTTAAAGATTTCTCCCATGCGGGGCGTGATGCGTTTTGGGAAGAAGGGGAAACTGAGCCCTCGATTCATTGGACCATATGAAATTTTGGAACGTGTAGGTAGTCTCGCCTACAAACTTGCTCTACCACCAGCGTTGAGTGCGATACATGATGTATTCCACATCTCACAACTGCGGAAGTACGTTCACGATCCTGCACATGTTCTCCAACCGGAAACAATAAATTTAAATGAAGATCTTAGTTACGAAGAAAAACCACTTCGGATCATCGACACAAAGGAACGAAAGATGAGGAATAGAATTATACGGCTAGTTAGAGTAATTTGGTCGAATCATGGCACGGAAGAGCAAACGTGGGAAACGGAAGCTGAGATGCGGCAAAAGTATCCAAAACTTTTTGTCGAAAACGATATAGTTATGAGGGCATAACAAGAATCTTAAGTGAGGGAGGATGTGACATCCCATCTAGCATTACCACATTGCTCTTAGCATGGTACATTCTAATTTTTGGGCAACTTTTGTTTTGGCTTCGTAACTATTTACCCTCCTTTTAAAAGAACAAAATTATTGACTTCGGGGACGAAGTCATTTCTTAAGTGGGGTAGATTGTAACATCCCAAATTTTTATGTACTTTACCCATAATTAGTATTATTTTTTTATAGTATATTCTCATTATTATTTTTGGGGAATTATTTTTCTATTGTGAGTTATTAGAATTTTATTAAAGTATATTAATGTATTTTAAATTATTTATTTGTAAGAAGGTTTATTTGTTAAGAATAATTATGAGTATTACATTACGTTTAGTAATATTATTAATTTATTAAATTTTACTATGATTACGTAAGTGTTGGGTTAACGGTGGTAACATAGTAGATTAAATAGAGATATATATGTGATTATATTAAATAATAGTATATGGAAAGAATACAATCCCACATCGGAGGGAATGGACTTTGCTACTTCCTACTTTTCTTATATATAGTAAACACGGCATACATTTATTTTGAAAAAGCCGAAAGCTTACCTTAAGGTGAGTTCGGTTAGTTAAACTTTAATATATTATTATTATTATTATTATTATTATTATTATTATTATTAATATTAATTATTAATGGGGTGATGCTTTTGCGTCGCCCCGGCCTAGTGGGGTGATGCCTTCGTGTCGCCCCGGTCTTTCTTTTAAAAGAGGGACCTTAATAATTTTGTTTTTGTAGCAGAGTAGTAGCCGGAGAGGCACTAAGGACCTGCTAGGCGTCGGTGTTAGTATAAATTTTGCAGTAGAGTAAGTTTTCTATGCTTTTCTGCCTTTATTATTTTTATTGGCTTTTCTTATTTATTTAATTTGTCTTTGTTTGGCTTTCCTTTATTGCTTTCCTTATTTATTTAGGTTGTCCTTGCCCTAGTAGTAGGCCTTTATTTTTGTTCCTGCTTTAGTAGTTGGCATTATGTTTCGTTCTTGCCCTACTAGTAGTAGGCTTTTATTGTTTCTTATTGGCCTACAATGTCCGCTATCGCTTGTTCGCTCATTGAACATTATTTTATTTGCTAGCATTGTTATTCTTGTTGCACTTGCTTCCGTCGCATATTTTCTTTAGATCTCGTTCCGATTGCCTTTGATATACGTAGACACTCGCTGTATAATTAATCCTTTGACTATATGCCCTAAGTACGGCAACATAGGTTATAGCCATCCCGCCGAGGGGTTTAATGGCATATTATGAGTGAGACCAATTCATTGTTGATCTTTGTTGAACCTGGTAAGGTAATCCATCTTGTTGTTGACTCTTTGGCCTGTGGGCGCCCTTAAAGGGTAATTATCTATTGATTAATAGATAACAAGCATGATTGAGGTTGACTTGCCGTGTGACGGCCCGTGTTCAATTGGCGCTGGAAAATGCCATATAGAGTGACCCCTGATCTAAATGAGATCGGGTGAAACCCGAGATTTAGTCAGAATACCGGTATTGTGAGGTTCATTCTGAATCCCTCTAACATGCATGCAACTATTGAGATGGTTATTCATATCTTGGCATTTGCCCTTGTTGAGGATTTCGGGTTGATCCCGAAATTAATATTATATATTGTTGAATTGCTGATTGCTGATTTGAGAGTACCATTATTGTATTGCCTCTACTATTGAGCTCCTGCTTATTGATTTGATAGCAGCCTTGTTCTATATATAATTGTTTGGTTGTTCGTGGATTTCCGAGTATAGGGAACTTACCAGCGAATCCGTCGATTATAATCCTTCTTCTTTATTTCTTTTCCCTCCCAGGGCAAGACTAAAGACTGACAGGGAAGGGAGCACTACACCTACATGTTTTCTGCATAAAGTACTTTCATTAGTTTTTGAAGATGTCAGACTTTTTGTCAGTGTTGTATTATGATTTTACTATCACATGTATAATATTATAGTTAGTTGTTATTCCTCTCTATAAGATGTTTTGAGAAACGGTCTTCGATTATATGAAATATTATATCTTTTATGTTTAAGCGTGGTTGTTTGAAATAGATATTTGATATACTCATTCTAGCCTTAGCATCTCCTAAATAAGCCGATGTGTCAGATCGAATCTTATTTAGGAGGTGTGGCGGTAACACTCGCGAGTCGGAAAAACCGGGGTGTTACAAGAGGTCCGCGAACGGAGTCCGGAGGGAAGGCCCAGGTCGTGTAGAATAGTTCCTCATGTGCCCCCAATTTCGCCAAAGAATCTGCCACGGCATTTCCTTCACGCAATATATTTGTAAACAAACATCTACTAAATTGTCCTCTCAGTTCTCCAATCTTAGCCAAGTAGGGGGCCATGGAGTGTGAGGGTGGCCAAGGCCGTTCCAGGAGGCGTAACGCAGCAGTGGAGTCACTGCAGCAACAAATCTCCAAGATATGTTTGTCAAATGCCAACTGCAGCCCGTAGAGGATTCCAGCGAGCTCCGCTTGAAGGACTGAAACCGAGCCAAGAATCCTGTGACGCCCCCCAACCAGCAACCATCGGGGTCTCGGAGGACAGCGCCAAAGCCTGATCTATTAGATGAGGAACTGTAGGACCCATCAGTGTGTAGATAGACTCCCGTCCAAGGACTCATATTCCACTTGGTAAGTCTGGGAAGAGTGGCCGCTGGAATGCGTTTCTGGAAGCCCAAGTCAAGAGTGTTGGCAAAGTGCCCGACACTACGAACAAGGGATTGGTGGGAGGAGCTACGCCCTTTAAATATTCGGTTGTTCCGTTCACGCCAAACTTGCCAGATCCCCGCCAATCCATCTATAGATTTTAATTCATTATACTGAGTGTGTTTGGGAGCAACCATATTTGGTAGCATATAGCATATTGGAAGAGCATATATCTCACAGTTCTCCCTTCAAATCTGCTATCGGCTAGCGGATATGTTGACTCCCAAACATCCCCACTATATTTTAGTGGACTCTTTTAAAAAATATAACAATATAAAATATTTCTAGACAATCAAATATTTTTTATGGATTCTGTACAAATCAGCCAAAAACTCTACATGTGGTTTATACAAAATTAATATTATACGTGGAGTCTATGAACTCCATAAATCCACTAACTTTTTAAAAATCAATAAAAATCTATCAAACTCTCAATGAAATACACCACCTTAAAGTTATATAGAATTTATTTGGATTTTTTAAAAATTTATTATTAGTTGTAATTTGTAAATCATATATCCAATTAAAAATTTATTTATTTACCAAAGACATTGGTCTGAAATTCGAATGATACTATGAGACTCTATTTATTTAAACAAAGATTTCTAGATCCATTATATATATAAAATTTATATATATATATACCAAATATAGATATAAATATAGGTATTACGTTTATAGTTTAAGAGGAAATTATTTATTCGATTCATAAATCTCGGTTTAAAAATAAAATTCTTTCTAAATTCACTGACAGATACTCCCTGTTTTTTTATGGGTTTATGACCCCTTATTTACCCTCCGATTCTATAGTCATCGCTTTTACGATCTTCACCGGGCATAATCTTCTCTTGGGTAAAATTTTCACTCTCGTTTATCACGAATTTACTTCGTATTCTATGTCTCGGCGGGCTTTTCTAGGGTTCCACGTTTGCGTTGTCTCTTTCTAATTTGTGCTTGTTTTTCTGTTCTGTATTTGCCATTGATGTTTAATGTGAAAGTTGAATTCTTTTTTATGGTGCTGCTGCAATTTCTTTGGTTTGAAGACATGACATGATTACATGAACAATTAGGATCGAGGGGAAGTTTATGTGGATATAATGCATTTATTATTGGTTGTCATATTATGAATTATTTGATCATATTTTGATGGGCATTGGTTGTTGGTGGTGAATTTGCTGCAGGATTTTAACAAACCCCATGGACAGGAATAAGCGAATTTCGAGAGCCATCAGTACTGATAGGCTCAGTGATCTTCCTGACAGTCTTATAGGCGAAATACTTGCTCGGTTGCCTGTGAAAGAGGCTGCAAGGACAAGTGTGTTGTCGAAGAAATGGAAGGATAAGTGGTTAACAATTCCCCATCTTGTTTTCAATGAAGATTTCAGTGGATCGATGATTTATCGCGTGTTGCTATCTCACAAAGAACCCGTTGTCAAATTTTCGATTAAAAATAGCAACATAGATCGCGGCATAGCTCTGCCCTGCTGCTTCAATCTCCTATCAATACATAGGATCGAGGAACTAACGATTCAACTACCTCTTTATAGCGGTGTTCTTCTTGATATGTCTTGCCCTTTGTTTAGTTTTTATAACCTCAAACACTTGTCTCTACGTCATATAAAGCTCAGTGTTCCGTCTGTGTACAATGGATTTAGTAACCTTATTAGCATCGATCTTGAGGATGTCTTCATTGAACTGCAAGAGTTGCAAAGGTTCATTTCCAAATGTCCCATGCTTGAATCCTTGAGCTTAGTCAACCTTCGCGATATGGCAAACTCGATTGTGAATATTGCAACTCCTCCTAATCTCAAGTCCTTCCGATTTGAGGATAGGGTTGGGGTGGATTATATATATATCCATCCAAATGCGCACCTTGAGGATGTATCAATTTCTTTGGGGTATTACTGGTTCAATGTAAAAGTATTGGATTATGCAATCAAGTTTTTCGCTCAGCTATCACTGATTAAGAAACTGGAAGTGAATGCCGACTTTCTCGAGGTACAAGATATTAATGTTGTGATGTTTTCAAATTAGTGATCTTTACAAAGTTGAAACTGATCTCTGTTTTTTCCTTTTGTGTATTTAATGTTAGGTCTTGGGTACAAGTGGACTGCGGAAGCTTCCTCAGGACCTTCACCATTTGAAATGTATTCAGGTTGAGGAACTTTATTTTGGAAATGTGCGTATTCTCGCATTTGTTCTTTGCTTGATTCGAAGCTCTCCGATTTTGCAAACCCTTGTAATAAGGTTGGACGGCAAACATCCTCTCAAATGTGTTTCTTCTTCCCAAGTAAGATTCTATAAACACACTATTATACTTTCTTGATAATTTTAAAGGTGGATTATGTCTACCAATAATGTGCATTCCTCATGATTTAAAATGTGATTGTCCTCAAGAAGTGGGCTTATATGTTCATATCTTCTTATCTAATGTACTGTACTCACGATTGTGGTCCTTGTTACAGCTGGAAGTTCAACTTTGTCAGCAAACATTGTGGAATCGTGCCCTTGAATATATGAAGGAAGAACAGAAATCGGCAGTTCCTCTTAGTAGCAGTCTCAAAGAAGTAAAGATCCATTGCTTCGCTGGATGGGGACATGAAATGGAACTTGTAAAGCTTCTTTTTTCAGGGGCACGGGAACTTAGAAAAGTCGAAATCACAAGAATCACTAATGAAAAAGAATTTCCTATCATAAAGACATTGGAAAGCTTCCGTCGATCATCATCACAAGAGATAATCTTGAGTGACGACATTGATAGAGTGTCTTATTAGAAGCGGTCGCAAAGCAGATAGAGGAAATAGAGACTTATTTAGGCTGTGGTATTATCATATTTCGGACATGCTGTGGCAGCGCTCACCTAATTGGCTTGTATCCATTTTGAAAATTTTGGGTTTTGGATTCATGTTGATTTGGTTGCATGATTGAAATTGTTCATTTGCATCACTGTTAACATGGATATAATGATTTAAAGTTGATTTTACTTTTATGAATGACAGAATGATTTAATCATATTTTGCTGGGCATTGTTTGTTGGGAGTGAATTGGCTGCAGAATTGTATCAGACCTCGATTTTTCTCAGGAAATGAATTTCCATAAGGGAATGTAAAGTTATGGCAGATTAATGCTCGACAGAGAGTGAAGTGTCCGAATCTTGAAATTTTGATCCTGCAGTTTCTAAGTTCTAACAGTTGATACGTTTGTATCATATCCATCGTCTTTCTAATATGTTTCATGAGAAAATGAAGTGCTCTGGACCGCCTACCTTTCATCTTCTACTTAGTTTTTGCATACTTCTTGATCTATTTTTGTTGGCTAATTTCTTTTCGCAATTTGCTTTTGTTTTAGAAAAAATAGTTGTAATTCTGTATTTAAGTAATTAGGAATTATACTCCTTGCTCTAATGAGTGATTGTTTTCCTTTTTGGATGTTTTAAACAATGTTGATGTGAATACACATGATTCGTTATCAATTGTTGATTGTTTCTTTAATGATTGAGACTGGTTTTGGTGAGCAATCACACTAGAAAAACAGACATGATATTACCATAAAATACTACTCCTAATTATTAAAATTAATCATTAAAATTGATTAATGAACAATATCAAAAACTAAATTGAACAAATGACTCTCATTCATGTAAACCAATAGGAGGCCCTTACATTATTCAATGTGGGACATTGTGTATCCAAATCCCATAGTTGGATGGACCCATTTCCAATCGGGCAATCCATCTCTGATATAGTTCTTCTTCCGGTATTCAAAAAATTTTAACATTCTTTATTTTCACGTAATTCAATACAAATTTTTAAAGATTAATATTTCAAATTTTATAAAATAAAAAATGATAACACTTTAATATCATAAAACTACGTGATTAGACGAATCAAACAAGATCTTACTTGACTATATTTTATCTTATTTAACTGTGTTAAAAAATCGAATCAAAATTACTCCATAGATAGTATTTACTATGCAAACGTAAGTATTTTTTAAAATCGGATGAAGTATTATACTTCCTCCGTTTTCAAAAAATTGAAACGGACCCACAATGCACGCAGTCCAATACACATTTTAAATCATTAATAACGCAATTTCGGTACAAGTAAAAATTCTAAAAGTTCGATATTTAGAAACTACTCGACGAGATGAATCTAACAAAATCTCACTTGGCTATATTTTAACTTGTATAACTATGATAAAACATTAAGCCAAAGTACGTGTGTAAATAGTGTCAAATTTCAAAATGTTCCAACTATTTTGAAACGGAGGGAGTATTACGTAGAAACCATGAATTGAATACCTAAAACCAAAACCAAAATGGTGATGACAACTTGGCAAGAATGATTTCCATTTATTATAAACCAAAGGGAACCCGTTGCTATTCAATATACAGAACATTCAACACCAAAATAAGCCGGGAAGGGAGAGTATATTTTTACTGTAAGAGTATAATGATAAAAGTATATACTGCTATTACTTGTTACTGTAGAGTGTAGATGGTTTTCACTCCAAAGGGTAAAACCGTAAAATCACAACAAAGATGAAATAGTAGAAAATAAAAACCCCGGATTAGGGGAACGGCGGGGGTGATGGAGGGCTCCCAAGATCTGAACTTTGAACTCTGAAGTGAAGGAGAGACACGGCGTTGCTGAAGTAGTATTTGCTTTTACAATCTTACCTCCATCATCAATCTCTTCACTCTGGTAAAAAATTCTTTCCAAATCGTATATCACCATTTACTACGCATTCTCTGTCTCGGCGGCTTTTCTAGGGTTCCTTTTTCCAATTGTCTCTTTCTAATTTGTGCGCGTTTTTCTGTCGTATATTTGCAATTGATATTTAATGGGAAAGTCGACTTATTTTTCCGGTGCTGGTGCAATTTATTTGGTTTGAAGATATGGGCATGGAAATTTGGCGGTTTTAATCGAGGCAAATTTATCCGAGTATAATGAATTTACTATTGATTTAACTTTTTATGAATGGTTTAGGCCCGTTCTCTACAACTTATTTTCAGACCTTATTACTTATTTTTTTCCAAAATCAGATCAGACCAGATCAGATAAGAAACATTCAGATCAGACCAGATCAAATCAGATCAGATCAGACCAGACCAGACCAGACCAGAAATATTCAGACCAGATCAGATCATTATAATACAATTACATAATTGCATATAATATTTTTTTAAAAAAAAGGCAAAAACATATAGGAATGTATGCAAATATTATTTATATTGTACTTATTTAATACTAATTTTAAAAGTATTTTTCAAAATATTTTTTTGCTCTTCAAAATATTATTTAAATATACTAGTCTCGTTTTTAATATATTTTATATTATAAATACTTTCAAAATATAGTTTTAAATACTTTCATTAAATATTTTTGAAATATATTAGAAAATACTTTCAAAAATATTTTCAAAAATAACTAAACATAATAATAAAAACTATTAATTAATTATTATTATTATTATATATAATAAATATTAAATAGTAATTATTAATTTTTATTATTATATATTATTATTATTATTACCATAATTTAATTAGAATCAAAATAGCTTATCGAAAAAAATAATTAGAATCTAAATATAAATAAAATAAGATCAGAACAGATCAGATCAGACCAGATCAGACCAGATGGAATCAGACCAGACCAGAAACATTCAGATCAGATCAGACAAATTCAGATCAGACCAGATCAGATCAGACAAATTCAGATCAGACCAGATCAGATTTTACAAATTCAGATCAGATCAGAAAAATTAAGGCGTAGAGAACAGGGTCATATTTTGTTGGGCATTTGTTGTTCGAAGTGAATTGGTTGTAGGATTGTATCAAACTTGTTCTTTGCTTGATTCGAAGATCTCCGATTTTGCAAACCCTTGTAATAGGGTTGCAGAATGCACGTCCTCTCCATTGTGATTCTTCTTCCGAAGTAAGATTCTATAAACACACTGTTATACTTTCTTGATAATTTTAAAGGTGGTAATCTATCAACCAATAATGTGCATTACTCATAATTTAAAATGTGATTGTCCTCAAGAAGTGGGCTTATATGTTCACATCTTCTTATCTAATGTACTGTTCTCACAATTGTGGTCGTTGTTACAGGTGGAAGGTCCACCTTTTTGGGTGCAAAATCGTGCCATTGAATATACTCCGTCCCGCGAAAGTTGACGCTTTTCTTTTGGGCACGGTAATTTATGTAGTGGGGTTTAATGGTTAAAGTGTTGTGGGTATTTGTGTTTAAAATTTTAATGAATTTTCACTTTACTTATTGTTTAACTTTGATTTAATATTATGGTAATGATTTAATTAGAAAAAAATATTCAAGTATGGTCTTGTTAGAATCGTCTAGGTGTATAGTTTTACAATATATATTTTATATAATTTTTATTTGTACCCATTTTGAGATATGGAGAATTAAAGAAATGTAAGGGATTTGTATAGGAAAATAAAAGTGTATTGGGAGTTGTGCAGAATAGTTAAAGTAATTACTTTTAATGGATTTTTAGAAACCATTAAGATTCTAATTATATTTATATTAATTTAATTTATCTAAAAAAGGAAACGTGTCAAATTTCGTGGGACAGCTCAAAAAGGAATACGCGTCAACTTTCGCGGGACGGAGAGAGTATGAAGAAAGAAAAGAAATCGGCAGTTCCTCTTAGTAGCAGCCTCAAAGAAGTAAAGATCCATCGCTTCGCTGGATGGGACCATGAAATGAAATTTGTAAAGCTTCTTTTTTTAGGGGCATTGGAACTTAAAAAAGTCGAAATCACAAGAATCTATAATGAAAAAGAATTGCCTATCATAAAGGCATTGGAAAGCTTCCGATCCGTCGATCATCATCACAAGAGATAATCTTGAGTGACGACATCTAGTAAATGATTGTTTTTCCTTTGTGGCTGTTTTAAAAAAATGTCTGACGTTAATACAAATAATTCATTATCAATTGTCGGTTGTTATTGAGAGTAGTTCTGATAGAGCGAACTGTAGTTCGATTCAGTAGCGGATTTAGAAAATTTTCTAAGTGGTGTCACAAAAATTGAACTAAGTTTATTTATAATTTAGAGAGTAGGGACAACACAAAAATAATAAAATAAAAGCTAAATTGGGATTGAATATAGTTGTGTTCATAAAAATTGAGTGGGAGTAGCAAACAAAATATAAAAGTTTTAAGTTCAACATAGTAATTTATTAATTCATGTGGTGTCACCACAAAAATTAAGTGGGTGCACTTAATAAAATATTTTAAAAAGTAATGTTAAAATAGCAATTTTATTAATTTAAGTGGTGTCCCTACCCCCGCTTAAACCTATGTGCATCCGCCCTGGTTCGATTCCCCGCAACAATGGGCCAGGACATTAGCGATTGATGAGCAATCACACAGAAAAAACAAACATACATGATCCATTAGTTATGATGAACACACTATATTTTTTTTATAATCTGAATAGTTAAAAATGATTAAAGAACGGTATCAAAAGTTAAACATAACAAAATCATGTGACAATTGCATTATCAATGTTGGACATTGCGTATCCAAATACATAGTTGGATGGACCCATTTTGCCATTTCCAATCGGGCACTCCATATTATGGATTGAACACCTAAAACCAAAACCAAATGGTGATGACAAGAATGATTTCCATTTATATAAACCAAAGGGAGGAGAGAGTGTATTTTTTTTTACTGTGGAGTATAGTACTACCTCCGTTTCATTATCATTTTTTACGTTTGTTAATGTACTACTATTTATACACATACTTTTAGTTAAACTTTTATCATAGTTATATAAGTTTAAATATAGTCAAATGAGATCTTGTTAGATTCGTCTCGTCGTGTTGTTTTTAAATATCAAACTTTTATAATTTATACTGGTACCGAATTTGACTTATTAATGGTTTAAAATATGTATTGGACTGAGTGTAAAATGGGTGTGTAATAAACATTATGATACGGAGTAAGTAATATATTATATACTGTAGAGTGTAGATTAGAGCTGTCAATTTGGGACGGGCCCGTTGGGCCAGCCCGCGAGAACTCGGAATGTGGAGTTTTTGAAGTGTTTTGAATTCTGAATTTCTTAATAATGTTGGATCTTTCAATTACGAAGGTCTTAAATTGATGAATGGTCTTAATCGAGGACTTGATTATCATGTCATAACAATATGTCATCAGTACATGTGAATGAAATTCAAGATGAGGAAATGTTTATACCTCCAATATCTGGAAAGCACACTTGTCCTTATTGCACACGCGCAACGGCGAGACGTCGCGGACCCAAGTGAAGTCCAGTGAAGGTAAAAGCCAAAAGGTACGAGACACCACTCAAATTATATGTTTTGATATAAAAATATTTTAAGTTTGTTTTAATGATATCGCTCGAATTTTTTATGATAAATTATCCCCAATATTTTTTTGAATGATATTCTAATTTGTGCTACAAATGAATCTTAAGTTTGTTTTAATGATCTCGCTTGAATTTTTTATGGTAAATTATTCCCAATATTTTTTTGAATGATATTCTAATTTGTGCTACAAATGAATCTTGGTGTTAATTTGGGAGAATACGGGCTAATGCAATTCGAGTCCAAATCGTATCGATCTTATGCAAAAGCTTTTGAGGTGCTTTTGGCTTTTGTTTATGATAAAAACACTTTTGATGGAAAAAATAGTGTTTATTTTGGTTTTTTTAGAAAAAGCAAAATCACCATGAAAAGTTGCAAAAGTGCTTCTGAGAGAAGTAGCATAGAGGGTGCTTCTCCGAAAAACAGAAATCAAAAACACCTAGTAATATGTGCAAAGTCTTAAATGTCCCTACTACTTAATACTAAATTATACTAAATATATCTTATTCCCATATAAAAAAAACATATCCTTTTTGGTAATTACTTCATTACAAGAGAAAAACTGCTTTCCAAATATTCTATCGAAACACAAAAGTTACATGCTTCTGCTTTTGACTTTTACTTATGCTTCTGTTTTGACTTCTACTTTTTTCAAAAGTCAATCCAAACGGGTTCTAAATCAAAACCATGATGATTTATTACCATGATTTGGTGCCTTATAAACGGCAGCACAGTTACCACAATTCTTTTTTTTTTTTTTTTTGTGCCGAAGCATACAGTTTCCACATTTGAACAATTTTCTTTCTTTCTTTTTTTTTTTTTTTTTTGAATCAGCCTGAGAAGGCTAGCAAAAAATGGAAAAAGAAAAAACAATGATAAAAAAGAAGAAAATGTCAAAAAACGCATACGAATGCTAGGAATTCCACTCGCGTCTTGAACCAACAGATCTCTGACTTCATTCGGCGGAAATTTCCAGGTGGTGTAAAACTCCTCAGAACACGTTGCTTTCTGAGCTAGACAATCTGCTACCTTATTGCCTTCAGGATATACATGAGAGAGCACACATCCTTCCATGTGCTGCTTATCTCGAATAAGGTATACTCATCTCGAATGGGATTCTGCAAGATTTTCTAAATATATGCTTTACTATATTCAATCAAGACTTTATAAAATTTTTTTAGACTTTTAAAGTTTTGATGTATTCAATTTAAATTTAAAAAGTTATTAATAATTTTGAATTGCTCAATACGGATTTTAAAATGCCCTAAAAATCTAGATATATTCAAAAAAGATTTTAAGAATCTTTAAAAAAAATTTGAGGTATTCAATCGTCTATGAATTTTTTTGGAAAGAAAAATAATTTTTTTGGGATAAAGAATCCATCAATAGATTTTAATTCTTTATACTGAGTATGTTTGGGAGCAAGCATGTTTGATAGCATATAGTATATTGGAAGAGCATATCCTCTCACAGTTCTCTTTCCGAATCTGCTATCTGCTAGCGGATCTGCTGACTCCCAAACATCCCCACTATATTTTAGTGGACTCTCTTAAAAAATAAAACAATATACAATATTTCTAGACAATCAAATACTGTTTATGGATTCTGTACAAATCAGCTAAAAACTCTACATGTGGTTTATACAAAATTAATATTATACGTGGAGTCTATGAACTCCATAAATCCACTAACTTTTTAAAAATCAATAAAAATCTATCAAACTCTCAATGAAATACACCACCTTAAATTTATTTAAATTTATATAGAATTTATTTGGATTTTTTAAAACTTTGTTATTAGTTGTAAATCATATATCCAATTAAAAATTTATTTATTTACCAAAGACAATGGTCTGAATGATACTATGAGACTGTTTATTTAAACAAAGATTTCGAGTTCCATCCATTATATATGTAAAATATATATATATATATATACACACTAAATATAGGTATTAAGTTTATAGTTCAAGAGGAAATTATTTATTCGATTAATAAATCTCGGTTTAAAAAGATTGCAGTTGGATTCACCGGATGTAAAGGAAAATAA
This sequence comes from Hygrophila difformis, assembly GCA_030278955.1. Classification (NCBI taxonomy): domain Eukaryota; kingdom Viridiplantae; phylum Streptophyta; class Magnoliopsida; order Lamiales; family Acanthaceae; genus Hygrophila; species Hygrophila difformis. The sequence goes on from JAOANR010000001.1 coordinate 66,537,291, forward strand.
AAATCTTTCTAAATTCACTGACAGATACTCTCTGTTTGTTTATGGGTTTATGACCCCTTATTTACCCTCCGATTCTATAGTCATCGCTTTTACGATCTTCACCGGGCATAATCTTCTCTTGGGTAAAATTTTCACCCTCGTTTATCACGAATTTACTTCGTATTCTATGTCTCGCGGGCTTTTCTAGGGTTCCACTTTTGGGTTGTCTCTTTCTAATTTGTGCTTGTTTTTCTGTTGTGTATTTGCCATTGATGTTTAATGTGAAAGTTGAATTCTTTTTTATGGTGCTGCTGCAATTTCTTTGGTTTGAAACATGGCATGATTACATGAACAATTAGGATCGAGGGGAAGTTATGTGGATATAATGAATTTATGATTGGTTGTCATATTATGAATGATTTGATCATATTTTGATGGGCATTGGTTGTTGGTGGTGAATTTGCTGCAGGATTTTAACAAACCCCATGGACGGGAATAAGCGAATTTCGAGAGCCATCAGTACTGATAGGCTCAGTGATCTTCCTGACAGTCTCATAGGCGAAATACTTGCTCGGTTGCCTGTGAAAGAGGCTGCAAGGACAAGTGTGTTGTCGAAGAAATGGAAAGATAAGTGGTTAACAATTCCCCATCTTGTTTTCAATGAAGATTTCAGTGGATCGATGATTTATCGCGTGTTGCTATCTCACAAAGAACCCATTGTCAAATTTGCCATTAAAAATAGCAACATAGATCGCGGCATAGCTCTGCCCTGCTGCTTCAATCTCCTATCAATACATAGGATCGAGGAACTAACGATTCAACTACCTCCTTATAGCGGTGTTCTTGCTATGCCTTACCCTTTCTTTAGTTTATATAACCTCAAACACTTGTCTCTACGTCATATAATGCTAAGTGTTCCATCTGTGTACAATGGATTTAGTAACCTTATTAGCATCGATCTTGAGGATGTCTTCATTGAACTGCAAGAGTTGCAAAGGTTCATTTCCAAATGTCCGCTGCTTGAATCCTTGAGCTTAGTCAACCTTCACAATATCGGAAACTCGATTGTGAATATTGCAACTCCTCCTAATCTCAAGTCCTTCCGATTTGAGGATTGGGTTGGGGTGGATTATATATATATCCATCCAAATGCGCACCTTGAGGATGTATCAATTTCTTTGAGGTATTACTGGTTCAATATAAAAGTATTGGATTATGGAATCAAGTTTTTCGATCAGCTATCACTGATTAAGAAATTGAAAGTGAATAGCGACTTTCTCCAGGTACAAGATATTAATGTTGTGATGTTTTCAAATTAGTGATCTTTACAAAGTTGAAGCTGATCTCTGTTTTTTCCTTTCACTCTTGTGTGTATTTAATGTTAGGTCTTGGGTACAAGTGGACTGTGGAAGCTTCCTCAGGACCTTTACCATCTGAAATGTATTCAGGTCGAGGGATTTCATTTTGTGAATGTGTGTATTCTCGCATTTGTTCTTTGCTTGATTCGTAGCTCTCCGATTTTGCAAACCCTTGTAATAAGGATGGACGGTGAACATCCTCGCAAATGTGTTTCTTATTCCCAAGTAAGATTCTATAAACACACTATTATACTTTCTTGATAATTTTAAAGGTGGATTATATCTACCAATAATGTGCATTACTCATAATTTAAAATGTGATTGTCCTCAAGAAGTGGGCTTATATGTTCACATCTTCTTATCTAATGTATTGTACTCACAATTGTGGTCGTTGTTACAGACTCCACCTATTTGGGTGCCATGTCGTGCCATTGAATATATGAAGGAAGAAAAGAAATCGGCAGTTCCTCTTAGTAGCAGCCTCAAAGAAGTAAAGATCCATCGCTTGGCTGGATGGGACCATGAAATGGAATTTGTAAAGCTTCTTTTTTCAGGGGCACGGGAACTTAGAAAAGTCGAAATCACAAGAATCACTAATGAAAAAGAATTTCCTATCATAAAGACATTGGAAAGCTTCCGTCGATCATCATCACAAGAGATAATAATCTTGAGTGACGACATTGATAGAGCGTCTTATTAGAAGCGGTCGCAGAGCCGATAGAGGAAATAGAGACTTATTTAGGCTGAGGTATTATCATATTTCGGACATACTGTGGCCGCGCTCATCTAATTGGCTTGTTTTCCATTTTGAAAATTTTGGGTTTTGGGTTCATGGTGTTTGGTTGCATGATTGAATTTGTTCATCATTTGTATCACTGTTTCTGGCAGAGGGTAAATTACATAGGTATTCTCTGTCTTTCTGGCTTCTCTACTCTTCCTATTTCCAATTATTTGTATTTGCAGTTGTGGTTTTACGTGAAAGTTGAAATCTTTTTCATGGTGCTGGTGCAATTTCCTTGGTTGAAAAATATGAACATGACCACTTTGTGGTTTTAATCGAGGGGAATTAACGTGGATATAATGATTCACGACTGTATCTACTTTTATCAACGATGAATGATACTATAATCATATTTTGCTGGGCATTGGTTGTTGGTGGTGAATTGGCTGCAAAATTGTATCAAATCTGATGTCCACAGGGAAGTGAAGTGTCCCAATCTTGAAATTTTGATCCTGCAGGTACTAAGTTCTAACAGTTGTTGGACTGATACGTTGGGGAGTGAAGAATTTTTATCCATGGAGATGTCTCCTGATCTTGCTTTCCTGTCCAACAACTTAGTCAACACATGTATTTTATAAATGGCCTATTAATATGCTTATTGTATAGGAATATTTTACATTATTATTATTTTTTTCCTCTGAGAGGAATTGGCAGGGTGTTATTCAAGTCCTACAATATCTTCACAACATTCCACCAGTTAGCCTCTTTTATCCTTTTGACTTGAAACTTGATCTCTATCGTCAGTGGCGATTCCAAGATTTGAAGTTATGGTGTGCAAACTATTGAGAAAAAAATCTACAGCCGCCTTGACATATTTTGGAAAAAATTCATAGCTTAATCTACGTTTATTTCATTGAGTATTTTTTCAATATAAAATAATAGTGGATTAATCATTTGTCATGTCTTCAACAATACGATTTTGCTATTTGGATTTGACAATCTTTACCGCATAGACTCTTTCAACTGAGCTAAAGCAATGCACATAACTAGTATGCTAGTTTTCTTTAAATGTTAAGCTCTTAAGACCATTAAACTACCCTTATACTCCATAATAACCTTACCCCATACTAAAGGGTGGGAATACGCCAGGCTCCAGACAAGACCTGCGATCTAGTCTGCTTCATGTGAAGCGAGGGCATGCCTTCTTTTTATACAAAAGACTAGGGTTAGGTAATTTTGAAAGTTGATAATTAGCTAAATATGTTCGAACTAGATTTTATAAATGGCCTATTAATATGCTTATTGTATAGGAATATTTTACATTATTATTTTTTTAATTAGAAGTAACTATTAAATTTATCTTATATAAAGTTTAAAATATTTATAAGTTTTTCTCAAGTATGTAAATATGTTATATTTGGGCATACGTATCGAAAAAGAAAATTTTAACATGATTTTATTTATAAAGACTTAAAGTGTGGCCTATTTATATAAATAGGCCAGGCTTAGACTTATAACGTAGGCTTATCAAAAGTAATAGGCTATAGCCTGAGCCTTAGAAAATTGAAGTAGACTTAGGTCTTTAAAATCAATTGTATAGCCTAACCCTTAGACTTATAGCTTAGGCTTATAAAAAAATAATAGGCCTAAGCCTTAGAAAATTGAAGTAGATTTATTTCTTTAAAATCAAATAAAGTTCGGCCTAGCCTATTTCCATCCCTACTCATACTTGATATAAGCTCAAACTAAATGGCAAAAAAGAGCTTCATGGGACAATTTTAATGAATGTGCCTTACTGTGTAGGTGGTTGCACATGTAGCCACCATGTGTGTAATGTGGGAGTTGTATTGTGTGATGTATGGAATGGTGTATTTTGTGTGTTGGGAGAGATATGTTGTGTGATGCCAAAAATGTGATGCTCGAGACGTGTTTTGTAATGCAAGAGACATTTTTTGTGATGTCTGCACCTAAAGGCTCTTGAAGACGTTGTACCGTAACCGGATTGATCTCTCCTTATTATTTAGATACTCTAATTTGTTTCTGATGCATTCACTAAACATCAACATCGCTAATATGCATTACTCAACGTCAAATAATTTTAGTAGACTGTTAAATTATGATGATATTCATACATATACTCCCAACCAAGCTAATACATGGATTCTCCAATAAAGGTTAACAAAAACAATTTAAATAAATGTTAACACAAATTAACGAACTAATTATTTATATAAAGTTTAAATTTAAAAAAAACAAAACAAAACAAAACAAAACTTTGTTTTTAAAAAATCAGGGGGGGGCACCCACTGTACCCCTACATTCGCCAATGTCTATGGTTACTGACTTACTGTTATGCGGATTGAGGGAATTATCCCACCACATGCAGATCTCTTCCATGGTATTTTATGTTTCTTGGAGTTGCTCTGGTGTCTTGGAGGACCAAGAAACAAAATGTTGTCCCCAAGAGCACCACTGAAATGCGCAGTTCCTCTTAGTAGTAGCCTCAAAGAATTAAAGATTCATTGCTTCGCTGGATGGGAACATGAAATGGAATTTTTAAAGCTTCTTTTTTCAAGGGCACGGGAACTTAGAAAAGTCGAAATCACAAGAATCTATAATGAAAAAGAATTTCCTATCATAAAGACATTGGAAAGCTTCCGTCGATCATCATCACAAGAGATAATAATCTTGAGTGATGACATTGATAGAGGATCTTATTAGAAGTGGTCGCAAGCAGGTAGAGGAAATAAAGACTTATTTAGGCTGAGGTGTTATAAGTTTTCGGACATACTGTGGCAACGCTCATCTAATTGGCTTGTTTCCATTTTGAAAATTTTGGGTTTTGGATTCATGGTCTTTGGTTGCATGATTGAAATTGTTCATTTGCATCACTGTTTTCTTGTCAGTATTACATTCCCTATGCATGTATAGTTTTTGGCAGAGGGTAAATTACATAGGTATTCTCTGTCTCGCTGGCTTCTCTATGATGCAAGGTTATCAAGATCGGGATCCTAAGTAGGATCGTTTTTGTCTTTGCAAGATCGGGATCGTAGGATCGAATCGGGATCCTAAGATCCTATGAAATTATTATTTATATTTTTAAAAATTAATATTTGTTAATTATCTCATTAAACTGGTGACATGTATAATTGAAAATATATATTTTAGATCAATTTTTAACAAGAATTTGATAGTTAATTGTATGCTTATTAATGATCCAATAGAAGTTAAACACTGACATAGAACCCAACAATTTTGAGTTCAATATATGCAAAGATACATTAAACAAAATTGACAAAAATAACATCATGACCAAAATCACAAAGAGCTAGAGATAATAAGTAATTTTGCTCCGAAAAAAAAAAAAAAAAAAAAAAAAAACAAAGGGGTAGGATCGGATCGCTCAGCGATCCTACGATCCTACTCCGATCCTACCGATCCTACTGCGATCCTACCATATTTGCGATCCTATGGCGATCCGGATCGTTTTTTATGGGTGGGATCGTAGGATCGTGCGATCCTACGATCAGGATCGCGATTTTGATAACTATGCTATGATGAATAAATGACTCTGATGAATATGATTTGCTAGTGCAATATATTATGGGATTGAATGATGAATTTTCTCATGTTGGTAACCAAATCCTGCTACTCGATCCACCACCTTCTGTTTGCAAAGCTCATGGTATGGTCTGTAATGTTGAAGCTCAGAAATGTAGCTCGATTACTGGAGATTCAAACACTTCTGGCTTTATACTTGCTACTATAGACAAAAATGCCACTGAGAAACGAGGATCTGTTATTTGCACTTATTGCAAAAAGACTGGTCACACTAGAGAGAAGTGTTTCCAGTTGTCTAATAAGAATGCTATATGCGATCATTGCAAACGGAAAGGACACACCAAGGCCAATTGTTTCCAACTCACTGGAGTTGTACCCGAGTGGTACAAAGCACTCAATGAGAAAGGGAAAGGAAAACCAGTAGCTGCTGTAACCTGTGCTGCAAATGACAAGACTGATGCCTCTGACCTCAACAATGACTCTGTGAGGATCTCTAAACTCGAAGAAATGTTCGAGAAGTTCATCAAGTCTCAGACCAATGCAGCTAACTCCAACACTCCAGTTGACTATGTTGGTGGAGCTCTATACATGGCAGGTAGTTCTCTTACTCTTGCATCTCATTCTTTGAGTAATTATTGGCTGCTTGACTCAGGTGCAAGCTGCCACTTGTGTTCCAACATTGCTTACCTTATTGATCCTCAGCCATTTACCTCTTTTAAACATCTTATTCTGCCAGATGGCACAGCTAAAGTACCCTCACATACAGGTTCTGTGAGAATTGGTGATGGTCTTTTAGTTCCTAATGTCCACTATGTACCTGGGGTTGTTCTAAACTTGCTATCCATTAGCCAATTAACTCATGACTTGAAATGCACTGCAGTGTTTGATCCCTTGACTTGTATACTGCAGGACCAGAGAACTAAGAGGTGTTTACTTAAAGCCTCTGTGATAAGCAACCTTTATCCTGTTAAGTGCAGCTTAACCAAGGACATTTTTCCTATTTCTGTTAATTCTGTTGCTATTGATAATGCCAAGTCAGATATGCTTTGGCACTACAGGTTGGGTCATCCCTCATCTATTCTAATGGCACACTTAGGTCTGCTTTCCAATAAAACTACTGATTTTCCTTGTGATGTTTGTTTCACTTCAAAAATCCATAGATTACCATTCCCTTCAAGCTCTTCTCATGCCAATTTACCTTTTGATCTTGTGCAATGTGATCTATGGGGTCCTTTTACCCCTTGTGACAGTCTTAACTCTAGATACATGTTAACAATTGTTGATGATGCCTCTCGAGCTACCTGGATATATCTACTGAGCCATAAATCTGATATTGTCTCTCTTCTCTCTCAATACTTCACCCTTATCAAGACTCAGTATGATAAAACTGTTAAAATCCTTAGGACTGATAATGGCTCTGAGTTCTGCAACCATAAATGTCTTTCTCTTTTCAAAAGCCTTGGTGTCATTCATCAAACCTCTTGTACCTACACCCCCCAACAAAATGGGAGAGTTGAGAGAAAGCACCAACATTTGATTCAAGTTGCTAGGTCCCTTCTCCTAACCTCAGGGGTATCTAAACTTTATTGGGGTGATGCTCTTCTTGCTTCTGCCTATATTATCAATCGTCTGCCTACTAGAGTCCTCTCTTGGAAATCCCCCTGTGAGATACTCTATGGAACGAAACCTGATCTTTCCAATATACACTCATTTGGTTGTCTCTGCTACATTAAACTTCCTGGTAACCACAGTGGTAAACTTGATCCTAAAGGTCTGAAATGTATTTACTTGGGAGCGGCTGTCAACAAAAAAGGTTACAAAGTCCTTGATCTCTCTACAAACCAAATTCATATCTCTCGAGATATTATCTTCTTTGATGATATCTTCCCTCTCAAATCCTCAGATTCCTCTACTTCTTCTTCTCCACATACTAGTACTCCCTCATCCCAGTATCTTGTCCCTGGAACACCATCCATCATTCCATCTCCATCATCTCACACCCTTTCCTCTGAGGTGCCCACTGCTCCTCAGCAAAACTCATTATCCTCTGAGGTGCCCACTGCACCACAGTACAATTTACACTCTCCCTTGGCTCCCACTGAGCCATTGAGACATACCCTTGATGCTACATCTCCTGTGTCTCCCACTGAGCCACAGTCTGCAAATTCCTCTGAAGATGTGCCCCTAGACACCTCTTCCTCCACTGCTCAGTCTCCAATTGTGCAGTGTCCTTCACCTGCTTCTGGAACACAGGTTGCAGCTCCATCTGAGGCTGGCATGACTTTAAGACCTCGAGGGATGATCAAGAGGTCTGCCAGGTATGATGGTTACCTGTGTTCATCAATTACCTCTGATCCTACATTTGTTCCTCACTCTTACTCTCAAGCTCATGCTATTCCTCATTGGAACTCTGCTGTGAATGCTGAATTAAGTGCACTTGAGACTAATGGAACCTGGGATATCGTCCCTTTACCAGATGGCAAGCGTGCCATTGGGTGCAAGTGGATTTTCAGGATCAAGTACAAACCTGATGGGGGTGTAAGCAAGTACAAAGCCCGGTTGGTAGCAAAAGGGTTTAATCAACAATATGGAGAGGACTACAATGATACTTTTGCCTCAGTAGCAAAAGTTGGCAGTGTGAGGATTCTCTTTGCCTTGGCAGCTTCTTTTAGGTGGACTTTGTTTCAACTTGACATCAACAATGCATTTCTTCATGGCAACCTTGATGAGGACATCTATATGCACTGTCCACCAGGCCTTGAAGCACCAAGAGGACAGGTTTGCAAGCTCAAGAAATCTCTTTATGGGTTAAAGCAGGCACCCCGCCAGTGGTATGGAGCTCTGTCCTCTTTCCTCAAGCATCTTGGTTTTGCTCCCACATACAGTGATCAGTGTGTGTTCATCAAATTTACCTCCCTTGGATTGGTCATTATTGTAGTTTATGTGGATGATATCCTTATTACTGGAGCTGACCTCCAGGAGATTCAAGCTGTTAAGGTTGGCCTTCACAAGGAGTTCACCATCAAGGATCTTGGAAGTGCAGCATACTTCCTTGGCTTAGAGATATCCTCTACTGCTGAGGGTTACTCTATCACTCAGCAAAAATACACCTTGGATTTACTAGCAGACATTGAAGTTCCAAAAAATCCCAGAGTTCATTCTCCATGCCCTGCTCACAAAACCCTTGGTAATACTGGTGTCTTGTTTGCTGATCCTCATCTGTACAGACGAGCTGTTGGTAAGCTCCTTTATCTTGGCTTCTCCCGTCCGGACATTTGCTACAGTGTCCAACAACTAAGTCAATATATGCATGCTCCCACTGAGGACCATTGGCAAGGTGTTGTTCAGGTTCTCCAATACCTGCACAACAGTCCATCTATGGGATTATTTTACCCCTTTGATCTACCTCTGGAAGTGAAAGGCTTCAGTGATGCGGATTGGGGGAACTGCCCCGTCTCTAGGAAATCTCTCACTGGCTTCTGTGTTTTCCTGGGTGGTTCCTTGGTGGCTTGGAAGACAAAGAAACAGAGCTATGTCTCTCGAAGTTCAACTGAAGCCGAGTATCGAAGCCTTGGTGCTGTAGCTGCTGAACTTCTCTGGATTGGCAATCTCTTCAAGGAACTTCAACTCTCTTTGCCATCTCCTTGCCCCATCTACTGTGATAACTCCTCCGCCATCCAGCTTGTTAAGAATCCAGTGCATCATGAGCGCACGAAGCACATTGACATCGGCTGCCTCTATGTCAGGGATTACTTTCAACAAGGCTTCATCAACCCCATCTTTGTTCCTTCAACTCTTCAACTAGCGGACATGTTCACTAAGGGCCTGCCTCCCAAAGTGTTTCTGTCTTGTTGCTCCAAGTTGAACCTCTGGCGCGGTTCATCTTGCGGGGGGATGTTAAGCATGGTGGCAGCAAGCAAGATGAACAAGCTGGTTGCTGCATCACAGAAGAACAAGGCTGAGATCGAGCTCTGTCTATCTACCTGAGTCATGTCCATTCTTGAGTATATTTGGGCCTTGGGCCTTGTACCTCTGCATGGGCCTTATTCTGTTGGGCCTTACCTTACTTGAGTTAGTTAGTTAGTGTCTTTGTTGGCATGTATATATATTGTGGAGTCCATTTGTATTGTGTATATTGATCAGTTTATGTAATACAACTCCATTTATTTACTTCTGCGCTGCAAGCTTCTTCACTCTACTCTTCCCAATTTCCAATTATTTGTATTTGCAGTTGTGGTTTTACGTGAAAGTTGAAATCTTTTTTATGGTGCTGGTGCAATTTCTTTGGTTGAAAAATATGGACATGACCACTTAGTGATTTTAATCGAGGGGAATTTACATGGATATAATGATTTAAAGTTGATTTTACTTTTATGAATGACAGAATGATTTAATCATATTTTGCTGGGCATTGTTTGTTGGGAGTGAATTGGCTGCAGAATTGTATCAGACCTCGATTTTTCTCAGGAAATGAATTTCCATAAGGGAATGTAAAGTTATGGCAGATTAATGCTCGACAGAGAGTGAAGTGTCCGAATCTTGAAATTTTGATCCTGCAGTTTCTAAGTTCTAACACTTGTTGAACTGATATGTTGTATCATATCCATCGTCTTTCTAATATGTCCCATGAGAAAATGAGTGCTCTGGACCGCCTACCTTTCATCTTCTTGATCTATTTTTGATGGCTAATTTCTTTTTCGCAATTTGCTTTTGTTTTAGAAAAAAAGTTGTAATTCTGTATTTAAGTAATTAGGAATTATACTCCCTGCTCTAATGAGTGATTGTTTTTCTATTTGGATGTTTTAAAAAATGTTGATGTGAATACACATGATTCGTTATCAATTGTTGATTGTTTCTTTAATGATTGAGACTGGTTTTGGTAGAGCGAACTATAGTTCGATTCCCCGCAACAATGGGCCGGGATACTACTGATTGATGAACAATCACACTAAAAAAACATACATGATCTATTTATGATGAACATGCTATACTTTTTTTTAAAAAAAATATAATTACAATAAAATAATAATTAAAATTGATTAATTAACAAGTATCAAAAATTAAACTGAACGAGATGAAGTGACTCCCATTTAACTGTGGGGATTTTAATGTTGTCGAGAAAGACCATAACTACATATGGATTAGGGGCCGATTTAGAGGTGTCGATGGGGTGGTGAATGTTTTGTGCGTACATGCGCCTAATGAAAGGGGTGAGAGAGCAATTTTTTGGAATCTGTTGATTCAAAAATGTGACACGGGTAATGGGGAGCTATGGTGTTTGACGGGAGACTTTAATGCTGTGGGTGGGGCGGAGGAGAGGGTGGGGTTGAGTGATGACAGTGGATCCACTAGAGACTTCAGAAATTTTGTTGATCAATTGGGGTTGGTGGATTTGCCTATGGAGGGGGGTGCTTTCACTTGGGTTGGGAGGGGAGGGAGGGCATTTAGTAGATTAGATAGGTTTTTGTTATCTACAGGGTGGTTGTGTTTGGCAGGGAATGAGGTGGTTTTACAGAAGAGATGCGAATCAGTGTTATCGGATCATTATCCGGTAAGATTGGAAATTGGGGAGAAGTCATGGGGTCCAAAGCCGTTTCGTTTCTATAATTATTGGATGGACGTGGGAGGATTTTCAGAGTTAGTCAGGGAGACTTGGATGCAGTCTTGGCAGGGGAGAGAGTGCATATTAATGGATCACTTGAATACGCTGAAAAAGAAAATCAAAGCATGGGATGGATATGGTGCCAATGACATGGAGGATAGAATTAAGAAGCTATTATCAGAGGTTGAAGAGATGGAGGAACAGTTGAAACAACCTGTTGCGGATGATGGTGCTAGAGAGGTCTGGTACAATAAAAAGAGAGAGTTAAAAAATTTAATGCTAGCGGACGAACGAAGATGGTTTCAAAAGTCGAGGTTGAGATGGATTAAAGAGGGAGACCAAAACACGAAATTCTTTCATGTGGTGACAGCCCTTAATAGAAGAAGAAATTTTATCGGAGCCATTAAGATTGATGGGGAGATAGTGGACGAGCCGAATGCTATTAAAGCTGGAGTATTCTCAGTCTTCCAAACGAATTTTGAGAAACAGGATGAATTATGTCTGGATATAAAAAACATTGGGCTGGCTCGAATTAGGGAAGAGGAGAGGGGCTGGATGATTAGGAGATTCTCAGAAGAGGAAATTCGGGAAGCAGTATGGAGTTGTGATGGTAACAAGGCGCCGGGCCCAGATGGTTTTAACCTTGCTTTTTTTAAAAAGTACTGGGAAACTATCAAAAAGGAGGTGCTGGATGTATTCATGAGATTGGATAGTGAAGGAACCTTGCCGAGAGATGCTGGGAAATCGTTCATCATTTTAATACCTAAGGTTGCAAATCCAATGGAGATAGGAGATTACAGGCCGATTTCATTGGTGGGCAGCATATACAAAATAGTAGCCAAGGTCTTGGCGAGGCGTTTGAAGGAAGTAATGAGCCAAGTGGTGGGTGCTACTCAGATGGCGTTTGTGAAAGGAAGACAAATATTGGATGGGGTTTTAGTGGCGGCTGAAGTGGTTCATTCGACCCAAATTTCCAGGCGGAGTGGATTTGTTGTGAAGTTGGATTTTGCAAAAGCCTACGATAATGTCTCATGGGAGGCGTTGTTTAGGATATTGGAGGAACTGAATTTTGAATCTAAGTGGATTGGGTGGATGAAGGAATGTATAAGGTCAGCAACTGCAGCGATTCTCATAAATGGGACACCCACCAGGTTCTTCAAAATGCAAAGGGGATTGAGGCAAGGCGACCCACTCTCACCCTACCTCTTCGTGTTGGTGGCAGAGGTGCTTAATAGGTTGATAGGGCGGGCGTCGGATCTGGGGCTGATTAGGGGGCTGCCGAGCGGAGGGAATGGACCTGTTGTGACCCACTTGCAATATGCGGATGATACCATCCTGTTTTGCGAAGGAAACTTAATGCAAGTAGTCTTGATTAAGAGGATACTTAGGTGTCTATTTTTGGCAACGGGGCTTAGAATTAATTTTGGAAAGAGTGGAATATTCGGGATTAATTGTCCACAAGATTTGGTGAATGACACTGCTAATATACTGGGGTGCAGGCAAGGAGTTTGGCCTATGGTCTACCTGGGAATCCCAATTGGAGGAAGATTAAATGGAATTGGACTGTGGAGGCCAGTAATGGAGAAGATAGAAAAGAGAATGGCGGGCTGGAAAGGAAGGCTGTTGTCACAAGCTGGGAGGCTTTGCTTGATTAAGTCGGTTATGAATTGCCTTCCGACTTACTTTTTATCAATTTTTAAAATCCCCAGAGCTGTAGCCGAAAAATTGGAGTTGCTTAAAAGGAAATTTTTTTGGAATGAATGGGAGGGATCGAGAAGGTTGCATACTATTAGGTGGGACAGGTTGTGTGCGCATAGAGATGATGGTGGACTGGGGATTTGGAACACGGAGCAGTTTAATAAGGCCTTAATGTTGAAGTGGCGGTGGAGGTTTGGGGTGGAAAATGCACTATGGAAGGAGGTGATCGACGCCAAGTATTATGGGGGATCTTCCCCTTTGATTCCTGGGGTCAAGCTGGGAAACTCGGTGTGGGGAAGGCTGTGCAGGTCCTGGGGCAGCGAGGGGGAACAGGTGAGTAAAATTGCCATCCAAGTAGGAAATGGTGGCAAGGCAAGGTTTTGGTCCGATAGCTGGGTGGATGGTAGATTAGTGTTGAAGGAGATTTTTCCAAGATTATTTGCTTTAGCATTGAACAAAGAGGGTCGGATAATGGAGTATGGCCGATGGTGTGGATTCGAATGGGTGTGGAATATTGAATTGAGGAGGCCACTGTTTGATTGGGAGAAGGAAGTGTGGGATGACTTCATTCAGGTTCTTGGCACTCAAACCTTAAACAGATACTTGGAGGACTGCGTTTGGTGTCTGGACGGAGACAATGGTAGATTTTCCACCCGATCATGCTGGCAACACAGTACAGCAACAGGTGGGACAGGAGCTCAGGGACCTTGGAGAAGTCTGTGGAAGCTGAAATGCCCGGCTAAAGCAAAGTTATTGGTCTGGAAACTCTTCCATGGAGCTATCCCAGTCAGAGAGCTATTGGCATCTAGAAATTGCATCCCATGGTCGAATGCATTGTGTCCATGTTGTGGGGTTGATATTGAGTCATTAGATCATTTGTTCTGTAAGTGTGCAGCAACTAGTGGGTTATGGTATGAGGGGGTAAGGTGGTTTGGATTGAGTTGGGCAGGGCCAGGCAAGGTGGATGATCTGTTGAGTTGGTGGTTTGGAGTGCATGTGAGAAAGGGGCAGAAGGAGACTTGGTTATTGGGTGGGGTGGCTATTATTTACTCTATTTGGAGGTGGCGCAATGAGGCTGCTTTCAAAGGGGTGTCTTTTGACATAAACATAGTAGCAGATGAGGTTAAATGGAGGTTGGGTCTGTGGTGGCAAGCATTTGGAGGAGGATTGGAAGGCCACTTGACATATATGAATGAAAGTGTAATAGGAGGGCTGTCAAGGCAGGTTGGTAATCGAACAGTAACACACAGAAAGGGATTGGTATGGGAAAGGCCCGGGGTTGGTTGGTGGAAAGTAAATACGGATGGATCGTCTTTGGGGAATCCGGGTCCGGCCGGGGTTGGGGGGGTGATAAAGAATGATAGGGGTGAAGTGATTTACATCCTTTCGGACAATATTGGATGCAAAGACTCAAATGAAGCGGAGATGGCAGCTGTATATAGAGTATGCAAGGCGATTCTTCATGATCAAGGGTTCCCTATCCCTAAAATTATTTTTGAATGCGACTCGCAGAACGTGGTATGTTGGTTGAAGGAGCCGGTTAAAACCCCATGTAGATTAGCTAAGTACTTGGCGCCAGTCCTGGCGATTCTAAATTTTGGGGGTGATGTTAAAGTAAATCACATTTTGAGAGAAAGAAATGAACTTGCGGATTTATGGGCAAGGAGAGGAGCGGCGGGGGAAGGCAAAATTGAAGGTTGGCTGTAGTGGGTGGTGACATATCATGGGGAGTGAAGGTGGAGGCACGAAAGGGAGGCTGCCAGGATTTGATTCCTAACTGTTCTGTTTGTCTTGTAGGTAATGACTCTGGAGATCTGATTGATTCTTTGGAGGGCTGTTGGAGTAAACTGGTAACACATATGTGATCGAGTTTGCTGATTCATGTGAGTAGAGAGCTTGATCTGAATGCATTTTGAAGTCAGAGTTCGATGCGTCTCACGGGGCGTCTTGGGGATTGACAAGATCCATTGCTGCTGCTACTGGTACGAGAATACCTTCCTCCTGCACTATATATGATTGGCCATCAGACAATTGAAGCTGGGAGAGTCGAACATACGCTTCTCCGAATGTGAATACAGGTGATGTTTTCTCTGATAGTCTCGAGCTTAATTCAATTCTCATGTCGAACCTGCAGTAATTCATTCGGGAGCATTGGAAATGATATGGTTTCTTGGGCACCTTTTGTAGTAATCATCCTGAACAAGTTTTGAGAACCAAGCCTTGGGAACAGTCTCTTTCCCCTTATGCTTCCTTTTTTCCTACACGAGCCACAATCCTGTTTTCTTCCCCCCTTATTCCTATACAGATATCTGTGGTCTTGCTTTTGGGACTAGATATGCATTTCAATAATAAATTCTTCCGGTGTTGCTAGTAAGTAGCCGAGATTCTTGGGGTGTTGGAGTGGTTTTTGGGATGGGAGGAGGACATAATTATATGCTTTTGAGAAGGTAGACGGAAGTTTTGAAAAAAAAAAAAAAGTATTGGCAAATATATAAAAAAAAAAAAAAGGAGAAAGAGTATTTGCTGTTGGAGGGGTGAAAAAAAAAAATATTTTAAAAAAAAAAAGAAAAAGAAAGAGGGAAGAATTTGAAAGAGGTTTGAACTTTGATTTTGAGGGGTTTTTATTGGAGAGTGATTAGATTGTACAATTGGGGGTTGTGAATATGGATGTGTTCTTTGCACTAAATGGGAAGATTGTTTTTAGGGGAAGTGCTCTTGGGACAACGGAGGAATTGTTTTCGCAACACGGGTTTATTTATTGATTGAAATTGCATAGATGGTCCCTCAATTCTTAGACTCACTTCCTGCTGCGTTGCCCTTTTTCTTTTAACTATCACCCTGCTTGTCTTCACTTCTGCCCACACCCTTAGTTTTCGATGCAATGGATGAGTTATCATGCAGGGATGATGTGAGTTTTGAAGTAAGTTTTGAGCCTATCTCACGATTAAATCACCTTCGAGTTCCTCAGTTATGCCTCTACGCGAAGGAAAACACTCTCGATTCTTGATATCAAGTGGCTTGTTGTTACTGTCTACGTATGTGCTAATATTTGTATGAGATATATCTGTTTGTTTGCTGATGCCGGGCGCGGTGATGCGCCATGACGATTTTGATGATTTTTGGATGCCGTAGAAGTTTTGTCTGATGGTGCGGTCTGTTGCTGCTGTATGCTACCGATGGAGTGAGGTTCCATTATTGTGTGTACAAGTTTTAGTTGGTTGAGCAGGACTGATTGTGCAGGTTTTGTTTGTTGGTCTTGGGCAGGGATGTTTGACTCTTATGTTGAGTTGGTGATGGTAGCTAGTTGCTTTTGTAGTTTTCTTTCATGGAGACCAGTTTCTTTTTGAACTTGATGTATTGTTACTCCTGGATCGGTTTTGAATGAAAAAGGTTTTTTCCTCAAAAAAAAAAAAAAATTATTCAATGTGGGACATTGTGTATCCAAATCCCATAGTTGGATGGACCCATTTTCAATCGGGCAATCCATTGATATGATGTAACCACCCGATACAATCTTGATAGGGTCTGTTCAAAATCTCCTAAAACTTTTTTTCATTAACTTTTATCTTATATTCCGCATATTAGATTGCCACAGTAGTTTTCATCATTAAAACTTCGATGACGAAGTTGATTCTTAAGGAGGGTGGATTATAATACCATAGAAATTACCCGAAATAATTTTAATTCATTAAGTAGACTTTTATTAAATAAACACTTGCTTAAAGAATTAGTATATTGATTTTTTCTACAAAACAACACTTGTAAAATTATATATGTAAATTTGTCTTTTCGAAAAGAAATATGAATTTCAATGTCAAGGGTAAGAAAATTATATAGTTTATGAATAATTTTTAAATCTATTGTTTAAATTATATATATAAGTTTTTATATATACACATTGGTCTTGAAAATTATTATGAGGATAATATGTGAATATTTTAAGTATTTTAATATTCATTATGGAATAAATTTTTATAAAAATAAAAATACGAGTTTTTATGTGAATCTATGAGAATTAACTTTTATATATAAGAAAATATATTCATAGATTATAACTTTTATTTGATGATGACATGAAGATTTTGTGGTTTGAGTATTGTTGTGAATAAAATAAAACCATGCAAGTATATTATTATATCTTTTTGAAAGCACATTAATATAAATACAATACTTGAAATAAATAAATAAATATTATATTATCATATCCAACTCATTGAGTATAAATGCATGCCACTAAATAATGGCAAGAATAATGATTTTTCTAGACAAGCTAATACTTCAATCATTTTTATGATACACTACTTACACAAATATAAAGTTAAAAGCAATTGCAAGAAATTTTCTTCCTAAACAAATAGATGAAAAATCAACATGATTAACAAGTGTCTTGGATGAATGGCTAGCAAAGAAAGGTGATCAATTATCTCTTGAACCCACCAAGATTAATAGCCTCCATAATAGACAAACCATTATATTAATAGACAACATGATGGACAAAATTAATAGCCTCCCAAATGAATAGCCTCTTTGTTAGGCTATAAGGACCAAATGAGTGGATACAAATACTCTAATCATTATTGCTCAAGACACACTTAATTGGATGATTGGTGAGGTTGTAATCACTCTCACAATGTATCATGTTCAATTGTTCAAATCTTAGCCTATAAATAGAGGGAGTTTCCAGCCTTCAAACACACCAATCTCATCCATCTCATTAGCCAAATTCACTACCCATTTTATTCTTCAAAGTTCTCCTACATAGTGAGCATATCTTAAGGATTGTGGAGTCTTGTAGGCTTGGCAATCTTCATCATTCTAGAGTTCTAACTCTTCTCAACACTTGGTTAGTAAGATATCCTCCTTGTAAACTTGTATCTTAGAGATCTAAAGATTTTATTTTTATACTATAAATTGATTTTCCTCTATTTGTCGAATTTCAGCGAAACCCGTAATTTGTGGTGCGAATCTTGTGTTATAACGGCCATTACCTTTGTATCTTCTTGCTCTTATACATCAATTCTGTAAGTTAACACTCTCTACTTCAAGTTTTGGAGATCCCAATCCTTGTTTTAAGAGTACAAAATTAGAATTCCCACATCATACCAAAATCTGTCAGTTTTTCGTTTACGTAAAGATCCATCTTTTTAAACTATTTTGGTTCATTATCCCTCAAAGGTTCCTTCATAAAACTTGTTTCTATTTGAGTTGAGTATCTTTCTGGAAAATTTTATAATTTTTAGAACTCGCATGGAAAAGTTATGGGATCCGCTTTATCGAAAGGTTGAAATATCTTTTTGTTGAAATCTAAGAAATGATAGTGTTTTCTAAAATCCACAATTTTGAAGGTCTTAAGTGTCTCAAAGCCAAATGGTTTCTTCATGAAAATATTTATCTATGTGTTATCTACCTTGTGGTAAAATTTTAGAATTTTTGGTCGCGAATTACTATTTTTAAAACCTGTTGAAAAGTATAGAGTCACTAATGAATTTCTGGGAGAATACATGTTCTGAAAAGAACTCAATTTTTGAAATGTTTACATACCTTATTTTGAAAAGTGTAAAACATGAAACATGTTCAACTATGTGTTGAGTATCTACAGTTTAAATTTCATAGCAATCGCCTTTCATATGAATTTTTAAACTGACTTGGCGTAAACTGCGATATTGGACTTGATTTTTTGTCCAAGTGAGAAATTGTTGGATTTTGAGATCCATGAAATGATATTTTAATATTTATGAGATATTAATATGAGAGTTAAATGTTGAAATGATATTTGGCATTATTGAATGCCCTTGTTATGAGGTTATTCCCGTGAAATTGTTGAAAACTCTTTTAAAGAGGATATTATATGGAAAATTGTGAAAAACACTTTTAAATCCATTGTTCACTATTAACTTGAGTAAGATGCCATACTTGATAGAGGGCTAATGCAATAGGGATGTGTCTTGCGGTGCCTCCCCCTCTAAATATGCCAAGACGACATTGTTGATAAATTGTGCCAAAACGGCGTTGTTGCATGTATAAGTCTATACTCTTGGGTGTATCCGTGATAGGTTACCCAAGGCTCCGGAGTGTGTCTGTATATGAGTCCGCTGCATGCTGATCATGACTTATGATCGATATGATATGATATGATATATGGAAAATGGTGTCCTCTTGTGCATAGTTGCTACAATGGTAAGAATGAAAGTTATTTATCTTGTTAAAGGTAATATGTATGATCATTTTAAAAGAAAAAGTGAAAATTATTATTATTATTATTATTATTATTATTATTATTATTATTATTATTATTATTATTATTATTATTTTGAGTGTCAACCATTATTTTAAAACCCACTTCTTAAAGTGGAGCGGGTTGACTTACTCAGTACCATTGTACTGATAAAAAGTTGTTGCACTATCTTTTTACAGATATTGGAGCTGACATATGAACTGCATCTCATGACATGAGCATTTGCGTTATCTTTCATAAAAAAGATTGTTGCTTTAAGGAACCACGTACTTTTAATTATTAATGTCCTATATACTGCCTTTAGTTTATGCTTCCGCGCGAGAAAGAACAATGACTCTGGTATTAAGTACTTTAAATTTTCTTATGTCTATATTTTATAAAATTGGCAATTATTTTTAAAGTCCATACTACAAAAATTTATATGTGAAGATATTTAGCCGTAGCACTTATCAATTAAGTTAGCCAAAGGGCGAGCCTGACTGACAAGTGTGGCGGTAACATTCTGAAACCTTATGAGGATGAATTTCGGGATGTTACATATGATATACTCCCTCTGTCCCAGTATACTTGTCTTGTTTGACTTTTAAACACTGTTAATTGTTTAACTTTGACTCAACGTTATGGCAAGTATATATTTGTAAAAAAATAATCGAGTTGGGTCTTGTTAGAATCGTAAATTCATGTAGTTTTAAAATATATATTTTACATAAATTTTTGTTGCATATTTTTTGAGATATAAACAATTGAAAATGTGCATTGGATATATTACGTAGAAACCATGAATTGAACACCTAAAACCAAAACCAAAACCAAAATGGTGATGACAACTTGACAAGAATGATTTCCATTTATATAAACCAAAGGGAACCCGTTGCATTATTCATTATACAGAAAATAAGCCGGGAAGGGAGAGTATATTTTTACTGTAAGAGTATAATGATAAAGTATATACTGTTGTTGTAGAGTGTAGATGGTTTCCACTCCAAAGGGTAAAACTGTAAAATCACAACAAAGATGAAATAGTAGAAAATAAAGTATATACTGTTGTTGTAGAGTGTAGATGGTTTCCACTCCAAGATCTGAACTCTGAACTCTGAAGTGCAGGAGGCACGGCGTTGCTGAAGTAGTATTTGCTTTTACAATCTTACCGCTATAATCAATCTCTTCACTCTGGTAAAAAAGTTCTTTCCAAATCGTATATCACAATTTACTACGCATTCTCTGTCTCGGCGGCTTTTCTAGGGTTCCTTTTTCCAATGTCTCTTTCTACTTTGTGCGCGTTTTTCTGTCGTGTATTTGCGATTGATATTTAATGGGAAAGTCGACTTCTTTTTCGGTGCTGGTGCAATTTATTTAGTTTGAAGATATGGGAATGGAAATTTGGCGGTTTTAATCGAGGGAAATTTGTGCGAATATAATGAATTTACTATTGATTTAACTTTTTATGAATGGTTTAGTCATATTTTGTTGGGCATTAGTTGTTCGAAGTGAATTGGTTGTAGGATTGTATCAAACCCAATGGACATGACAGGAATTTCTAGAGGCCTTAGTACTTCACAAAGAACCTTTTGTCAACTTTGCTATTAAAGAAGTCTGCATAGAGGCGCACAACTCTGTACCGCTGATTGAATTTCTTGTCAAAACATAGGATTGAAGACCTAATGATCATACCACCTTATCATTTATTTAGCTTTTACAACCTTAATCACTTATCTCTATGTGACATTGAGGTCAAAGTTCCGTCTATGTACAATGGATTTAGTAACCTTCTTAGCGTCGATCTTGATGAGGTCTACATTATACCAGAAGAGTTGCAAAGGTTTATCTCGAAATGTCCAATGCTTGAGTTGTTTAGAATGGTCGGCTACAACAAGATGGAAAACATAACTCTGAGTATTACTACACCTACTATTCTCAAGTCCTTTGAATTTGGGGCGAGGTTGATTTTTATATATATCGATTCAAATGCTCACCTTGAGTACGTAAAAATTGGTTATAATCAGTTGCCAGAAACTGAAACTGGCACAGCATTCGATACTGCCGTTCAGTTAGCTTTCTCTGATTAACAAACAATTACTACCTGTTAAAAAGTACTATTTGATTTTTCAATCTTTACCTGCATAATCTTCACTCAGCTAAAGTTTTCTCCGTCGACACAATTCATTACTTGTTCTCTGTGTCGGTGTCTCTTTCTACTTTGTGTGTGTTGTTCTGTTCTGTATTTGCAATTAACGTTTAATATGAAAGTTGAATTCTTTTTTATGGTTCTGGTGCAATTTCTTTGGTGTGAAAACCTGAACTTAATTACAAGAACAATTAGCGGTTTCGATGGAGAGGTAGTTATGACCTATAGGGATAAAATAAATTTACTATTATTTACCTTCAATGGAGAGGTAGTTATGACCCATGGGGATAAAATAAATTTACTACTGTATTATTTACCTTCATTTATCATACGACTATGAATGATTTGATCATATTTTGATGGGCACTGGTTGTTGGTAATGAATTCATTGCAGGATGTCACAACCCCCATGGGCCTGGACAGCAAGCGAATTTCAACCGGCGGTAGTACTGATAGGCTCAACAATCTTCCTTGCAATGTCATAGGGCAAATTCTCTCTCTCTTGCCCTTGAAAGAGGCTGCAAAGACGAGTGTGTTGTCAAAGAAATGGGAGGATAAGTGGTTAACAATTCCCCATCTTGTATTTGATAGACATATCAGTGAATCGACAACCTATCGCGTGTTGCTGCTTCACAAAGAACCCATTGTCAAGTTCACCATTGAAAATGCCACCATAAAGAGCCAAACAGCTCTCTGCGACTGGTTCAATTTCCTGTCAAAACATAAGATCGAGGAGTTGAAAATTTCACCATTATACTCTGGTCCTTTTCCTGTGATGCCTCGCCATTTGTTTAGTTTTTACCACCTCAAACACTTGTCTCTACGACATGTTGAGGTCAGAGTTCCGTTGTCGATTTACAACGGATTTAGTAACCTTATTAGCATCGATTTTGATGATGTCAACATTGAATTGGAAGAATTGCAAAGGCTTATTGACAAATGTCCGAAACTCGAGTCCTTGACCTTAGTTGACTATTTCGAGGTCACAAAATCGACTTTGCATATCAGGAATCATAATCTAAAGTCCTTTAAATTTCAGGGCAAGGTCGATTTTATATATATCTATTCAAATGCTCACCTTGAGGATATATCGATTCGTTATGGGGAAGTCAGGCCAGATATTGTAACTGGCACAATGTTGGATTATGCCATCAAGTTTTTCGGTCAGCTATCAATGATTAAGAAACTGCAAGTGAATTGCCACTTTCTCAATGTACAAGATATTGATGTTGTGATGTTTTCAAATTAATGATCTTTACAAAGTTCAAACTGATCTCTGAACTTTATTTGCTCTTGTGAATTTAATGCAAGGTCTTGGGTGTAAGTGTGCCATGGAAGCTTCCTGCAAGCCTTAGCCATCTGAAACATATTCAATTCCAGAACATGTATTATGATACTGTGGATGGTTTCAAATCTGCCCTTTGCTTGATTCGAAGCTCCTCTAATTTGCAGACCCTTGTGATTGCGGTAAGTACCCTCAGGGCATGCACTTATATGTTCATATTTCCTTATCTAATGTACTATACTCTCCTTTCTGGTCCTTATTACAGTTTAAGTAAATCTCTTACTCGTTTATTCGAGACATTGGCAGGATGGGGATGATTTCTGTTGGGGATTTGGGGAGGCTGTGCCTGTCGTTCAATATCTGAAGGAGGAACAAAAATCGACAATACCTGTAAGTAGCAGCCTCAAAGAAGTATATTTTGATTTCATCTATGGGTCTCCACCCGAAATGGAATTTATAAAGCTGCTTTTATTGGGGGCAACGAAACTTAGAAAAGTTCAAATCGATGAAATCTATGGTGTAACTGTTCAAAAGGAATTGTCTATCGTAAAGGAGTTGGCAAGCTTCCGCCGAGCATCATCACAAGCAGTAATCTCAACTGGCAAGTAAAAAAGTTCCATTGCAATTTCGGACATATGCACAGAAAAAACAGACATGTAACTCACCTAGGCTTGTTTCCATTTGAAATTTTGGGTTTTCTGTGAACTATGTGGTGGTCGCATTACATTAATGTTTTTTCATCTGTATTAAAGTTATGGCATAGTATGTTAAGAACTTCAGATGTGTCTTTCAATTCCATCCGATTTTCTGTTTCAATTTTTGTTTATGAAACAGCATGCTGATTGATGAGGCAGAGGCACATTACATGAAATAACACGATTACACACATATAAGGCCATTGAAGATCAATGTGTTAATTGGATGAATGCTCTTAATTGAGGACTTGATTATCATGTGATGTAGTAACAATATATGTCATCAATGAGGGATTTAG
This sequence comes from Hygrophila difformis, assembly GCA_030278955.1. Lineage (NCBI taxonomy): Eukaryota > Viridiplantae > Streptophyta > Magnoliopsida > Lamiales > Acanthaceae > Hygrophila > Hygrophila difformis. The sequence continues at coordinate 66,560,849 of JAOANR010000001.1, forward strand.
TGTCCAACTTCCTGTGCAACACTACCAATTAAGAAACATGTGAATGAAATTCAAGATGAGGAAATGTTTCATATTTGGAAAGCACACTTATCCTCATTGCACACGCGTGCAATGGCAAGCGCGTCAGATATTAAGTACAGATATAGCTAGGACACCACTTAAATTAATTATTTTAATATAGAAAATATTTTAACTTGGTTTAATAACTCACTCGAATTTTTATGGTAAATCTATCCCCAATATTGTTTTTGAATGATTTTCGAATTTTCAAATTGTTTTAAGATAGAAAAGAAATCGTCTTTTGATGTCTAATTTCATGAGGCAAATCTTATACTCTCTACGTTCTTTTTTTTTTTTTTTTAATTTGCTACAAGATGAATTTAACAAGATTCTACTTGGCTGTATTTTAATTTGTATAACTATTATAAAAATTTAAATAAAATTCTATGTGCATTGAATTAATAGTGACAAAAACACAAATTGGGCTAATAATAAAAAACAGAGGAGGTATATATACATTAAAATCGTACCTTTATATTTTAAGGGGAAATTATTTTGTTGGATTCATAGTTTAGAATCTAAATTCTTTCCGATTTAAAGTATATTTTAAAATCTAACTGGAATAATCCCACTCTAAAGTACTTTATAAGTATTTGTTTATGGGGTTGTTTGGTTGCAGTCGTTTTGAATAGCATATATTAGGTTAGATTTTGAAATATATATTGTATTGGGATAGATAACAGATTGCAAAATCTCACGTATATTTGCAAATTATTGCTATTTACCAACATCTTTTTTTAAATATGCTATTAATACTTTTACTGTTAGTGGAATCTGTTATATACTATTACTATCAACTATCTGATTCATATTTTACTATCAACTATCTGATTTACTGTTAGTGGAATCTGTTTATACTGCTGCTGCAATTTCTTGCGTCTGAAAACATGACATTATGAAATTATGATTGATTGGTGAATTGGCTGCAGGATTTTAACAAACCCCATGGAAGGGAATAATAAGCGAATTTCGAGAGGCCTCAGTACTGATAGGCTCACTGATCTTCCTGACTGTCTCGTAGGCCAAATACTTGCTCTGTTGCCTTTGAAAGAGGCTGCAAGGACAAGTGTGTGGTCGAAGAAATGGAAGGATAAGTGGTTAACAATTCCCCATCTTGTTTTCGGTGAACTTTGTAGTGAATCGATCATTGATCGCGTGTTGCTATATCACAAAGAACCCATTGTCAAATTCAAGATTAGAAATAGCAATATAAAGTGCGGCGTTGCTGGTTCAATTTCCTGTCAAGTCATAGGATCGAGGACCTAACGATCCAACTACCTCCTCGTAGAAAAGCTCTTCTTGATATGCGTCACCCTGTGTTTAGTTTCTATAACCTCAAACACTTGTCTCTACGTAATATAAAGCTCAGTGTTACGTCTGTGTATAATGGATTTAGTAACCTTATTAGCATCGATCTTGAGGATGTGTTCATTGAACAGGAAGAGTTGCAAAGGTTCATTTCCAAATGTCCGATGCTTGAATCCTTGAGCATAGTATTCCTTCACAAGATGGGAAGCTCGATTGTGAATATTGCTGCTCCTCATAATCTCAAGTCCTTTTGATTTAAGATTCATAAATATATCCATCCAAGCGCGCACCTTGACAAGGTGGATTATATATATATATCCATCCAAATGCGCGCCTTTGAGGATGTATCAATTTCTTTTGGGAATTACAGTCCCAATAGCACAGTATCGGATTATATCATCAAGTTTTTAGGTCAGCTATCAATGATCAGAAACTGGAAGTGAATTGCGACTTTCTCAAGGTACAAGAAGATATTAATGTTGTGATGTTTTCAAATTAGTGATCTTTACAAGGTTTAAACTGATCTCTGTTTGTTTTTTTTTCCGACTTTTGTGTGTATTTAATGTAAGGTCTTGGGTAGAAATGGACCGTGGAAGCTTCCTCAGGACCTTTACCATCTGAAATGTATTAAGGTATATGGATTTTATTTTGGAAATGTGAGTGTTGTCAAGTCTGTTCAATCCTTGATTCGGAGCTCTCCCAATTTGCAAACCCTTGTAATAAGGTTGCTCAAAATACATCGTCCCCAATTTGTTTCTTCTTTCCAAGTAAGATTCTGAAAACACAATAATCTATTTGACAATAATGTGCATTCCTCATATAATTTAAAATGTGATTGCCCTCACGAAGTGGGCTTATATGTTCACATCTTCTTATCTAATTTACAGGTGGAAGTTCTTTCCTGTGGGCCAACATCGTGGAATCTTGCCCTTAAATATATGACGGACGGACGTAAATGGGCAGTTCCTCTTAGAAGCAGTCTCAAAGAAGTAGAGATTTGTTGTTGTACTAACAAAACTCTTGTGCAGATGACACTGTCCGAATAGCAGTTTTGGGTTTGTTGTAACTGCTTCTATGTAACTGCTCTTTGACAGTTTTGCTCTCGCCCGCACAGCAGTCTTTCAATCGATTGTTGATTCTACTTAGATATATATATTCCCTGTGATTAGATCGATTGTACGAGTTAGTTGAGTTGTAATTCATTGTTGAGTTTTTACTCTTTGAGAATAGTTTAGTTTCTCTCTCCAAGATTTCATAGAGTTTCTTTCTAGAGAGTTTTAGAGTCTTGATGGTTCGTTATTCTTCGAATGAGATTCTGTGATCAATCATCAAGATCGTGCTGCACATTGCTTCAATTGGCATTGCCGAATTGAAGAAATCTTTTCTCACTCAAGCTTAGGAGGTTGATCCTTGCGAGGAGCCTCTGAAGGATCGAAGGGAGCAACTCAGTGTGTCTTCTACACCAAAGTTCTGAAATCTGAAGGGTTTGGCAATCAAGAAATCAGATTGGACGGGTTGTCCAGCAATCGGAGTTGTGGGGGAGTCCAGACTACGATTGTTCTACCGGAATTGTCGTCTCGGTAACAGAGTCTGTCTTTTGGTTGTTTTTCAAGTCTTGTTAGGTTTAGAATTTTTGAGTGTTAGTGATAGAACCTGGATTGGCATCCCCCAGACGTAGATCCGTTTGGATCGAACTGGGTCACCAAATTCTTGTGTTCTTGTTTACATTCCGCTGATCACTCTGCACACACATACACATATAATCTGTTTACTCGTAGTTTTAACAGACAGCAAACGACAAGCTCATAGTTCAAGATAGTAAACTGGGACCAACACTTTGTATCAGAGCGGCAGACTCTGACGAACTAGAGACGATTTTGATAAATCTTGAAGAATGAGCAGAGAGGGTGCATCTGTTTCTAGGCCACCATTGTTCGATGGCACAAATTATCGATACTGGCGAACTCGAATGAAAATTCATTTGATGGCACTTGGAGATGAAGTCTGGGATGCAGTCGAAACAGCCTGGCAACCACCAACACGACCACGTGCTACAACTGATGGAGCTACAGATCCTCCTGGTAGTCGACCAGCAACAAAGGCTGAATACACACAAGCAGAAAAAGATGCCAAGAAAGGAAATTATACAGCTCTTAATGCAATCTTTAGCGCCATGGACGAAACTCAGTTCCAACTTGTTACAAATCACACACTGGCCCATGATGCATGGAGGACTCTAGAAGTGATGTATGAGGGTTCTGAAGACGTTCGAGCGACCAAGTTACAGCGAGTTGAGACAATGTTCGAAAATCTGAAGATGAAGAAAGATGAGTCGATCTCTGTTTACTATGGAAGGTTCAAGGATATCGTAAATCAAGCCTATTCTTTGGGTTTGGTGTACGATAATCAAAAGCTTGTTCGAAAGATGTTAAGGACTCTTACCAAGAAATATGCTCCAAAAGTTGCAACACTGGAAGAATTGGATAAACTGAATACAATCACTTTGGATGGTCTTGTGGGAATTCTTCAAACCTACGAGATGAATCACCTAGAAGAAGAGTCAATAAGGAATATTGCACTCAATGTAGAAGAAGATTCTGGTAACTCTTCTGAAGATGATGTATCTTATATTACCAGAAAAGTGGCTAAGATGTTGCAAGAAAGGAGAGCTAAACAGTTCAACAAACGTCAAGGTCGCAGTTCCAATGATGTTCAGACGACGGACAGACTACCACGTAAAGATTTCAAAAAGAAGGATAACAGTAAGGGTGATCGATTCAATTCAAAGAAGGACTATGGCAAACCTGATAAATTCGGATCAGTAATATGCTATGAATGTGGAGGTAAAGGACACATTCAATCTGAATGTGCTACTACCAAGAGAAGAGAATTGAGGGAGAAGAAGATATTCCAAGCAACCTTAAGTGATGATGATCTTGAGGGAACTACTGATGAACAAAAAATAGATGATGAAGTCGTTGCCTTCACCTCAAGAGTTGCAAGCCCTACAATTAAAGGTATTGTCAAGTCCATATGTTTTTCACCTAACAATTGTGATTCTGATTCAGGTGAAAGTGATGACGAGTATGATCAACTCCTTGCTGACTACAATGAACTTAAAGAGGACTTTGAAGTTGCTGTCCAGGAGAACAAAAAATTGTTGGGACAACTAACAGACGTTGGTATTGCATATGACCTTGAAGTTGAAAAGAATGAAGTCATGCAAAAGGAGAACAACACTCTTAAAGGCAAAATTCTTGAAATGGAGAAAAAGCTTGATGATCTTAAAGTCAAGAATGATGAGCTTCAAAAGGTATCCAAAGGATATACAAAGCAATCTACACCAAGCAAAACAAAGTTCACGAGTGGAGGATATTTGCCCTCAACTCATGAAGAATCTTATGCTGAAGAAGATTGTTCGTCCAGACGAAGACGAGACTGTCTTTATTGCAATCTGCCTGGACACACAGCAGATACGTGTATGCGAATTTTGAGAGATCTAATGAATGGAAGACCAGTTGTTTGGCCAGATCAAGAACTACGAAAGAAATTCAGAATGCAAAAGGTATGGATACCCAGAAATAAGATTAAAAATAAGAATTCTGTATGTTTTGCTGTTCTTTCGCTACAGGCACATCAGAGAAACGATCAATGGTATTTTGATTCTGGATGCTCTCGACACATGACTGGAAGGAAAGACCTCTTAGCAAATTACAAGCAAAAGGATTGTGGAGATGTCATTTTTGGAGACGGTAAACGAAGTAAAATAGCCGGTTTTGGTAAAGTAAAGGATGGATTACTTTCTAAACTATCACGAGTTTACTATGTTAAAGGACTAACAACTAATCTTATCTCTATTAGTCAACTTTGTGATGAAGATTTACAGGTCCTTTTTACCAAACACTCATGTAGAGTTTTTGATGACCAAGATGAAAGCATATTGAAAGGAGGTCGTTCAAAGAATAACTGTTATATCTTAACTGACAACGCCTCTCAAGCCTTGCTTACCAACATTGATCAGACTAACTTGTGGCACAAACGTCTTGGACACCTAAACTACAGATCTTTGCACAAGCTAAGCAACTCTAACGTCGTTCGAGGGTTGCCGAAACTATCACAAAACGACCAGACCACTTGCAGAGATTGTGCCAAAGGAAAGCAGACTCGTTCAAAGCACAAACTAGTTGATCAGATTACCACAAAGGATTGCCTTGACTTAATTCACATGGACCTTATGGGACCTACCGAAGTCGAAAGTCTAAATGGTAAAAGGTATATTCTAGTTTGTGTAGATGATTATTCACGCTTTACTTGGGTTTATTTTCTTAGGTCAAAGGATGAATCATTTGAATATTTTGAGGCCTTGAGTTTACGTTTGATGAATGAGAAGCAAAGGAAGATTACTCGAATTCGAACTGATCATGGTAAGGAGTTCGAAAATCAGTCGTTCGACCGTTTCTGTGATGAGCATGGAATTGCACACGAGTATTCTGCCCCCAAAACTCCTCAACAAAACGGAGTGGCTGAACGAAAGAATAGAACTCTACAAGACATGGCAAGATCCTTATTACATGCAAGTTCAATGAGTAAGATGTTTTGGGCTGAAGCTGTTAATACAGCCAATCATATTGCAAACCGTGTGTTGCTCCGACCACATACAAACACCACACCTTATCAATTGTGGAAAGGTAACACGCCTACGGTAAAGTATTTTCATATATTTGGTTGTAAATGTCATGTTCTTAGAGATAGAGAAAACTTAAAGAAGTTTGATTCTAGATCTGATGATGGCTATTTCATTGGTTATTCAAATACTTCAAAAGCTTATCGTGTGTATCTCCTAAATGCTAAGAAGGTAATTGAAAGTACTAATGTTGTTTTTGAGGATTTTGATCTTATAGACAACAGGACTGATGATGATGATCATCTACCCCAACAAAATCAAGAACCTATTGTTGAGAATGAACAGATCATTCCTGAACAACAAGAAACAGAACCAGATAGTCCACCTGAAGTTGAAACTACAGTGGAACAGGAATCTGAGGAACAACCTGTAGAAGAAGTTCAAAGCAATAGAAAAGGATCAAGGGTTCTTAAGCATCATTCTACTAATGATATCATTGGTGATCCTAAAGCACAGCGGCAGACTAGACATAAAGCTATAGATTTCAAGGAGCTAGCTGGTTACAATTGCTTTGTGTCAAAGATAGAGCCTAAGAACACTGTTGAAGCCTTGAAGGATGAGTACTGGATCGCTGCCATGCAGGACGAACTACTTCAATTTGAAAGAAATGATGTTTGGGAGTTGACAGAACCACCTCCAAATGTCAACGTGATTGGTACTAAATGGGTGTACAGAAACAAAACTGATGAGAAAGGCAATATAGTCAGAAACAAAGCAAGACTAGTTGCACAAGGATACACTCAAATTGAGGGACTCGACTACGGAGAGACGTTCGCACCTGTTGCACGCATGGAGGCTGTAAGAATTCTTTTAGCTATTGCTTGTTCATTGGATATAAAGTTGTACCAGATGGACATAAAAACCGCCTTTCTAAATGGGAAGATCAAAGAAGAAATTTATGTTGCTCAACCTAGTGGATTTGAAGATCCGGTGCATCCAAATCATGTCTATCGTGTCAAAGGTGCTCTATATGGATTAAAGCAGGCACCTCGAGCATGGTATGAAAGATTATCAAAGTATCTTGTTGCTAGTGGATTTAAGAGAGGAAATGCAGATAAGACGTTGTTTGTCAAGCGTCAGGACGACGACTTAACTGTTGCTCAGGTATATGTCGATGATATAATCTTTGGTTCGACTTCAACAAAATTCAGGGATGAATTTGTTAATTCGATGAAATCAGAATTTGAGATGTCTATGATGGGTGAGCTGCACTACTTCTTAGGACTTCAAGTTACACAAGAAGCTGATGGTATCTTTTTGAGTCAAGAAAAGTATGCTAGGAATATGTTAAAGAAGTTTGACATGGATAGTTGCAAAGTAATCAGAACGCCCTTAGGACAACAGGAGAAGCTGACTAAGGATGAAGCTAGGAAACCAGTAGATCAAAAGGTCTACAGAATCATTATTGGAAGTCTACTTTATCTTACTGCTTCTAGACCTGACATTTCTTATAGTGTGGGAGTATGTGCTCGATTTCAATCCGATCCTAAGGAATCACATATGAAAGCAGTGCGAAGGATTATGAGATATATAAAGGGATCTTTACAAATGGGAATTTGGTTTTCTAAACGATCAACACTTGATCTAATTGGGTTCACTGACTCAGACTGGGCTGGTAGTTGTGACGACAGAAAATCTACAACTGGAGGATGCTTCTACTTAGGAAACAATCTTGTTAGCTGGTATTCAAGGAAACAAAATATCGTAGCTCTATCCACAGCTGAGGCGGAATACATTGCTGCCACATGTTGTTGCTCCCAACTCCTTTGGATGAAGCAACTACTTCAAGACTACGGTATTAGTAAGGATAACTTTTTAGTTTTCTGTGATAATACTAGTGCTATTAACATATCTAAAAATCCTGTTTTACATAGTAGGAGTAAACATATAGATATTCGATATCATTTTATCCGAGATCTTGTGGAGGATGAAATTTGCAGGTTAGAGCACATTGGAACACTGGAGCAACGAGCAGACATATTAACAAAGGCATTGGATGGAGAAAAGTTTGAAGGCTTAAGAACTATCTTAGGCCTTTCCTATCACAATTAAACACTTAAGTAATTGGGCCTAATGATTTGCAATATATAGAAAATATTACCTTTGCAGGCCCACAAAAGGAAACAGGCCCAAACAATTGGAGAAGCCTTATCCGGAACGCCATCATCACGCGCGGGAGACTGGCTGACGTCACGTCGGCTCTGCAACTGCTGCAGACTGGTCACGTCGCCCACGTTTTACGAAAACTGTCCTCCGCCCCTTCGATTTCCGGCAACGCTCCTCCTCCATTAAAAGGTCGTTTTTTCCCTTTCTCTTCATACGCCTTTTTCTACTAATCTTCTCTCTTCTTCTTTTGTTTTCTGCTCGAAGTCTCTTATTTTCCTCTAAAGCTCAAAACGCCCAAAAATGGCGATCATCACCGATCTCGATGACTCCTCTTCCGCCACTGATTCCACCACTCCTCCACCTACTGCCCCAACTCTGTCCGCGCAACCAATTCGCCTCAACCCTGAAGCCATTCAACATATGGTTGCTGAGATTTTAAAAACTGCCCAACAAGGAAACCCTTTACCCCCAAATTCCTCAAACCCTAAAGCCACCAGTTCGAATCCCCCTCCTACATTTGTTCTCTCCCCTGAAGGCGTTGTTCATGTCAGTTCCTCCAATCCACCCCCAACTGCCACTCACGCTGAGCCTATGAATGTCGCACCTTCATCTCCTCAACCACAAGTGGACATGAGAGCCGTGGACGAAATTGTCCAGGAACTGAACGCTGAGCACGGTGATCCACCGTTGTCGCCATACGCACACCAAGGCATCCACGACCTCACTCAAGAAGAGATGGATGATATTGTTGAGTCGCACCAAGGCCGCAGACGCAGAGCAGCTTCGCAGAGTTCTCAACCACCGCGGAGGTCTTCGAGGAAGAGAAAAGCTCCTACTCCTCAACCTACTCCTCAGCCTACTGCTCAACCAACTCCAGTGGCGTCCGCAGCAAAGAAACCTCGAAAAGCCCCAATTTTGTTGGATGCTGAGAAGGCCTTTAGTAAGAAGTATTTTACAGAGGATATGCGCAATTTTTGCCACGAAGTGCTCAAGGAAAGAGATTTCAAACCAGAGGAAGTGTTCAAGCATGTGCACTACACTACTCTTGGTTTCTCGGACTACCTTGCTGAGAGGCATCTTTTGCACTGGGCACAAGGCCTTACCCAATACTCGCCCTCACATGTTCGGGAGTTTTATGCCAATCTCCATCCTGAGATTCTCAACCCTAATTCGGCCTGGTTTGGTAAGATTTACATACGTGGCAAATTTCATGATCTGACTCCATCTGTTCTTTGTGCATTGTTAAAGCTACCTCAGAACGACGAACCTAGTGATGGCTTGGAACTTATGCCTGAGGATCTTAACACTGTGGCCTTTGAAATTTCTAATGAGAAAGTCAAAGAGTTTGGACGAAGCAAGTTCAGTGTTGTTCGTCTCACTTTGAAGTACTATTGCCTCTACCAATTCTGCAGCTCCAATGTTCTTCCCACGAAGAATCAGTCCCAAATTAGTACCAACATGGGTAAACTTCTTCTCTGCATACATCGTCATATGGGACTAATGAATTTTGGCTTTTTTCTTTTGAAAGAAATGTTAAGGTACTCCAATGGTCGCATTAAGATTGGTGCTAAACTCCCCTATCCGGCATTGATCATGGAGTTCCTCCTTTCCATTGGTGTCAAAATCAAAGAAAGCAAGATGGTTGCTTTGAAGAACTACAATCCTCCACCGACCCTCTTATTCATGGATAATGATTTCAAGCATGCTCCCCTTTCTGGCCCTGCTTTGGTGAACTCTCTTAAGAGTCGACTCCTTCGTCAGAATGAACGCTTAACTGCATGGAGTCAGGAGACTATGTTGATCAAAAGGGAGAATATGAAAATTATTTCTTCACTTCCATACTCTTTTGATACTTCTAACGTGCAGGCTGGTGATGTGGATCCTGATGATGAGGAGTGATAATCCATCATGGGGGAGATAATATGGTGTTGGTTGGTGGATGACTGAATTGGTTCTGGTATTTTTAAGCAGTTCTGACTGCTTGGTAACTATTCCTGAAAAACTCTCACTCACTTTTTGATAAACTTGTTTTGGTTAATGCTTTGGTTTGAATGAACTCTATTATGGATTGTATTTTCTGTTTTTATGGATTCTGAACTTTTGAATATTTTTAACTATGCGGGTCTGTAATAGTTAGGTAACTTGGATTACTGCTGAACTATCTTTTGCTATCTGCACTGGTGGTCCTTCCTCTGAATGTTTTGATGGATGTTGTTTCTAATGTGTTTAGACTACTTTGTGACATCCTTCTTATTGATCATGTTTTGTTATTGGTTTACACTGTTTACTTGGTCTCTTGTACTCTTTGGACCTAGATAGTTTCAACACCCTTAGGTGATGGAATTATCATCTCCACAAGAGTGGGGGAGATTGTTGTTGTACTAACAAAACTCTTGTGCAGATGACACTGTCCGAATAGCAGTTTTGGGTTTGTTGTAACTGCTTCTATGTAACTGCTCTTTGACAGTTTTGCTCTCGCCCGCACAGCAGTCTTTCAATCGATTGTTGATTCTACTTAGATATATATATATTCCCTGTGATTAGATCGATTGTACGAGTTAGTTGAGTTGTAATTCATTGTTGAGTTTTTACTCTTTGAGAATAGTTTAGTTTCTCTCTCCAAGATTTCATAGAGTTTCTTTCTAGAGAGTTTTAGAGTCTTGATGGTTCGTTCTTCTTCGAATGAGATTCTGTGATCAATCATCAAGATCGTGCTGCACATTGCTTCAATTGGCATTGCCGAATTGAAGAAATCTTTTCTCACTCAAGCTTAGGAGGTTGATCCTTGCGAGGAGCCTCTGAAGGATCGAAGGGAGCAACTCAGTGTGTCTTCTACACCAAAGTTCTGAAATCTGAAGGGTTTGGCAATCAAGAAATCAGATTGGACGGGTTGTCCAGCAATCGGAGTTGTGGGGGAGTCCAGACTACGATTGTTCTACCGGAATTGTCGTCTCGGTAACAGAGTCTGTCTTTTGGTTGTTTTTCAAGTCTTGTTAGGTTTAGAATTTTTGAGTGTTAGTGATAGAACCTGGATTGGCATCCCCCAGACGTAGATCCGTTTGGATCGAACTGGGTCACCAAATTCTTGTGTTCTTGTTTACATTCCGCTGATCACTCTGCACACACATACACATATAATCTGTTTACTCGTAGTTTTAACAGACAGCAAACGACAAGCTCATAGTTCAAGATAGTAAACTGGGACCAACAAGATTGATCACTTCGCTGGAAAGAAATTTGTAAAGCTTCTTTTTTCAGGGGCACGAGAACTTAGAAAAGTCAAAATCACAAGAATCTATTATGAAAAAGAAGTGCCTATCATAAAGACATTGGAAAGCTACCGTCGAACATCATCACGAGAGATAATCTTGAATGACAACATTGATAGAGGATCTTATTACAAGCGGTCGCAAAGCTGATAGAGGAAATAGAGCGAGGTTTGTTTAGGCTGAGGTGTTAGCAGATTTCGGACATACTGTGGCAGCGCTCACCTAATTGGCTTGTTTCCATTTTGAAAATTTTGGGTTTTTTGGATTCATGGTCAATTATAAATTATGTGGTGGTTTGGTTGCATGATTGAATTTGTTCATTTGCATTAATGTTTTCTCATCAAGTATTACATTCTCTGTCTCGCTGGCATTTGTAGGGTGGGTTCCCCTTTGCAATGTCTCTTTCCAATTTGTGTGCTTTTTTTTTTTTTTCCTGTTGGTCCCACTTTCGTCAAGACTAAGTATCTTAATCACAACTGTTTGTTCCTCCACACACTTAAATAGATTATTAGTAGGTTAGTTATTGAAAGTAACTAAGTGTAGTAAAGAAACAAGAACAAAAAGAGAGTTGTTGACCCAGTTCGGCCCAAGGCCTATGTCTGGGGAATACCAATCCAGGAGAGTTCCACTATGTATTCGAACACCACGTCACAACACGAACAATAGTGAACTAGTAATCTTTTACTCCAACACCCAAGCAGATGATCGATGGTACCAGAAACTCCCCTTTCTGGTGAGAATGCTCCGATTCTTCTTCGACCCCTTGAAGACCCCTTCTCAAAGTTTCCCTTGAGTGAGCCTGTAAAAGATTCTCCCTTTGATGTAGCAATAAAGGGCAGTATCTTGTTGACACAAACTTGAGTGTTGCCAAAAAGATGAAGCTCTCGGACGAGGTGAAGAGATTGATAGAGGATTTCGCACACGTTTTGATCTTGAGAAGGATAATACCCAAAGCCGTGATTCGTCCACTGTGATTAGTCCTTCTTAAAGGGATATTCGAAATCCTGTTGCTATGGAAGGGTGTAATCATATCCACGAAATCTTTCTCCTTCCATAGCCGACGTATTTCCTTCGGATGGTAAGATATGCATGCCATAGTTAGGTCGCCCATCATGAGGAAGTGTAAGATGACCGTTGGGAGATGCTCCTTACCATGCAGAGACGCCCTTATCCGATCACAAGGATCTTCTTGCCAATAGTACCATGCGGATAAGACTGGGGGGATCCTATCTAGTGTTCATTATTGGAGTGGAACACATTATCTCAAAAATAGAGGCACTAACAATCTCCCCCTTTTTGACATAATGTGAGCCAGTGAGATCAAAGATCCTCCGATGTATGAACAACACAAGAAAAACAGAATAACCAAACCCAACCACCATTACATAACAAAAATCCCAATCATCATCCTATCTAATGCTCCGTACAAAAGAAAAACTAAAACAGAGGAGCATGTACAATAATACCAGCAGAGAGTTCAACAGAATAACGAAGGTCCAAAATAACAAATAACAAGACTAACGTCCCAGAGTTCACAAAACAAGTTCCAACAGAAAGACTGAACACAAAACATAAAACTTACCCAGAGGCAGGCATCTTTGATCACGCGCATCTTCTCCCCCTCTGGATCACAATGTGTCAAAAACACCGATCACTCCCGAGAGGAGTCATCCTCATCCGTGGAGGCATAAAAGTCTGTGGCAGCATCAGTCACCTCATCCTCTGGATCAGTGTCCCAGACTTCAGGGAGAAGTCTTGCCATCTCAGCTAGGGCTCTTTCCTCTTCATCCAGCTCCTCTCTCTTCCTCCTAATTGCATCCTGGCGCTCTGCAAGCATGTCCCTGAGTTGGTCGAGGGCAGACTGAGGAATGGGAGGTCCATCAGGGCCTGGAATGTCCTGAACTTTGTCTTGTAGCTTGGCTGTGAATTTGAACACTTTGGTGGTGTCCACCAACTCCTTGGGGTGTCCGCCAATGCCCACAGACTCCAAATACCCATAGATGAGGGCTGGAAAAGGGATGAGAGTGGAGCTATAACACCGATCACTCCCGAGAGGAGTCATCCTCATCCGTGGAGGCATAAAAGTCTGTGGCAGCATCAGTCACCTCATCCTCTGGATCAGTGTCCCAGACTTCAAGGAGAAGTCTTGCCATCTCAGCTAGGGCTCTTTCCTCTTCATCCAGCTCCTCTCTCTTCCTCCTAATTGCATCCTGGCGCTCTGCAAGCATGTCCCTGAGTTGGTCGAGGGCAGACTGAGGAATGGGAGGTCCATCAGGGCCTGGAATGTCCTGAACTTTGTCTTGTAGCTTGGCTGTGAATTTGAACACTTTGGTGGTGTCCACCAACTCCTTGGGGTGTCCGCCAATGCCCACAGACTCCAAATACCCATAGATGAGGGCTGGAAAAGGGATGAGAGTGGAGCTATCTGCCTTCAAGTTTTCGGCTATATCAACCATTTGATTGAGCACTAGCTTGCCATAATGATCTAATTATTGTTCTCAACAATAGCAAACATCAATTGACACATTTCTTTTGAAACAACCGAATGGTTTGCAGTAGGCATCACATTGGAAGAAATGAACTTATATAGCAGAAAGAATTTCTGAGTAAGATTGCCTGACCTCAACCCTCTGCCCTTGATGCTCTTCTCTTTATCCTTAGTCAAGGTTTTGACAATCTGGACATTGTTGAACTTTGTGCCTGGTCTGAATACGGTGTTAAAATCACACTGAGGGACACCAAGGAATTCACAGATGTCCTTAGCCTTGAGAGGAACAAGCTGCCTCTTGACAAATACACGCCCAAACCAACTGCTGCCTGGGACAATTACAGACTTCCTGAGGTTGGCAAAGAACATCTTCACAATGGATTGCTTACTTCCTTGGAGGTCGGATGCCCATCGAAGGAGATGCCTTTTCTCAAGGTAGCTTGTCCAACCAATCTCATCACACTTTGGACCCTTAAATGCAACCTCAGGTTTGAGTTTCCTCTCTCGCAACAAAGTCTTGAAGAATGTCTGAGAGCTCAATGAGTAAAACTTGGAGCTATAGGCCAGATTGGTATCCACAATTTCAGGAATGTCATCCTGAACCTCTTCCTCCTCAGCATCATTAGTGGGTGCCTTCTTCTTCCTCGGGGGTTGAGAACTTGAGGGAGTTGAGTCTGCTATCCTCTTCGATTTGTTGGCAAGAGCTTTCTTCGGAGCAAGAGCCCTGAGAGGAACATCACCAGAAGAAGGTGATTTCTCCCCCCTCAAGTCTAGCTTCAGGATGATCAGTAGCCTCTTGATCATCTTCATCACTTCTCAGTTCATCCTCGGTAAGTCCTTCCCGTCTGAGAAACTCTTCAGCGTAGATAGTAGCACGATTATCAACAGGATCACCCTCTTCACCCGAGTCTTCACTGGATTCTTCCTCGTCTGGATTGATTTCAACATTCTTGTCTGATTCATCAGACAACTCAGTGGAATCCGATGTGTGTTCAGAGACATCATCTGAACTCCCAGAACTCCCACCACCAGCATTTTTGATCGCGACCTTGGGGACATGAGTCGATGCAGGAGCAGATTCTCCAGAAACCCTAGAGGGCGTTTGAGCGCCAGAGCCAGAAATAGGGGTGGTGGATTGAGGGCCGGACTGAGAGCCATCTTGGTGCTCGGATAGAGGGGTCGAACTCCCTGCATCAACATTGCCAGAAACCACAGATTTACGAGAAGCCATTTTGCCTTTACCTTTCGGAGAGCCCTGAGATAGAACCGCCGCATCCGCCAGGGTAGATAAGGGCACTTGAACAGTTGGCTCAAGGGTTTGAGAGGATGGCGACGTGCTGGGAACAGTTTCCCCTCGAGGCGGAGCAGTTACAACCGTCGATTGTGGCTTTTCTATTTGCGCCGATGTTAGGGCATCGCTTGTAGGAGTTTTCTCAATCGAATGTAGCATCTCCATTCGAATGTCAAGCGGGTCAGAGATAGGAGCCACTGGAGGTGTGGTGGTGACCGGAGCTTCATTTATGGGTGAGGGTTCCGCTTGATTACGACCACGGCCACGTCCGGCTCCTCCGCGAGTTCGTCCACCTCCTCGATTGCCGCCGCGAGTGCCACCCCTGGTGCGAGGACTTCCCCGTGCTGGAAGTGGTGCGGCTTCAGTGTTGGAACTCCTGTTGCGAGTCGTTACCATGATTCCTGCAAGGAGAGAAAACGATGCGGGAGAGATGAATTCTGAAAAAAAAAAACTAGCCGGTTACCAAAAAATGAGAGGGAAACTTCCCAAAGAACGTGTGCAGACAGCCTGAAAAAGGAAGTTCCCTTTTGTGTGAGAGGCGCGAGATCATCATTACCCTTCACCTAGGTAGCCGGTTACCAAATAAAATAATAACTTCCTTTTGGATAGCATAGTCAATCGGCTGTCTAGGGAAGAAGATTTTATTCCCTGAAATAGAAACAAATAATTAAATACAAGATTTGGGATCCCATAAAACAAGACTAAGAAAATATTTAAATGGGTTTAAGGAAAACTTAGCCATTTAATATTGACAAAGGAGATCCCCCGAGACCCTTTGAAACTTAGACTATGGTGCATAGACTAAGTTCCCGCCTCAGCTTTTCAAACCGTTCTCCGTCAAAGGCTTTGGTGAAGATGTCCGCATTTTGTTATTGTGTTCCAACTTACTCCAGGGACACTACTTCATCTTCCACTAGTTCTCGGATGAAATGGTGCCTAACATCAATGTGCTTGGTTCGACTGTGTTGCACTGGATTTCTTGAAATACTTATCGCACTCATATTGTCACAAAGAACCACTAGCTTGTCTTGATCAATGCCATAGTCACTAATCATCTGTCTCATCCATAAGAGCTGTGCACAGCAGCTCCCTGCTGCAATATACTCCGCTTCTGCCGTGGAGAGAGATATAGAGTTCTGCTTTTTGCTATACCAACTTACCAAGTTGGTTCCAACGTAAAAACATCCTCCTGTGGTGCTTTTTCTGTCGTCGACATTACCAGCCCAATCCGCATCAGTGTATCCTATCAACTGTAGGTTGGATTCTTTGGAGTACCATATGCCCAAATCAGGTGTTCCAACAATGTATCGGATCACCCGTTTTGCAGCCTTGAGGTGAGACTCCTTTGGATCTGCTTGGTATCTGGCACAAACTCCTACGGCGTAACTGATGTCGGGTCTGCTTGCTGAGAGGTAGAGAATGCTTCCAATGATCCCTCTATACATCATTTGATCAACACTCTTTCCTGCCGGATCCTTGTGGAGTTTGTCAGATTTTCCAATTGGTTTTGAACAGGCTTGCTGGATTCCAGACCAAATTTCTTGACAATGCTTTTGGCATATTTTGATTGATTTAGAAATGTTCCTTCCTTTTTCTGAGTAACCTGCATGCCAAGAAAAAATGTCGATTCCCCTACCATACTCATCTCAAATTCCTTACCCATAGTCTCGATGAACTTGTCCTTGAGCACATGGGAGGTTGATCCGAACACGATATCATCCACATAGACTTGAGCCACGATGATTCCTTTGGAGTCTTCCTTGATGAACATGGTCTTATCTGTACTCCCTCGACCAAGGTCCATACTTCATTCCTCTTGAACTGAGCAAGCTCTTCCTGCATGGCATTAATCCAATTTTCGTCTTGTAGAGCTTCTTCAACTCTGGTAGGTTCAATCCTGGAGGTGAAACAATGCAATCCTGCAAACTCTCTATAGTCGATCTCCTTCTTAACTCGAGTTCTCCGATCTTCGAGTACATCCCCAATCACATCCTCTGAGTTGTGATTGCAATGAATTCTGACTTGGGGGACAGTCGCTTCTGATTGTGACGGTGTTCCAACGGATGTTTGAACACTGGGTTGGGACTCCTCACTTTCAGTAGTAGTTTCCAGTTTGTCCCCTGATAAGGATCGTGATTGACCAGAGCTTTGGGTTTCTTTTTCTGCATCCTCCTCCTGAGACTCGACTAGAGTACTTCTGTTGGGTGCATCTTCCACAATGACATTTATGGATTCAATTACTTTCCTAGTTCTAGAGTTGTATACTCGAAAGGCCTTGCTCGAGGTTGAATACCCAACGAAAATGCCTTCGTCACTTTTCTCTTTGAACTTCCCGGTGTGTTCCCTGTCATTAAGCACAAAACACTTGCAACCAAAGATGTGAAAATATGATATTGAAGTCTTTTTACCCTTCCATAATTCATATGGAGTCATAAGTGTTTTGGGCCTGATGTACACTCTATTTATCATATAACACGCCGTGTTGATTGCTTCTGCCCAGAGAAACTCCGGAACCTTCTTGGAGTTTATCATGACTCGTGCCATTTCTTGCAAGGTGCGATTCTTCCTCTCTACCACTCCGTTCTGCTGGGGAGTTTTTGGTGCTGAAAACTCTTGTTTGATTCCAAGGCTGGAACAGTAATCATCAAACGCCTGATTTTCGAATTCCTTCCCATGATCACTGCGAATTCTCTTCACTTTGCAGTCTTTCTCGTTCATAATTTGGTTGCATAGTTTCATAAAGACTTTGAAGGCTTCGCTCTTTTCCCTGAGAAAATCAACCCACGTATATCTGGAAAAATCATCTACACAAACGAATATATATCGTTTACCTCCCAGACTAGGAATTTCAGTTGGTCCAATGAGGTCCATGTGTAAGAGTTCCAGACAGTGTGTTGTTGCATTGTGTTTAGTCACGGGATGGGACACACGAGTTTGTTTGTTCTTGGCACAGTCTTCACAGAAATCCGAGGCGTGTTTCTTTAGATCTGGAAGTCCACGAACGGCTCCTGTTCTGCTTAGCTTGATTAGATCTCTGAAGTTCAGATGACCTAATTTCTCATGCCAAAGTAGATTCCGGGAACCTCCTGCATCCTTCACAAAATTACAGGTTTGCACAAGTAAATAGCAGTCATTTCGAGATCTCAGACCCCTCATGACGCACACATTGTTAGGATCAAGAACTTCACAATATTTTTTGTTAAAGGATACAGTCAAGTCTTCATCGCATAGTTGACTTATGCTTATGAGATTGGCATGCAGTCCTTCCACATAGTAGACATTGTTGAGCTTGGGCAGGCCATTTCCATGGAGAGTTCCTTGTCCAGAGAGACGACCTTTCTTACCATCTCCAAAGACCACCGATCCACCATCAATGTCTTTGAATGGTTTAAGAACATCTTTGTCTCCAGTCATATGCCTCGAGCAACTACTATCGAAGTACCAAGTTGCACTCTTATCCTTTTGTCTAGAGGATAGGAAAGCAACATTACACCTGGCAGAATATTTAGCAACCCATTCACGCCTTATGGAGATCCTCTTCCTTAGTTCTTCATTAGGCCAGGTAACAGGTCTTCCTTCTAGGAGATCCTTGATGATCTTCCGACAGTGATCTGTCTTGTGACCTCGAAATCTGCAGTAATCACAAACAAGAGGTCCTTTGAACATATTCATTTTTCTGCCTGGATCCTTGGAACCCTTAGGAACAGTCCCAAAGTTCCGATTTGGTGTTCTGTCATTGAGCTGGCCTCCTGCTACGAACTTGGTTTTCCCTTTAGAGGTAGAGGTAGAGCCGAAGTTGCTATATCCATGTCCTTGTTTATTCCCATGGGACTTCCCAGCTGCTAATGCATCATCAAGTTTGGCCTTGCCTTTGTTCATGTCTGACAGAATCTTTTCGGATTTGTTGAGTTTCTCCCTGAGATCAGTGATTTCCACAACCAGAAGATCATGCTTGGAGGAAATCTTCTCTTTTTCCTCTTTCTCATAGAGTATTCCAGCCTCGAGTTCAGTCACGTGGATGGACACTACTTCAGCTTTAGATAGTAAGTCTTTGTTTTCGCCCAAGAGCCTGTCAACCTCGTTTCTGAGATCCTGATTGGTCCTCTGTAGATCTTCTATCTCAGCCATAGAAGTTTCCAGCCTTTCGAACACTTCATTGTAGAGGTCCGTGAGACGCTCTATCTTATCTGGCTTCTTGCTGTTAAGAGAATCACAATCACGATCAGAGAAATCATTATTAACAGGGTTAGAGGCGATACCATGTTGTGACTCAGTGTCCGAACATGAGTCTGAATACCATGTTCCTGGTGCCATGAGAACAATCCCATGCTCAGATTCTCCTTCACTGCATTCTGGTTCCTCGTCATGATCACTAAAGATAATGTGGTAGGTCTTCTTCTCCTTCTTCTTTAGATTTCCACAATCTGCCCTAATGTGACCAAAACCTCCGCATTCATAACATTCTGGTCCTTTGGGTTTTTCCTCAGTTTGTTGATCCTTGCCATAGGGTTTGGATCTCCTTTTGGAGTCTCTCCTGAAGTTAGATCCTTCGCCCTTTCCGCTAGGAAACCCTTGCTTCCCTTTTTTATTCTTGAGAAGTCTGGCCAGTCTCTTTGTGAGAAGAGAGATCTCATCATCATCGCTGTGGTCACTATCAATCTCGGCTTCCTTGTCATTCACCAATTTTGACTCAGCCTTGAAGGCTATGCTTTTGCTTCCGACTTCCTTGCAATGGTCCATTTCCCATGATTGAAGTATTCCCATTAGTTCGTCCACTTGCATAGTGGAGTAGTCCTTGTAAAGTTCAAGGGCTGCAATATTGGGATTGAACCTGTCCGGAATAGTTCCTACGATCTTCCTTACCAACTCTTGTTGGGAGTAGGTCTTCCCAAGTTGATGTGCCTGGTTGGTTAAGTCACGAATTCTACCAACATAGCTAACAGTACTTTCATTTTCATCCATGATAAGTTTGTGGAATTGTGATTCTATAGAAATTAACTTGGAAGATCTAACAGAAGCCATACCTTCATGGGAGTTTACCAGTACTGCCCATGCATCATAAGCCGTGTCGCACGAGGAGATAAGCTTGTATTGTTCTTCAGTGACCCCATTGAAGATAGCATTGAGTGCCTTTGAGTTCATAGAGGACAGGGTCTTTTCTTCAGCAGTCCATTTGTCATTGGGCTTTGGTGTCTTGACACCTTCATCGTCCTCGACAGTGGGACGCTCGAACTTGGATTCAACAGCATCCCATACTCCTTCATCAATGGCCATGAGAAAAGCCCTCATCCTGGTTTTCCAATAGGAAAAGTTTGTTCCATCTAGCAACGGTGGCCTGGAAATGTTTCCTCCTTCACGACTCATCTTGATGCTTGGATCTCACCCGAAGGTGTGTGCGCTCTGATACCACTTGTTGGTCCCACTTTCGTCAAGACTAAGTATCTTAATCACAACTGTTTGTTCCTCCACACACTTAAATAGATTATTAGTAGGTTAGTTATTGAAAGTAACTAAGTGTAGTAAAGAAACAAGAACAAACAGAGAGTTGTTGACCCAGTTCGGTCCAAGGCCTACGTCTGGGGGATACCAATCCAGGAAAGTTCCACTATGTGTTCGAACACCACGTTACAACACGAACAATAGTGAACTAGTAATCTTTTACTCCAACACCCAAGCAGATGATCGATGGTACCAGAAACTCCCCTTTCTGGTGAGAATGCTCCGATTCTTCTTCGACCCCTTGAAGACTCCTTCTCCAAGTTTCCCTTGAGTGAGCCTGTAAAAGATCCTCCCTTTGATGTAGCAATGAAGGGCAGTATCTTGTTGACACAAACTTGAGTGTTTCCAAAAAGATGAAGCTCTCGGACGAGGTGAAGAGATTGATAGAGGATTTCGCACACGTTTTGATCTTGAGAAGGATAATACCCAAAGCCGTAATTCGTCCACTGTGATTAGTCCTTCTTAAAGGGATATTCGAAATCCCGTTGCTATGGAAGGGTGTAATGATATCCACGAAATCTTCCTCCTTCCATAGCCGACGTATTTCCTTCGGATGGTAAGATATGCATGCCATAGTTAGGTCGCCCATCATGAGGAAGTGTAAGATGACCGTTGGGAGATGCTCCTTGCCGTGCAGAGACGCCCTTATCCGATCACAAGGATCTTCTTGCCAATAATATCATGCGGATAAGACGGGGGGAGGGGGGGATCCTATCTAGTGTTCATCATCGGAGTGGAACACATTATCTCAAAAATAGAGGCACTAACATTTCCCATTATTGTGTATTTGCAATTATGGTTTTTCCTGAAAGTTGAAATCTTTTTTTAAGGTGCTGGTGCAATTTCTTTGGTTGAAAAATATGGACACGATTGTTTTTACTTTTATGAATGATGAATGATTTAATCATATTTTGCTGGGCATTTGTGGTTGGTACTGAATTGGCAGAATGTGAAGTGTCCGAATCTTGAAATTTTGATCATGCAGGTGCTAAGTTCTAACAGTTTTTTTAGGTGAATACCAGGGTATCCCAAGCCTCATTGGACCCAAGACTAATCCCTCGAGGATCGGGTGGGCATTGAAGGGTTGCCTCTCCCAAAGCAGAATTCTGCATACACAAAAGCTCGAACCCGAGACCTTTGCTTAAGCAGAATGCTAAGTTCTAACAGTTGTTGGACTGATAAGTAAGTGATTTTTTATTGAGCCGAAGCTAGAAAATAATAGAAAAAATAAAATTTAAAATAAAAACAACAAAAATACTAAAAAGAAAAGAGCAGTAATAACGGGACACAACACGCCGGATCCGCCGTGACATCCCCAACAACGAAGGGGGACGCCCACGTAGTATCATACATTGCTTATATATTGGACACTATTAAAAATTTCTAATTTATATATGTGACACTATTCATCGTTTTTCTAACATGTCTCATGAGAAAATAAGGTCCTGACATTCATCGTCTACTTTTTTTGCATACTTCTTGATCTATTTTTGTGAGCTAATTTCTTTCTGCAATTTGCTTTTCTTTTAGCAAAAAAAAAAAAAAAAAAAAAAAAACAACAACAACAAAATTGTAAGATCTATAGTATTAAGTAATTAATAATAATTATACTCCCTCCTCTAGTGAATGATTGTTTTCCCCTTTTGGCCTTTTAAAAAATGTTGATGTTTGTACACATGATTCATTATCAATTGTCTTCTTCCTATAATTTTAATGATTGTGGGTTCTTCCTATAATATTGATCTATTTACAATGAAGAATACCAAAAGTTAGACAACAAGATGTGTTGGGGCCATATGGAATAATGGGCCGCGAAAGAGCTATTGGGCCATAAGACATGGGCCGGAAGAAAGAGGAAGTCCAAAAAGAAGGTGGGCTCAAGATTGGTAAGGCCGAAAGTACATAGTAAACCGAAGGGAGGAAATCGAAGCTGATGAAGATTTCGGCCGAAATGGGAAGAAACAGCCGAAACCTAAACAACCGAATTGAAGAGAGAAAAAATTCGGCTCAGAGGAGTTAGCCGGAGAGCGGTTATTCCAGCTCCGGCTATAAATAGGGGTCGACACACTCAAAATCGGAGAGATCAATCCAACCCCCAAATTCCTTTTATCAATTTTAATTCCTTGTTATCTTTACTGCTTTCGTTACAGCTTTCCTTTACAGCTTTCCTTAGAATCTAGCCTAGTTTGTAGCGGTTACCATTTCCAAATCCACCGTTGCTCCTTAGTAGCTGGTAGTTTGGTTCCCTGTTTTTGGTGAATTCCGCCGTTGTTTCTTAACAACAGGCAGGTTCTCCGTTGTATCTTGTTATTTTTGATCAATTCAAGGAAGATTCAGTCAATTGTGGGCGCATTATTGTTAATCCGAACCCGTAATCGGTTTGATCCTTTTCCGATAGCCTCCCTTGAGGAGAAAAAGGTCCTTGGCTACACCCGAGCCAAACAGTGGCACGCCCAGTGGGACGCAAAATGGCGTTTGAACAAGCAACTCCAGCAGCAAACACGGCGGCGAGGACTGATTTGCCGCCGATTCAGGAAGAGCGCGCACCAGAAGCCGGAGAATTCCCCCCAGGGTTCCCCGGACCATCACTTTCCATAATCAGGAGTTTTCAAACGATGATTTAACCCCGCGATTCCGAGATCAGGTTCAATTTATGGTGGAGGCGGCGGTTACCAACTCGGTTCGCCAAATCGAAGGAAATATCCTGGCAGCGATGCCAGCCATGTTTAGAGCCGAAATCGCGAGGAGTATGTATCCGATGGGAGCGCAGCAAGCTCCAGTGGCGCAAAATCCACCGCAAAATCCTCACAATTTTCAGCAGCAGGCCTTTAGGCCGCCAGGAGGGCATGGAGCTCGGCCTTTTGTTCCTCCGCAACAGAGGTACGATCAGCAACAGAATCAACCGCCTCAACCAGCTGCTCAACCGCCTGCTCCAGTGGTTCAACAACAATACGCACCACTTCAGCAGAATCCACCACAACTGGTTGACAGAGAGCTTATTGCTGAGATTATTCGCACACAGTTTGGGAATCTCATCGGCCAGGAGAATAGGCCGATGTATCGGAAACCTTATCCAGATTACATTGAGGAGCAGTATCCACTGCCTAGAGGGGTGAAGGTTCCAGATTTTAACACTTTTTCTGGAGAAGTCGGCCGCTCTACCATCGAGCATATCGGCCGATTTACAGCTCAATGTACCAGAATCGCGCAAAATGATTTTCACAAGCTGATATTGTTCAGTTTGTCATTAACTGGCCCAGCATTCGAATGGTACATTAACTTGCCAGCGGGATCGGTCAATACTTGGGCCGAAATGGAGCGGTTATTCCATGACCGATTCTATAATACTAGTCCGGAAGTCTCGGTAGTTGATCTGACGTCAACCAAGCAGAAGGCGTCTGAATCGGTTACTGAATTCATTGAAAGATTTTATGCAGTGAAGGCTCGGGTGAAGACAATGCTGCCTGAGCATGAATATATTCAAATCTTAAAGCAGAATTTGAAGTTTGCTATTAAGGACAGATTGATGGTAACAAGACCGAGGACAGTAGCCGAATTGACGGCTGAAGCGATAAGGATGGAGACATATTTGGCGGAACAGGCGGCTTTCAAATCAAGCCGAAGTCAAAGCGGAAGGTCACAACCTATCCAGTCAGCTGCCTCATTTGCTGAATCTCTGGATAGGTGTGAAATTCAGGAAGAGTACAATACGGAAGATGCTCCTGCATTAGCCGAGGTCGCAAGGGCAGAGTTAATCATAAAAAAGCCTATGACTTGTCCAGCACTTCGGCCAGCCAGAGGCAAGGAGAAAGAAGGAGGAGATGAATCTCAAAGGTTTTACTCTTTCGACTTGTCACAAATGGACGAAATATTTGATTATTGCCAGAAGAACGGATTGCTAGAGTTTAAAGGAAACCATCCACAGCCTACCAAGGATCAGTTGGAGGCCGGATGGTGCAGATTCCATGGATCAGCTACTCATTCCACGGCGATTTGTGGGCATTTTAGGAAGCTGATTCAGAAGCATGTCGATGATGGGAAGCTGAAGTTCCCAGAGAGGCTTATGGCAATTGATAAGAATCCGTTCCCAGTTGCCAACATGGTGATGGTGCAGCCCAACCAGAATAAATCGGTGCATGACCGATTGGGGGATCAAACATCATCTAGCAAGAGTTCTGTGTACGATCGGCTTGGGGATCAGCCATCGGCTCAGAAGTCAGGAGTATGGAAAAGGCTAGGATCTCCGAAGGGAAAAGAGAAAGTTACAGATGTTTTTGACCGATTGGGGAATTATGAGGTGAAAGAGTGGATCAAGCAATCGGAGAGACATCAGGAGATCGAGGTCGGAGATAAGAGTGAGAGACCAACGTTGAAAATCATAACCAACGGATGGGACTCAGAGATGAAGTTAACAGCCGATAAACAGAATGGAAAGACTGTGATACAGATCACAGTCCCTGAAGAAGCTGTTAGTCCCGAAATGAAAAAGCTTAGAAGGCCACCAGCAAATACTCAGGTAGGCCGATGGGTCCGAAACTCTCCAGAAAGAAGGCATTTCGATCAACGCCGACATGACCATTCAGCTTGGAGGGCAGAGGAGAGAAAAGTCCCAAAAGGAAAGGGATCATATCGTACTTTCAAACGAAGAATGCAACGGCTTAAAGCAGCTGTTGTTTCTGAGCAAGAGGAGTATGATATGATGCATATGGAAGAGGACTTCCCTGATGACTGTTCGTTCTCGGGAGGACGAATACTCAATAGGGTATTTTCGGCTCGTTTGAAATCCGAATCCAAAGAAGAGAGGAAGCCGAAAGAAGGACAGGATCGGCTGAAGAACAAAACTGAATTTCGGCCAAAAGTAATACAGCCGAAAATTGAAAGTGAGCAGCCGAAATCGAAAGAAGAATGGAAGCCTAGACCAGTCCGAACCAGGGAGTGGAAACCGAAGACAACTATCATTCCGAATAGTGATACACCCCCTGTTGGGCAGTTTAAGTTCGACTTCGGATCTAGCGCGAATATGGTGACGGTAACCACCGAAGAGAAAGAGGAGTACTGGTCGGATTCCGAACCAGCTGTGGTTTTTTATCAAAAGGATGGAGAATACTATGGTGATGAAGAACCCATAGTGGATTTTTGTTTCGATAAACTTGAGGTATTTCGGCCGGAAGCCGAAATAGAGAAATCGTTTGAGGAAGGATATAAAGCATTTGTTCCAGAAGCTCAACCAGGTACGATTTTGCCTCCAACTGCGAAGATGTCTCAGCATGTGAGGCCTTTATACGTTAAAGGTTGGGTCAATGGGAGACCACTTAGAAGAATGTTTATCGACGGTGGAGCCACAGTTAATATCATGCCGCTATCCACGCTAACGAAGATAGGCCGTTCGAAGGAAGATTTACTCCCTACGAGAATGAAGGTAATGAGTTTTGTAGGGGCTCAAACTGCGGCTGAAGGATGTATATTGGTGGATGTAACGGTCGGAACAATATCAATTCCGACCATGTTCTTCGTGGTGGACGCAGAAGTCCCGTATGCGGCCCTATTAGGCCGATGCTGGATTCATACATCCCGGTGTTTGCCATCAACGCTTCACCAGAAAGTATGGTTCTGGAAGAAGGATGGCACAGTAGAAGAAGTAGATGGGGATCAACCTCCATTTCCAGTCAGCTCAGCCGGACGAATTGATGCGGTGTTATATGAAGAACCGATACAACCATTCCTAGCAGTGGTAGGAGATCGGTACCCGCAGGTGATCGAGTGTGATTGGACAGATTTAGGGTTTGAAATCAGATACCAGGCCGATGAACGGCCAGTCGAAGAAGGAAGTAAATGATGGAGACACAACTGAATCAAGCGACCGAGTTCGAATCGGCCGAACTCGGAGTTTCAGACGACAGGGCAGGATGGAGCGATTTAATAGACGCAATTCCAAAGCGAACGCCGGATTTCAAAGCTCAAGACCCCTTGAAAATGGTCAATGTTGGTACAGACGAACACCCGAGGGAGATCCCGTTGAGTGCGAATCTTGATCAGCAGATGACAAGCCGATTCAAGGAGGTTCTAGTCGAATTCAAGGATTGTTTCGCATGGGACTATACAGAGATGCCAGGATTGGAGCGGTCGATTGTAGAGCACAGACTGCCTATTAAAGAAGGGTTCAGGCCGCATAAACAGCCGGCCAGGAGGGCAGCGCCCGAATTAGTCCCAAAAATAAAAGAAGAAATAGAGAAATTGTTAGCGGCCGGGTTTGTTAGGCCAGCTAAATATGTAGAATGGCTATCAAATATTGTTCCTGTAATAAAGAAGAATGGAAAATTGAGAGTTTGCATTGATTTCAGGAATCTTAATATAGCCACTCCGAAAGATGAGTATATGATGCCTATTGTTGACTTGTTGATTGATTCGGCCGCAAAACAGGGGATGCTATCTTTCATGGATGGATATTCAGGATATAACCAAATTTTTATGGCCGAAGAAGACATTCACAAGACTGCATTTCGGTGCCCTGGCGCCATAGGGATATATGAATGGGTGGTGATGCCATTCGGACTGAAGAATGCAGGAGCTACATACCAGAGAGCCATGAACTATGTTTTCCATGACCTCATAGGGGATTGTGTTGAAGTCTATATTGATGACGTCATGGTCCGATCCAAAGATATCGAAAGCCACTTGAACGATTTGCGGAAGGTGTTCATGTGGATGAGGCTGCATGGAGTCAAGATGAATCCAGCCAAGTGTGCTTTTGGAGTACAGGCAGGAAATTTTCTCGGGTTCCTGGTGCATAACAAAGGAATAGAAGTTGATGCGAACAAAACCAGGGCTATCCAAGAAGCCAAACCTCCACATGATAAGAAGAGTCTACAGAAGTTTCTTGGAAAAATCGGTTTTCTGAGACGATTCTTAGCAAATGCGGCTGGAAAGTCGAAACCACTAACCGATTTATTGAGGTTGAAGAAGGAAGAGGAGTTCAAATGGGGAATCGACCAACAAAAAGCCTTCGAACAATTGAAGCAGGATTTGATGAATCCACCTGTGTTGGTTCCTCCAATTTTAGGACGGCCATTGAAGTTGTATATAGCAGCGGCCGAAGAATCTATTGGAGCATTACTGGCGCAAGAAGACGATGAAGGAAGGGATCGGGCGATTTACTATCTTAGCCGAATCCTAAGGGACGCCGAAGTAAGGTACTCGCCGATTCATAGACTATGTTTAAGTCTTTATCATGCATCCCAGAAATTAGAATATTATATTCAGCCAAGGCAAGTGATAGTGGTAGTTTCGGTTGACATAGTTAAGATTATGATGAATGATCCGGTCAGTAGCCGAAGAATGGCCAAATGGGCCATGAAGTTAAATGCATACGATTTGAGATATCAACCTTTGAGGGCTATGAAAGGACAGATTGTAGCCGATTTTCTGGCTGATCATATGATACACCCGATAACCGATGACATCGATCATCAGGATCGGCCGAAAGAAGTTGATGAGATAGGGATTGTATACTTGCAACCATGGGTAATGACATTTGATGGTTCTAAAGCCGCTTCAGGAGTTGGAGCGGGGTTTACCCTACAAACCCCGGAGGGCAAGATATACAAATATTTCGTGCAACTGCCAGAGTCATATACGAACAACCAAGCTGAATATAAAGCGTTAATTTCGGGATTACAACGGTTGATAGAAGAAGGAGTCAGAGCAATCATTGTCAAAGGAGACTCGCAAGTAGTTGTTCAGCAATTACTAGGCGATTTTTCGGTTAAGAGTTCTCAGTTGATTAGATTGTACGAAGAAGCGATTACTTTGTTAGAAGAATTTGATGAGGTGTACATTGAATATATCCCGAGAGAAAAGAACGAAGTAGCCAATGAATTGGCTCAACATGCAGCTAAATATCGGTTGATGCCGATAGCAGGAAATGTAGAAGTACGTTTGGCCGAAACAGAGAAGGCCGAATGGATAAAAAAGATAGCACAGATGTTAGAAAATCCTTCGGGGGCTAATCCAGCCGAAAAACGGAAAGCGATGGACTACGTCATAATAGGAGGATTATTATTCAAGCGTGCTATTGATGGAATATTGCTCAGATGCGTCGGAGAAGAAGACGCTAGAAGGGTAATGGGAGAGGTTCATGAAGGAATATGTGGTGCGCATCGGGCAGGAAAATCGATGAAGTGGAGTATTATTCGGCTGGGATATTATTGGCCGAATATGGGTCCTGATTGTGAGAAATATGCAAGAGGATGCGCCGAATGTCAAAAACATGGGCCGATTCAGAAGTTACCGGCCGAAGAATTACATATAATGATCAAACCATGGCCATTCAGAGGATGGGCCATGGACATCATAGGAAAAGTTCATCCCTCTTCGTCGAAAAGACATGAGTTCGTGCTAGTGGCAACAGATTACCTCACAAAATGGGCCGAAGCTCAGGCGTATGTCAGCATTTCACAAGAGGAGGTGATTGAGTTTATTAAGAGACAGTTGATTTATAGATTCGGGATCCCACAGACGATTCTAACAGATAGAGGAACTGTATTTGTGGGAGAAAAGGTCAAGGCCTTTGCAGACGAATACGGGATAAAAATTGTGCATTCGTCACCATATTACCCGCAAGGAAATGGACAAGCAGAGGCCACAAACAAACAGCTAATAGGAATTATAAAGAAAATGATTGAAGATCAACCAAGAAAATGGCACGAAAAGTTATCTGAAGCACTGTGGGCTTATCGAAATGCTAAAACCTCAGCTACTGGGTTCACACCGTTTCGGCTGACTTATAGAATGGATGCAGTATTGCCAGCCGAAATAACAGTGCCGACATTGAGAACAAGCCAGGCGGATTCAATGTCGGCCGAACAGTATGATCGTGCGATGAAAGATGAGTTATTGGAGATAAATTCCAATCGGGTGCAGGCCTTTGAGAATTTGCAGAAAAATAAAGATATTGTGGCCGATTGGTACAATAAGCGAATTCGTCTTAAGCGGTTTGAAGTTGGAGACTTAGTTTGGAAAGTTATATGGCCGCCTAAGCAGAAGGATGGCCGATTAGGTAAGTGGAGTCCCAATTGGGAGGGACCATTTATTGTTCATACAAGATTACCGAATGGAGCGTACGTTTTGGTGGACGAAAATGGTGAGCAGATGTCAAATCCGGTTAATGCGAGATACATGAAGAAATATTATCCATCAATATGGGATTAAACATTAGGTGATGCGGAAAAGTAAAGATTTTATTGCATGAACGAATAAGTACAAACAAGGTGCTATTTCGGCCGAAAGCGGCGTCGATAGCCCGAAATTACAATATACAAGGGAAACGTCCTGGGCTAAGCAGGCATATACAAGGGAAAGGTCCTAACGAAAGGAAGTGGGAGGATTCCCAGCCTTGTACAAGTGCCGCCTAGAGATATCGGCGAAGGCGAGACCACTGATTTCAGAACAGCAGCGCCGCCGATTGACCCAACCACCAAGCCTCAGGTACAGCCTCCGCACCATCTCAGACGAGAAGATGAGAAGTGCAGCAAGGAAAAGAAGTGGGTCCCCCATTAGAAAAGGTCCGACAGGATATGCAACCGCAAAGTCGAAAAGGGGCACATCAGCATACCCGTCGAGACCTGCATTTGGAATAACATATAAAGATCCTCGCCCATACGAACATGGTGAAAAGGGCATTAGTTGAACTCGTGTTGCATAAGCAAAAAATTTTCGTACCACGTCTGGAAATCCTTGAACAAGAATACTTGCCAAAGACCATGGAGGAACTGGAGACAGGAAGTTGAACAAGGGAGAAGGGAGATCCATATCGTTATAGAAAAAAGGAAAAAAAAGGGAAGTGATAGATAAGTGTCAACAATGCCGGGTATTTATAGGAAGAGATAAGTGCTTGGCGGAAGAAACGGTCAATAGTAAATGTTATTTATGGGAAAACGTTACAGCTGATTCCCGGAAAAAGCTGCTAATATTCAGAAATCAGAAATAAAGGAGACCGAAAACAATGGAAGTAACGGGATACGAATCGCATTACAAAAGATACAGAAGATACGAATCCAAGTACAATGTATCGGCCAACATAGTCTAAAAAGGCCGATTACAGCTGTCAAGAGAAAAAGAGTGACCGAAATTTACACTTGACAAAAGACAAGTCAAAACACAGAATCGATATACAAAAACAAATTAGTGGTCTTCCTGGGTATCAAAAGGAATAGCATCATCCAAGCCTCGCGAAGTAGCGGTAGTAGGGTTAACCGAAGACGTCATCAGATTCGGACTTGCAGAAGAAGAAGGACCAGCAATTTCACCAGGAGGGAGGTGAACGGTCGATGAACCAGCACCACAGGAAGCACCAGTTTTCCCTAGAAGAGAAGAAGAAAAGGGGGAATAATGAGTAAAAGAGCATAAAAGAAGAAAAACCACAACAGGAAATGGAAGGGAACAGAGTACCTGAAGGAATGATTGGCAAAGGTGGGTTATCGCCCGAAGGGGAGGACTCCATTTCAGAAGGGTCCAAAGGAAATAAGACATGTGGAGAAAGGACTTGAACCACACTTTGCCCACCAAGGCTCTTGATGGCCGAATCCAGTTGACCAACTAAAGACTAGGTTTCGGCCCATTTTTCTTGGAAGGTACCAATAATGAAATCGTTGAAACTGATCCGCATGGCCAAATAAGAAGCATCCTCCTGAGAATCCAAGATTTTGGCCCTAGGAGCTTCGGCCGATTGACGAAGAATTTTGATCGATTGTTTCAGATCGGCCGATTTTCGTTTAGTGTGAGCCAAGGTTAATTCCAAATCCTTCTCTTGTCGCTGGAGCTTGGCTATCTCAGCCCGAATCAAAGAAAGGTCCTCGGACTGTTTGAGTTCCTGAGATTCCACTTCGGACAGCTTACTCATTTGAGCCCGATACTCTGCAGAATAATTGTCAAAGATGGCTCGTGAAGAGGCTGCAGCCTCACGTTCGGCGGCGAGCTTATGTCGCATTTTTAAGTGAGCCATGAGTTCCTGATCCATTGAGAGAACAGACTTCGTAATCATCTGAAGAGTACCATTCAGATTCAGAGATACCATCTCGTCATGAAATTGCTGCTCAAGATGAGACAAGAGAATAAGGATCGGTTTAGGGTTGACGAATTCCACGTCAGATTGCCGGCCGATTAGATTACATAGCCTGGCCAGACAATCGCCAAGGTGAGTAGAAAGATCCGACGGACGAGAAACCAGAGACGCGGGAGAAAAGAAATCGTCCAAGACATGCCGATCAGGAAATGGCGATAAAGGGACATGATCGGCAGGGGTTTCATCAGCAGTCATACCACTAGGTAGGGGGCCAGACGGTTTCGGAACAACTAAAGATGAAGGTGTGGCAGAATCCGTGATAGGCTGAGGACGATCGACCGAAAGAGGGACGGAAGGGTCGGCCGAAGTAGAGCTTGCAATCAAACCATGAGGGTTAACAGCAGAAGAACTAGCGTGAACGGCCAAATTACTGGTACTGGCCGATGTGCGAAATTCGGTTGCCGGAGAGGCCGATGCCACAGTTGGAAGTGGATGAACATCGGGTTGTGGCAAAATAGGTGGGACCTGACAAGAATAAGAAAAGGAAATTAGTCGAACGATAAGAGCCTGGAAAAGGAAAAGAGTAGTGTAACGAACCGCAAAAAGGGAGGCAGGGATTCTGCCAAGCGGTGAATGAGACGAACGCCTTTTGGTCTGAGTAGGAGGGAGAAAGTCGATAAGAGAAGCCGAAGGCGAAGCAGGCCTTTTTCGACCAGGTTCCGAAGTAGAGGAGCGAGGAACATCTGAAGAAATCGGATAAGTGAGACACAGAGGAAAAGGAACAAGCAACGACCGAAGAGGAAAGGAAAAGAAAAGAAACATACCTGGGCGAGAAGCGGAAGACGAACCGAGAATGCGCTGAGGGAGTGGAACCCGAAGATGATGAAGGGACAGAAGAGAATGCCAGAATAGGAGAGAAACCACCCCTCCGCAGAACTGAATCAAGGTTGGCACTAAAAAAGACACCAGCAACACCGTTACACCAAGACTGGAAGCGGGAGGTAACGGACCCAGAACGAACGGCAAACTTCCAAACCTTGAAGGAAATCAAACGTTTATGATAGAGGGAGCATTGCTGACGACTGGTAGAAGCAGAAAGGCGTCTACCGGCTCTGAGGGCCTCCACTAAGTCTTGACCAAAGCCGAATTGACGGCTAACCAGATGGGGATTGTAAACTTCGAAAGGAATAGCAGACTTGGCAGATACAAATGTGGAACCATTGAAGATCGGGCGGGGTAATATACACCTGTTCCATATTTGAGCAAAAGCTAAAGGAAGAGGAGTCCCGAAGGGGGAAGTAACAATATCCCTGACCCAAGCAAAGTCAGCTTTCCGGTAATGATAATGGGAAAAGGATTGTTCGACAGTACGACCCAGGAAATAGTTGATCCAATGAGGGATCGACAAAGGAGGAAGGGATGCTCTAAGAAGATCGGGAGCGATAAAATGGTTAGGACGAATATCAAGGGGAGGAAATTGGGAAATGTCGCGAAAGTGCCAAACCAACCACAAGTGAAGGAACCATAACGGGCCACGGGCTTTATCGGACGAACCTTTTTCCCAACCCG
Source organism: Hygrophila difformis (assembly GCA_030278955.1). Lineage (NCBI taxonomy): Eukaryota > Viridiplantae > Streptophyta > Magnoliopsida > Lamiales > Acanthaceae > Hygrophila > Hygrophila difformis. The sequence goes on from JAOANR010000001.1 coordinate 66,594,182, forward strand.
ACACAGTAGCCGAAATACCCGCATACAGATGAGCGAGGAAGAAATCGGCTGAAGGCAGGGTCACATGATTAAGAAGTGCCGAAGCAAAAGAGTGGGTTTCGAGGAGAACACCCTTGGAAGGAACACACCAGAAGAATTTCGTAAGGAAATACATCATGAAAGCAAGAGGCTCTGAAGGGTGTGGAGCAGGCGAAATAGGATCACTCTGATGGGAAACGATCCAATTAGCAAAGGAATCGCCAGAGGAAAAGCCAGTATTTTTCTCCTTGGGCAACGACATAATGGCGAGGTTATCCCCACGAACAGAGAGGCCAAGGAGAAGTTTCACATCCTGAATGGTGGGAGTCATCATCCCCCAAGGGAAACAAAAACAGTTCACAGAAGGATTCCAGAAGCAAAGAAGGGCTTGAATAGGGCGAAGATCTGTGGGAAGTGGCAAGGTACTAAGGGAAATCATACGGTAGACAGATGACTTATTCCAAGAGTCACGACAGTGGGGTTCGAGGTGATGATACCACGCCACATAATCAGGAGAGGGCGAAGACCAATTAGCGAAAGATGAAGGGAAAAGCTTGGAAGAGAAACAAGGCTCATATAGAAGAATGGAACGATTATCAAAGATCCGAGCAGTACATTCATCGATATCTTCAGGAATGCCCAACGGACCTAAGGAATAGAAGCCCTCAGGCAAGAGGCGAACTGCGGAATGAGAAGCAAAAGAGTTCTCAATTCTGAGAAGATCAGCAGAAAGAGCAGTAACAGGTGCAGAGGGATTTTCCATCGGAGAAAGTGGAAAGAGAGAGAGATAGAGGAGAAGTTGGAAAGGCAGTTCACTCCGAGTACGTGGTAGGCTACGTAAATAGGGGAGTGATGGAGAGCATCCTCGAGAAGAAGAAAATAACCGCCAAAAGGAAGAAGAAAGGGAGGTTACTTGGGCTCTTTCGCATGGAAGCAATTCGCCCAAGTAAGGAGGGCATCTGTTGGGGCCATATGGAATAATGGGCCGCGAAAGAGCTATTGGGCCATAAGACATGGGCCGGAAGAAAGAGGAAGTCCAAAAAGAAGGTGGGCTCAAGATTGGTAAGGCCGAAAGTACATAGTAAACCGAAGGGAGGAAATCGAAGCTGATGAAGATTTCGGCCGAAATGGGAAGAAACAGCCGAAACCTAAACAACCGAATTGAAGAGAGAAAAAATTCGGCTCAGAGGAGTTAGCCGGAGAGCGGTTATTCCAGCTCCGGCTATAAATAGGGGTCGACACACTCAAAATCGGAGAGATCAATCCAACCCCCAAATTCCTTTTATCAATTTTAATTCCTTGTTATCTTTACTGCTTTCTTTACAGCTTTCCTTTACAGCTTTCCTTAGAATCTAGCCTAGTTTGTAGCGGTTACCATTTCCAAATCCACCGTTGCTCCTTAGCAGCTGGTAGTTTGGTTCCCTGTTTTTGGTGAATTCCGCCGTTGTTTCTTAACAACAGGCAGGTTCTCCGTTGTATCTTGTTATTTTTGATCAATTCAAGGAAGATTCAGTCAATTGTGGGCGCATTATTGTTAATCCGAACCCGTAATCGGTTTGATCCTTTTCCGATAGCCTCCCTTGAGGAGAAAAAGGTCCTTGGCTACACCCGAGCCAAACAAGATGAAAGTGACTACCAATCATATAAACCAGAGGCCCTTTACATGATTCAACGTGGGACAGTGTATTTCCAATCGGGCAATCCATAGAAACCATGAATTGAATACCTAAAACTAAAACCCGTTGCACATTCAACACCAAATAAGCCGGGATGGGAGAGTATATTTTACTGTAAGAGTATAATGATAAAAGTATATACTGTTATGATAAGAATTCACCAAATAACTTCACAAGTTCAAATTTCAAAGCGGACACTTAATTCCCAAGTTGTTAGAATTTCGCAGAACATTAACAAAACAAGCAAATAATGAACACAAGGATTTACGTGGAAAACCCTTCCAATTCGAAAGGTAAAAACCACGAGGCTCTTGAGTCTATCTCAAATCCACTATCACCAAAAGAGATTACACCAAAGTCTGCCCAAATTACAACCAAAGATGTGGCTTTACAACAACACAAAGTCACCACAATCTCAACTCCATCAAAACACCAAAAATCAGAAATTGAGAACACAAACTGCTGTCACGAACAGAAATTCATACAGAAAAATCTGACCGTTGAAATTCGATCTCCACCGTACAAAACGAAGAACAAGATGTCACGCACCTGCTGTAAAAATTTCAGCCCGATCGGACAAGGTTTGGTGCGCCGATTGCCACGAATTCATAAACTGATCAGAGAGAGCTTCTTGCTCTTTTCTTCCTCTGTGATCTGCTGTCTGTATCTCATATGTTGACTTTGCTGCATCTCTTCATAATGTCACCCCAAAATGGGCCATAAAAAATGGGCATAATTGCAACAATGAATTTGGGCTTTAAACATAGTTGGGAGCCCAACCCAACAAATCTCCCCCTCCCGACTATGTGGAGGAACTTGTCATTCCGACAAGTGAGCAACAAAATTCAAATTTCCATCTCGGTACACATTTCGTAAGCATATTAGCTCCATTCTCATCTGTATGTACCTTCTCAAGGTATATCGACTTCTCATCTAACACATCACGCAACCAATGATATCTCGTATCAATGTGTTTAGACTTTGAATGAAAACTATGATGTTTACTAACATGGATAGCACTTTGATTGTCACAAAGTAAGGCATACCTCTCTTGTACATAGCCAAGCTCTTTGAGAAATTTCTTCACCCAAAGCGTCTCCTTGCACGCTTCAGTAGCTGCAATAAATTCAGCTTCAGTTGTTGACAACGCAACACATTTCTGCCGCCTAGATTGCCAAGAGATTGCTCCCCCTGCAAAGACAATCACATAACCTGAAGTGGATTTGCGAGTATCAATATCACCCGCCATATCAGCATCAGTGAAACCACGAAGAACTAAATCTTCACTTCCAAAACAGAGTTTCAAATCTGATGTACACGAAGATATCTCAAGATCCACTTCACAGCTTTCCAATGTTCTCTTCCAGGATTTGAGAGAAAACGACTTACAGTGCTCACACCATGGGCAATATCAGACATTGTACACACCATTGCATACATCAAACTTCCAACTGCTGATGAATAGGGAACATTTTTCATATCTTTCTTCTCTTCTTCAGTGGAAGGACATTGAGAAACACTCAATTTCATGTGTGTTGCCAATGGAGTACTAACAGGCTTAGCATTTTCCATATGAAACCTTTGAAGCACCTTCTGAATATAATTCTCCTGAGATAGCCAAAGCTTACCAACTTTTCTATCCCTCAAAATTCTTATGCCAAGAATTTGATTTGCAGCTCCCAAATCTTTCATAGAAAAGCACTTGCTCAACTCTTGCTTCAGCTCCCTAATTCTTGAAATACTCTGACCAACAATTAACATGTCGTCAACATAGAGCAACAAGATAATGAAATCATTTTCTGAGTACCTCTGTACAAATACACAATGATCAGAATTGAGCTTACGATAACCATGTTGTTGCATCACTGACTCAAACTTCTTGTACCATTGTCGAGGAGCTTGTTTCAAACCATACAAGCTCTTTTTCAATTTGCAGACATAATCTTCTTTGCCCTGCACTTGAAATCCCTTAGGTTGCTCCATATAGATATCTTCATCTAAATCACCATGAAGAAATGCTGTCTTCACATCCATTTGTTCGATCTCCAAGTCAAGACTTGCAGCCATAGCTAACACAGATCGAATAGAAGACAATTTAACTACTGGAGAAAAGATTTCATCAAAATCGATTCCTTTTCTCTGCTCGAAGCCTTTAACCACCAACCTTGCTTTATACTTTGGTGTCAAAGAACCTTGTTCTTGCTTCAGCCTGTAAACCCACTTATTTTTCAGGGCTCTCTTTCCTTTTGGTAATTTCACCAACTCAAAGGTATCATTATCATAAAGAGACTTCATCTCATCTTTCATGGCATGCAACCAATGTTCTTTATCCACACTCTCAATTGCTTCATCAAAGCATTTAGGTTCTCCTTCATCAGTCAAAAGGACATATTCACTAGGTGAATATCTAGTAGACTGTTGTCTATCTCTTGTAGATCTCCTGAGAGGAACCTGTTGAGCATGATCAAAATCATCATTGTCACCACCCATAGAGTGTTGTGCACCATCACCATGATCATCATCCTGATCTTGTTGCATATCCTCTTCTTCATTATCTCCAGCTGGTGATTGTGTCATAGGAACTGGCTCAACATCTACAAAGTCATCTTGAGCATGAGAGTCAGATTTCTTCAAATCTTCAATTGTCTGATTTTCCATAAACACAACATCACGACTCCTTACGAGCTTCTTTGTAGCTGGATCATACAATCTATAGCCAAACTCATCTTGACCATAGCCCAAAAAGATGCACGGTTTGCTTTTCACATCAAGCTTTGATCTCTCATCTTTTGGAACATGAACATAGGCTTTGCAACCAAATACTCTCAAATGATCATATGATGAATTTTTACCTTTCCAAACTGCATCTGGAACATCTCCATTAAGAGCAACTGTGGGAGTCAGATTTATCACGTGTGTAGCTGTCAATAAAGCTTCACCCCAAAAGGTCTTAGGAAGTTTTGACTCTGCCAGAAGACATCGAACTCTTTCCAATAATGTTCGATTCATTCTCTCAGCTAACCCATTCAACTGAGGTGTCTTTGGAGGCGTCTTTTGATGTCGAATCCCCTGTTTCCTGCAATAATCCTCAAATGTTCCACGGTACTCTCCCCCATTATCAGTACGGATGCACTTCAACTTTCTTCCTGTTTGTCTTTCGACTAAAGCATGGAAATCCTTGAACTTATCAAGTACTTGATCCTTTGACCTTAATACATAGACCCATAGCTTCCTGGAATGATCATCAATAAATGTCACAAAATAAGATGCACCACTAAATGAGTGTACCTTCAACGGACCGAAGACATCTGAATGCACCAAGTCCAATAGATTCTGCATTCGTCGAGGTTGATGAGTTTTGAATGAAACTCGGTGTTGCTTTCCTGCAAAACAATGTGGACATTTATCCAAATTTGCATTATTCAATCCAGAAATAGCATTTTTTCTCACCAGAGTTTCGAGGCCTTTAGCACTTATGTGACTCAACCTTCTGTGCCATAATTCAGGGGAATTCTGCTTCTCCACCAGGTTCACAGCATCACTGGAAACTAAAGCTTGCAACGAATATAATTTTGATCTCAGTATCTTACCTTTAGCAACCACAAGAGATCCTTTATTCAGTTTCCATATACCATCACAGAAATTATTTCCATAACCATCTTTATCAAGTCTCCCAACAGAAATCAGATTCATACGAATATCCGGTGCATGTCTGACATCCTTCAATCGCAATGTAGATCCATTGGCTATCTTCAAACAAATATCACCTGTGCCCACAACTTCAGATATACCATTATTTCCCATCCTTAATGAACCATACTTACCAGCATTGTAAGTAGAAAAGAAATCCCTTCTTGATGTGACATGGACTGCAGCACCTGTATCAGCAAACCAACTAACATCAGAGGAAATTGTATTCACTGCATTTTCATCAAAGATAACAACGAGATCATCCTTTGTAGTCGTGGCAACATGACTGGCATCCTCAGACTTTCCTGCACCTCCATTCCTGTTATCATTCTTCCATTTGAAGCAATATTTCTGGATATGACCCTTCTTGTGACAGTAGTGACACTCAACATTCTTGTATCGAGATTTGGACTTGCTCCTTTGTCTGCCCTTATCAACATTTCTGGTTTTCTGTCTCCCCCTATTCTCTGCAATGAACAACTCATTCTGTGAAGATGATGAACCTTGAGTTTTTCTCCTCATCTCCTCATTCATGATTCCACTTTTGGCATAATCAAGAGTCATTGCACCATCAGGAGCAGAATTAGTGTGTGACACCCTGAATGTCTCCCACTTATCAGGCAAATTATTCAGCAACCATAATCCAAGAATCTCATCATCGAATTTCACTCCAACATTTGACAATTGATCCAATAACCCCTGGAACTCATTCACATGGTCAACGATAGGAACATCTTCCTTATACCTCAATTGTATCAATTGTTTCAGCAAGAATAACTTATTATTCCCTGTCTTTGAAGCATAAAGCTTTTCAAGCTTATCCCACAGTGTCTTGGCATGCGTCTCATTAGCAACCAAATTTAACACATTATCATCGACCCACTGTCGAATAAAACCACACACTTGTTGATGCTCAAAAGCCCAATCCTCATCTGATTTAGATTCTGGCTTCGAAGTAGCAAACACAGGTAGATGCAAACTTTTTACAAATAGAAGGTCTTTCATCTTCCCTTGCCATTTGTGATAATTCATCCCGTTCAACGAAATCATCTGGCTTGTGTTAATTTACATAATTCTAACAACAACAATAGCTCTGATACCACTCTGATGGGAATTCACCAAATAACTTCACAAGTTCAAATTTCACAGCGGACACTTAATTCCCAAGTTGTTAGAATTTCGCAGGAACATTAACAAAAACAAGCAAACAATGAACACAAGGATTTACGTGGAAAACCCTTCCAATTCGAGAGGTAAAAACCACGAGGCTCTTGAGCCTATCTCAAATCCACTATCACCAAAAGAGATTACACCAAAGTCTGCCCAAATTACAACCAAAGATGTGGCCTTACAACAACACAAAGTCACCACAATCTCAACTCCATCAAAACACAAAAAATCAGAAATTGAGAACACAAACTGCTGTCACGAACAGAAATTCATACAGAAAAATCTGACCGTTGAAATTCGATCTCCACCGTACAAAACGAAGAACAAGATGTCACGCACCTGCTGTAAAAATTTCAGCCCGATCGGACAAGGTTTGGTGTGCCGATTGCCACGAATTCAGAAACTGATCAGAGAGAGCTTCTTGCTCTTTTTTTCCTCTGTGATCTGCTGTCTGTATCTCATATGTTGACTCTGCTACATCTCTTCATAATGTCACCCCAAAATGGGCCATAAAAATGGGCATAATTGCAACAATGAATTTGGGCTTTAAACATAGTTGGGAGCCCAACCCAACATGTTATTACTCCCTCCTCCCACTAATAGTGTCCCAAAACTTTTGGGCAGAGTATTTTATGTGGGAATAGTTATTATTTAATGTATAAATATAGGTATAAATTAATGTTTAAAGTGGGGTAAATTAAAAATTTATGTGATGTGATTGTAATGAGTTTGACTTTTTAATTGATTTATTTATGTGTGATGTGATAGTTATGTGTTAGAAATTTTAATATATTACTTCATCCGTTTCTTTTTAAGTGTAACACTTTCATTTTTTGGATGTTTCATAAAAAATATTACATTACCATATATAGAATGCTTTTAAAGGTAAAAAGTTTCCACTAAAGCACTTTTGTTTCATGCATTAAATTTCGTGTCATTTTCTTATGTTATACTTATTTATAAATGGAGGGAGTATTTATTGATGTGATGTGATGAGTGAAAGTTTGATAATTAAAATATATAATTATTTTATAAAAGAAAAATATGACAATTGTATGAGACGAACTAAAAAAAAAAGTGAGACGGAATTAGTGGAATGGACGGAGGGAGCACTTTTTACTGTGGAGTGTAGATGGTTTTCACTCTAAAGGGTAAAAGTGTAAAACACAACAAAGATGAAATAGAAAATAAAATCCCTGAATGGGGGAACGGCGCGGGTGATGGAGGGCTACAAGTTCTGAACTTTGAACTCTGAAGTTAAGGACAGACGGTGTTGCTGAAGTAGTATTTGCTTTTACAATCCTACCGGCATATTCAATCTCTTCACTCAGGTAAAATTCTTTCCAGATCGTTTATCGCAATTTACTACGCATTCTCTGTCTCGGTGGCTTTTCTAGGGTTCCTTTTTCAAATGTCTCTTTCTACTTTGTGCGCGTTTCTCTGTTGTGTATTTACGGTTGATATTTAGTGGGAAAGTTGAATTCTTTTTTCGGTGCTGGTGCAATGTAGTTTCTGGTTTGAAGATATGGGCTTCGATATTTGGCGGTTTTAATCTGGTGGAATTTATGCGGATATAGTGAGTTTACTATTGATTTAACTTTTTATGAATGATTTAATCATTTTTTGATAGGCATTAGTTGTTCGTGGTGAATTGGTTGTAGACTTGTAGGATTGTATCAAAGCCCATGGACAGTACACGAATTTCGAGAGCCCTTAGAACCGATCGGCTCAGCAATCTTCCTTGCAGCGTCATAGGCCACATTCTTGAATTCTTGCCTTTGAAGGAGGCTGCAAAGACCAGCGTGTTGTCAGAAGAAGTGGAAAGATAAGTGATTAACAATTCCCAGTCTTGTTTTTGAATACGATTGCACCGAGTCCATCATTTATCAAGTGTTGCTGCGTCACACAGAACCTATTGTCAAGTTTGCTATTAAAGAAGTCTGGATAGAGAGCCGCACAGCTCTGCACCGCTGGTTGAATTTCTTGTCAAAACATAGGATTGAAGACCTAGAGATCATACCACCCTATAATCATATGGGCATTTCTTATAATGTGATGCCTTATCATATGTTTAGCTTTTACAACCTCAAACACTTATCTCTATGTGACATTGAGGCCAAAGTTCCGTCTATGTACAATGGATTTAGTAACCTTCTTAGCATCGATCTTGAGGAGGTCTACATTATACCAAAAGATTTGCAAAGGTTTATCTCGAAATGTCCGATGCTTGAGTTGTTGAGAATAGTCCGCTACAACAAGATGGAAAACATAACTCTGAATATTAGTGCTCCTACTAATCTCAAGTCCTTTGAATTTTGGGGCAAGGTTGATTATATATATATATTGATTCAAATGCTCACCTTGAGGACCTAACAATTGGTTATGAGCAGTTGCGAGAATATGAAACTGAAACTGAAACTGCCATGGCATTGGATTATGCAGAACAGTTTTTCAGTCAGCTTTCTCTGATTAACAAACCGGAAGTGAATTACTACTTTCTGGAGGTACAGGAACAGGATATTAACTTTGCCATGTTTTCAAATTATTTATCATTACCAAGTTCAAACTGTTCTCGATGTTTGACTCTTGTGTGTATTTAATGTAAGGCCTTGGCTAGAAGTGCTCCGTCACAGCTTACCAAGAGCCTTGATGGTCTGAAACATATTCATTTTAACCAAATTGATTTACAACTTGGTGATCATCTCATTCCTGCTCTTTGCTTGATTCGAAGCTCCCCTAATTTGCAAACCCTTGTCCTTACTGTAAGTGCTTGCCCTCAGCGCGCCACTTATATGTTCTTGTTTCCTTATCGACTATTCTGTACTCACCATTGTGGTCCTTGTTACAGTTGGAACATGCTACTACTTACAAGCGCAATAATGCTATTCGATATCAGGAGGCTATCCAACATCTGAAGGAATCACAGATATCGACAGTTCCTCTGTGTGGCAGCCTCAAAGAAGTAAAGTTAGTCTCGTTCACTGGGGTAGAACCCCAAATGGAATTTGTAAAGCTTCTTTTGTTTTGGGCAAAGGAACTTAAGAAAGTCGAAATCAAAATGACCGAATCTAAACAAGCTTTGTGTGCTGTAAAGAAGTTGGCAAGCTTCCCTCCAGCATCATCACAAGCGGTAATCATAATCGGCTAACATGTAAAAATTTCATTTCAAATTTTGGACAGAGCGGCAGAATTTTTTTTTTTTTTTTAAAAGAAAATGTAGCTCACCGGTGCTCGTTTCTATTTTGAATGTTTGGTGTTTTCGAATTGTAGTCAAATATGAAATATGTGGTTGTTGCATTGCATGTTTGAATTTGTTCATTTACATTAATGTTTACATCTGTATTCCATTCTCAATAAATGCATACTTGTTGGCATCACCAGAATTTGCAGTAGCGCCATAAGGGACACTAAAGTTATGGCAGATTATGTTGAGATGCACCTAATACTCGACGAAAAGTGAATTGTCCCCATCTTGAAACTTTGATCCTGTTTCTAACAGTTCTTCCTTCTTCTGCCAATGATGTTGTATCATGTATGTGGTCAAAAGTGGAATGCAGAGAATTCAAATTTTTTTGGTTATTTAGGTACCGCTTTCTTTATAGCAGTTATTTAAAAAAAAAAAAAAAAAAAAAAAAAAAAAAAAAAAAAAAGGAAAAGAAGAAATTGTGAATCGATTCCAGGAAGAAAATGTGTGTTATTTTTGTTAAATAACTCGGGGATTTAGGGATTATTGGATAGTCTCTAAATTGATAGTATATTTCATATGCTGATTCAGAGTCAAAATTGCCAACCTGAACCATTCAGTTAAGATTTTTAAGAGGCCAAAAAATAACCGTTATGCATTAGATATCGAATACTCCCGACTTTTTTTATATATATATATGTTTAACCTTTTCATATTTAGCAAGTTTGATTTGAGTTTAAACATAGCTATATAAGATGAAATATAGTAAGTAAGATATTGTTAGATTCGTCTAATTACATAGTTTTAGAATATTAAATTTTCACAATTTTTATTGTATACAATTTGAGATATTCATCCTTAAAAATATGCATTAAAGTAAAGAATAAACACAAATCTAAATAAACCCCAGTTTTTGAAAATGTATAATATGCAAATCTAAACAAATTCTGCATAATCACCTGAAATTGATTTTTTTTTTCTTTTACCACTTTAATCTCATTTATTTACTATTATTAAATTAAATGTGTCATTGTAATACGCATTCACATTCAGAGCAATGGAGCCTCCAGGCCTGAGAGGCGTATAGGATCTTATCTAATGTTACTAAAATAGTACTCCTTCCGTCCGTCCCATTACAATTGTATTGTTAGTGTTGGGCACGAGAATTAAGGTGTAGTTGATTTGTGAATATATAATGGGGTCCACATAGTTGTTGGAGGGGAAAATTATTTTTATTATGTGTTGGATGGGAAAATTATTTCTATTTATAGAAATGAGACATTTGTGATGGGAGATCCGAAAATAAAATAGTAAGTAGAACATTTCAATTGGGACGGACGGAGTACTATATATTATTCCCAGTGATAGGAGAGATTACCTGCAACAAAGTATTTGCTTTTTCAATCTTTACCGGCATAATCCTCACTCAGGTAAAGTTTTCTCCGTCAACACATTACACTACGTGTTCTCTGTATCGGTATCTCTTTCTACTTTGTGCGCGTTGTTCTGTTCTGTTATTGCAATTGATGTTTAATATGAAAGTTGAATTCTTTTTTATGGTTCCGGTGCAATTTCTATGGAGTGAAAACCTGAACATAATTACATGAACAATTAGCGGTTTCGACAGAGGGGAAGTTGTGACCTATGGGGATATAACGAATTTATTACTACTATGAATGATTTAATAAAATTTTGATGGACAGTGGTTGTTGGTAATGAATTGATTGCAGGATTTTCAGGAACCCGATGGACCCGGACAACAAGCGAATTTCGACAGGCGGTAGCACTGATCGGCTCAGTGATCTTCCTTGCAATGTCATAGGGAAAATTCTTGCTCTCTTGCCCTTGAAAGAGGCTGCAAAGACCAGTGTGTTGTCGAAGAAGTGGGAGCATAAGTGGTTAACAATTCCCCATCTTGTGTTTGATGCAGATAGCAATGAATCGACAATTTATCACGTTTTGCTACTTCACAAAGAACCCATTGTCAAGTTCGCAATTAGAAATACCTACATAGATAGCCAAGCATCTCTCTGCGACTGGTTTGGTTTCCTATCAAAACATAAGATCGAGGAGTTGGAAATTTTACCATTTGACCGTCCTTCTTTTCTTGTGATGCCTCGCCATTTGTTTAGTTTTTACAACCTCAAACACTTGTCTCTACAACATATTGAGCTCAGAGTTCCGATGTCGATGTACAATGGATTTAGTAACCTTATTAGCATTGATTTTGTGGATGTCATCATTAAAGTGGAAGAGTTGCAAAGGCTTATTGACAAATGTCCGAAACTTGAGTCCTTGAGCTTAGTTGACTATTACGAGATCGCAAACTCGACTTTGCATATCCATACTCCTCATCATAATCTGAAGTCCTTTAAATTTCAGGGCGCGGCTGAGTATATATATATCAATTCAAATGGTCGCCTTGAGGATGTATCGATTTGTTATGGGATAGGCAGCCCGTATACTGTAACTGGTACGGTATTGGATTATGCGATCAAGTTGTTCGGCGAGCTATCACTCATTAAGAAACTGGAAGTGAATTGCCGCTTTCTTGAGGTACAAGATATTAATGTTGTAATGTTTTTCAATTTAATGATCATTACAAAGTTCAAACTGATCTTCGATTTTTTTTTTTTTTTTTGCGCTTGTTTGTATTTAATGTAAGGTCTTGGGTAGAACTGTGCCACCGAAGCTTCCTAAGAGCCTTAGCCGTCTGCAACATATTCAATTCGTCGATAGTGTGAATAATCTCAAATCTGCCATTTGCTTGATTCGAAGCTCCCCTAATTTGCGAACTCTTGTGATTAGAGTAAGTGGCTGCCCTCAGGGCATTTGCCTATATGTTCGTATTTCCTTATCTAATGTACTGTCCTCAACATTGTGGTCCTTATTACAGTATGAATGAATCTCTAACTCATTATTCGAGACATTGGCAGGATGTGAAAGATGATGAGTATGAGGACAAGGATGCTGCCATTCAATATCTGAAGAAGAAACAGAAATGGACAATACCTTTCAGTAGCAGCCTCAAAGAAGTAAAGTTCGATCGCATACATGGGTGGCCAACCGAAATGGAATTTGTAAAGCTGCTTTTATTGGGGGCAAAGAAACTTAGAAAAATTCAAATAAAAGAAATCGGTGGTGGAGATGAATTGTCCGTCGTAACGGAGTTGGCAAGCTTCCGTCGAGCATCATCACAAGCAGTAATCGTAACTGGCAAGTAAAAAAATTTCATTGCAATTTCTGACATATGTACAGAAATTCATCCCTGAAAAAACAGACATGTAACTCACCCGGGCTTGTTTCCATTTGAAATTTTGGGTTTTATTTATGTGAACTATCTGGTAGTCGCATTATTCAATTTAGTCATTTGCATTAATGTTTTTCATCTGTATTAAATTCCTATAAATGCATAGTGTTGGCAGAGTGAATAAAAAACTACAATAGAATTTACAGCAGCACCAAAAGAGAATGTGAAGTTATGGCATTGTATGTTGAGAAGTTGAGATGTGCCAAATGGGAATGTGGAGCTTTGAAGTCTGTTGAATTCTGAGTTTCTTAATATAATTGGGTCTTTCAGTTCCATCAGATTTCAGTTTCCAAATTTGGTTTATGAAACAGCATTATGAGGCAGAGGCACATTACATTATTTGTTTTAATATAAAAATATTTTTAAGTTTGTTTTAATGAACTCACTCGAATTTTTTTTATGGTAAATCTATCCCCAATATTTTTGTTGAATGATATTCTAATTTTTTGTGGTAAATCTAGGTATTAATTTGGAATGATAGGGGCTAATGCAATTTGAGTCCCTACAAGATCATAATTTTAATAACCTTGTTAAATACAATACTACTCCAACTCCATATTTTAGCAATTTATCCATTGTACTTTTAGCATCTTTTTCTTAATGCTCAAAATAGATAATATTTTTTTTTTGAATTATATAAGATATGAATTTAAAACAAATTTGCATATTAAAAAGATCTTTTTTTGGGATAAATTTATTAAAACGGTTATTTGGTGGTGCGGGTGGATCAATGACCTGTGTATAAATTAACTTGGAGATGAATTTTGGAAATAGATGTATTCGATTTAGATTTTGAAAATTTATTAAAATTTTGAGGTGCTTAATACGAATTTTGAAAAGTCTTAAAAATCTAAATATAGTCAATAAAGATTTTAAAAATCTTTAAAAAGTTTGAGGTATTGAACCTTCTATGAATCTTTTTTATAAATAAATTTTTTTTGGGATAAAGAATCGTCTATGAATTTTAATTCCTTATATATTTTAGTGAATTCTCTTAAAAAAATAACAATATAAAATCTTTCTACACAATCAAATATTTCTATGAATTCTGTACAAAATAATTAAAAACTCTACATGTAGTTTATACAAAAAATTGTACGTAGAGTTTATGGACTCTATAAATCTACTGACTTTTAAAATCAATAAAAATTATCAAACTCACAATCGAATACACTACTACCTTAAATTTACATAGAATTTACTTGGATTTTTTAAAAATTTGTTATTAGTTATAAATCATACATCCAATTAAGACTTTATTTACTAAACGCAGTTAACCTAGGTGATGGGAGGATTTGTTGCGTAAGCAAAAGTATCGAAGAGCTTTATATGCAAAATTTATAATATATACTATATATAAATACAAATATATTACGTTTACAGTTTAAGGGGAAATTATTTGTTCGATTCATAAATCTGGTTTAAAAATATTGCAATTGGATTGAACGGTTTAAAAAGTTGAAAAAAAAAAAAAAAAGTTCTTTCTAAATCACTGACAAATGCTGTGTGTTTGTTTATGGTTTATGACCCCTTATTTTCCCTCCAATTCTATAGTCCTCGCCTTCACGATCTTCACCGGGCATAATCTTCTCTTGGGTAAAATCTTCACCGTTCTTTATCACGAATTTACTTCGTATTCTATGTCTCGCGGACTTTTCTAGGGTTCCAGTTTGGCGGTTGTCTCTTTCTAATTTGTGCTTGTTTTTTCTGTTCTGTATTTGCCATTGATGTTTAATCTGAAAGTTGAATTCTTTTTTATGGTGCTGCTGCAATTTCTTTTGGTTTGAAAACATGACATGATTACATGAACAATTAGGATCGAGGGGAGTTATGTGGATATAATGAATTTATGATAGGTTGTCATATTATGAATGATTTGATCATATTTTGATGGGCATTGGTTGTTGGTGGTGAATTTGCTGCAGGATTTTAACAAACCCCATGGACAGGAAGCGAATTTCGAGAGCCATCAGTACTGATAGGCTCAGTGATCTTCCTGACAGTCTCATAGGCGAAATACTTGCTCGGTTGCCTTTGAAAGAGGCTGCAAGGACAAGTGTGTTGTCGAAGAAATGGAAGGATAAGTGTTTAACAATTCCCCATCTTGTTTTCAATGACGATTTCAGTGGTTCGATGATTTATCACGTGTTGCGATTTCACGATGAACCCATTGTCAAGTTTGCAATTAAAAATAGCAAAATAATGTCCAGCATAACTCTGCACGACTGCTTCAATTTCCTGTCAAGACATAGGATCGAGGACCTAACGATTCAACTACCTCTTTATAGCGGTGTTCTTCTTGATATGCCTTACCCTTTATTTAGTTTTTATAACCTCAAACACTTGTCTGTACTTCATATGAAGCTCAGTGTTCCGTCTGTGTACAATGGATTTAGTAATCTTATTAGCATCGATCTTGAGGATGTCTTCATTGAGCTGAAAGAGTTGCAAAGGTTCATTTCCAAATGTCCAATGCTTGAATCCTTGAGCATAGTCAACCTCGGCAATGTGACAAACTCGATTGTGAATATTGCTACTCCTCCTAATCTCAAGTCCTTTCGATTTGAGGATAGGGTTGACGTGGATTATATATATATCCATCCAAATGCGCACCTTGAGGATGTATCAATTTCTTTTGGGAATTACTGGTCCAATAGAAAAGTATGGGATTATGCGATCAAGTTTTTCGGTCAGCTATCAATGATTACTAAACTAGAAGTGAATTGCAACTTTCTCAAGGTAAAAGTTACTAATGTTGTGATGTTTGCAAACTTGTGATCTTTACAGATCTCTGTTTTTTTCTCACACTTGCGTGTATTTAATGTTAAAGGTCTTGGGTACAAGTGGACTGTGGAAGCTTCCTCAGAACCTTCACCATTTGAAATGTATCCAGGTCGAGGAACTGTATTTTGGAAATGTGTGTATTCTCAAATTTGTTCTTTGCTTGATTCGAAGCTCTCCGAGTTTGCAAACCTTTATAATAAGGTTGAGCTGTGCACGTCGTATCGAATTTATTTATTCTTTCCAAGTAAGATTCTATAAATACACTATTATACTTTTTCGAGAATTTAAAGATGGTAATCTATCTACCAATAATGTGCATTCCTGATAATTTAAAATGTGATTGTCCTCAAGAAGTGGGCTTATATTTTCATATCTTCTTTTATCTAATGTACTGTACTCACGATTGTGGTCCTTGTTACAGCTGGAAATTCCACTTTGTCGGCAGACATTGTGGAATCGTGCCCTTGAATATATGAAGGAAGAACAGAAATCGGCAGTTCCTCTTAGTAGCAGTCTCAAAGAAGTAAAGATCCATTGCTTCGCTGGATGGGACCATGAAATGGAATTTGTAAAACTTCTTTTTTCAGGGGCACTGGAACTTAGAAAAGTCGAACTCACAAGAATCTATAATGAAAAAGAATTTCCTATCATAAATAGATTGGAAAGCTTCCGTAGATCATCATCACAAGAGATAATCTTGAGTGACTACATTTATAGAGGATCTTATTACAAGCGGTCGCAAAGGAGATAGAGGAAATGGAGCTTAGGCTGAGGTGTTATCAGATTTCGGACATACTGTGGCAGCGCTCACCTAATTGGCTTGTTTCCATTTTGAAATATTTGGGTTTTTTGGATTCATGGTGATTTATCAATTATGTGGTGATTTGTTCATTTGCATTACTGTTTTCTTATCAGTATTACATTCCCTATATATACATGTATAGTTGTTGGCAGAGGTCAGTAAATTACATAGGTCTTTTCTTCCTGTTTGCAATGTCCTGTCCTTTCTAATTTGTAAGCCTTTTCATATTATTGTGTATTTGCAATTTTATAGTTTTATGTGAAAATTGAAATCTTTTTTACGGTTCTGGTGCCATTTCTTTGATTGAAAAATATGGACATGACCGCTTATTAACAATTGAGTTTACTTTTATGAATGATGAATGATTTAATCATATTTTGCTGGGCATTGTTTGTTGATAATGAATTGGCTGCAAAATTATCTCAAACCTGATGTCCGCAGGAAGCGAATTTCCAGAGCCGTAGTACGGGTCAGTTAAGCAATCTTCCTTGCAATGTCATAGGGCAAATTCTTGCTCTCTGAGCATTTGAACTAGGCTACAAGGACCAGTGTGTTGTCCAAGAATTAGAATAATGACAAGTGGTTAACAATTCCCCATTTTCAAGGAAGATAGTAGTGAATCGATCATTTATCACCTGTTGTGACTTCACAAAGAACTCGTTGTCAAGTCGAGACTGCAAAATTAAAATGGAAAGAACATATATGATCAAAAATGAAAATTTTCAGCAGTGTAGGAATAGGCCGAGGGGCGAAAACATAAATTTACCATATTTGAGACTTGAGGGTTGGTAAGCGTTTGAACTTTGAAGCAGTCATAGGGTTTCGTTTGGTAACAACATTTTCCCTTGCTCAGTTTTTGGATCAGTGAGTGATCTTAATCTGTAGCTTGTGAACTTTTATTCGATTCAGCACCAAGTTATAGATGGTGGCTGTAAGAAGATATATAGGTGTGTTGATTTTCTTCTCAGATATTCAGTAGATAGGTGACTCGTTTGAAGGATGCCGGATCTATCCTCATCTTGGTGAATGTTTGGCATTTCTGCACAAGTTTGTGGAGAGTTGGGAGTCAACAGATTTTGCTCATCAAGATTTTGGTCAGTGTTGTCTTTTGAATAGATTCCAACATAACCATTAGCAGATTATCTCATAGTTTTCTCTCCGATCCGCTATTCGTTAGATTTCACGTATTGGGGAGCAAATTATGGCTGCTGAATCATGCTTGATATGTTGGGGCATATTGTGGTGGATAGTAGGATTCTAGAAAATCGAATGCCAACGGACCATCCAAAAGGGTGATTTGATTTTGGAAATTAATTAATTATTCACCATCATTTCATTTCGAAGGATGCCGCACCCTTCATTTTATCGAATAGATACACATGTAAGTATTAATTACTACTCTCTTAATTCCTAGTATTTTAATTTAGTTGTCTCTTTTGGTGTCCTATAACCTTTTACTTTTATCCTCCAACTAAATTATTTAGTAATAAATATTTAGAAATAACATTTAATTTTTTATTTTTTTTTTCGAAACAATCAATCTAGGGTAGGAAACAAATAATATTTATTTGAGATCAGGAACAATATTGAAAAAATATATTATAAATACCTAAAATGATAATTATTAAAGAAATATTAAAAATATTATTCAAATATTATTAAAAATATTAAAAAATTGTCTGGACTTTAATATATTTTTAATAGAATCCAAGCTTCTTGTATCCATATCATTCAAGAAATTAGAATTAGAATTAAATTATTTACTCAAATTTTGCTACGTCCTAAGGTAGGAAACGAAATATCACTACAAGAAAAAACTCATTTAGCGACCGCAATTACCGACCGAACAAATTCCGTCGCTGTTAGCGACCGAAATAGCATCGAATTTTCAGTTGGTAATTACCGACCGAATTAGCGACCGCATTTTTTCTGTCGCAAATTTGCGACCGAAATAGCGACCGATATGAAATCGATCCCGATTAGCGACCGAATTACCGACCGAACTTTTGGTCGCAAGTTTTTTTTCTCCCAATTTTTTTTATTTGTTATTATTTGTATAAAAAATATAATTTAGCGACCGATTTACCGACCGAAAATTCTGTTGCTACAATTAGCGACCGAATTACCGACCGAATTTGCGGTCGCTAATTTTTTTCCCCATTATTTTATTTTTAGTTTTCTTTATTATTTTTTATTAAATATTTTTTAATATAATTTAATTTTTGAATGTTATTTCTTTTAATTATTTTATTTATTTTATAATATAATTATTAAATTATATTAATGTTATTTCTTTTAATTATTTTATTTATTTTTCATTTATTTTATAATATCATTATTAAATTATATTTTTATTAATAATAAATATTTATTTAATTTATTATTTATTTTACATTATATTAATTTAATTTTATTAAATTAACTACTTATAGTTTTCATTAATATTAATTCCTTTTTTGCATATCTTTACATTAACTTTTAATTTTATTTAATTAGTGCATTCTACTTTTATTTAATTTATATTTAATCAGTATAATAAATAATTATTTATTTAATTAGTTATAATTTAAATTTAATTGTATTATTTTATTTAGTTACCTCTATTTTCAATCATATTTTATACTTTTATTAATTTAATTTCTGAATTTAATTTATTATTTTTAATTAATCTTATATTATTATGAAATTTTATTTTTAGTGTTTGAATGCTTCTATTATTTTACTTAATTACTTTGATTTTAGAATTTAACTTTTTATTTAATTATTACTTTAACTATATATATATAAACTCATTCCATATGAAGACATGTATTTACGAGTATCCGAGCGATACACGCGCGAGGTGGAGTATCTGTCCACCCGGGTTCGAAACTGGACTTCAGCAAAAACTTGGATTGGAGATCAAAATATATATGACATGTGGCGCAATATCATTAGCTACCAGTAGAGGTAGCAAGATGGTTAAGATGAGGGTTGGTGGTGGTGTGGTTGTGGGTTCGAGCCCTTACGGTGTCAACATTTTACTCTTGTTTGGGATTTTTGGCTACCGAAAATTCGGTCGCTAATTCGGTCGCGAATATTAGCGACCGAATATTCCCGTCGCCAATTCGGTCGCGAATATCAAAATTTAAAAAAATGAAAAATGTTGACTTTTTTAGAGACCGAATGTTCGGTCGCTGATTCGGTCGCGAATTTTAGCTACCGAAAAGTGCGGTCGCTAATTCGGTCGCAAACTTTCGACCGAAATTTTTTCGCGTCGCTGGAAATTTTCCAACCAAGGTTTTACCGACCGAAAATTTTCGGTCGCGAATTCGGTCGCTAAATCTGTTAGCAACCGAATTTTGGGGTTTAGCGACCGAATTTTTCGGTCGCTAAAATGGATTTTTCTTGTAGTGTATGATTGCGGTGATTGTTGTTGAAGGAACCCAGAACCGGTGAACTATCCACTGCGATTCGGTTGTTGGAGGGAGTCTGTAAATTCTGGAGCTCGGAAGACCCGATAACAAGGCAGTCAAACTTAGGTTCTGGTGTTTAATTTTATTTACGGAAGCATATTGGACACTTATTTGGTAAATTGACCAATAAGAATAGAAATTTAAAATTTTGGAGCTGAAATAAAATAATTCGAAAGATTGGAAGTCGTTTAATATGAAAGAAAGTTGATTTGGTTGTTAAGGCTACGGGTGGTTTATTCAATTCCGACTTTTATGTATTTTAAAAAGTTGGTGGATTTAAAAATCTATAAACTCCACGTAAAGTTGATTGATTTTGTGTAGACTAGTTTGACTGATTTTCAGAAATCTTGGATTTGTTTAGAAACATTCTGTTCAGTTATATTTTTTAACAGAATTCATTAAAATACATAAAAATTTAAAATACAGAACGATTGAATACTCAAAATTTTAAAAAAAAAAATTTTAAATTTGTATTTAATGCACCTAAAATTTTAAAGAATTTCAAAACTTTTAAAGCTTTTTAAAATCTAAATTTAATACACCCAATTTTAAAAATCTTTGAAAATCATATAGAGTCCGGAATACACCCTTGTAAAAGTAGATAATTAAATGAGATAAAACAAAAGTTTAGAACCCAAAATGACAAAAGGAAAAAAAGTTTAGGGTAATATTCCCTCCCAATTTCCCTCTCCACCAAAATCCCGAACTCTTTAATTTGTCACAACCATCGCCGCTCAACTGCTGCGCCAGCCACCAGCCTCCTCCACCGTCCATTCACCCCGGCGCCGCCTCCGTCTCTCCACCGCTCTCTCTCTCTCTCTCTCTCGCATTCCTTGTCCGCGTCGCATTCTTCGTTACCTCACTCTTTCTCTCTGTCGCGCCACCACTGGGACGCCGCCGCTCTCCACCGTCGTCCTCTGGCTTTTCTTTCGCAATCTTCATTCAGGTCAAATTCGTTCCGTCGTTTATCAAAATTTCTATTCTCTTTGTCAATGGCTTTTTAGGGTTCCTTTTTGCAATGTTTTCTAATTTGTAAGGGTTTTTCTGCTGTGTATTGCGATTGATATATAATGTGAAAGTCGAATTATTTTTTTACTGTGATGGTGCAATTTTTTTTGGTTTGAAGATATAGGCATGGGTAATTGGCGGCTTTAATCGAGGGGAATTTATGTGGATGTAATTGCTTGTGAATTGGTTGCAGGATTGTATCAAACCCCATGGACAGGAATCGAGATTCTACAGGCCTTAGTATTGATCGGCTCAGCAATCTTCCTTGCACTATCATAGGCCACATTCTTACACTGTTGCCATTGAAAGAGGCTGCAAGGACCAGTGTGTTGTCAAAGAAGTGGAAAGATAAGTGGTTGACAATTCCCAGTCTTGTTTTCAACTACGATAGCACTGAATCCATCATTTATGAAGTGTTGCTACTTCACAAAGAACCTATTGTCAAGTTTGCTATTAAATATGTCCCCATAGAGAGCCGCAGAGCTCTGTACCGCTGGTTGAATTTCTTGTCAGAACATAGGATTGAAGACCTAATGATTATACCAGACTTTGGTGGTGATTGGCTTATGATGCCTTATCATTTGTTTAGCTTTTACTACCTCAAACATTTATTTCTATTTGACGTGGAGGTCACAGTTCCGTCTATGTACAATGGATTTAGTAACCTTCTTAGCATTGTTCTTGATGGTGTTTACATTGAACCGGAAGAGTTGCAAAGATTTATTTTGAAATGTCCGATGCTTGAGTCGTTGAAAATGATCAACTTCAACATGATGGCAAACATAACTTTTAATCTTAGTACTCCTACTAATCTCAAGTACTTTAAATTTCGGGGCGAGGTTGATCTTATATATATCGATTCAAATCCTCACCTCCAGGATGTGATAATTGTTTATGATGACTGGCCAAAAACTGAAACGGGAACTCACACAACATTGGATTATGCTGATCAGTTTTTCAGTAAGCTTTCTCTGATTAACAAACTGAAAGTGAATTGCTGCTTTCTGCAGGTACAGTATATTACTGTTGCGGTGTTTCAAATTATTTATCATTACCAAGTTTTAACTGTTCTCTGATCTTTTGCTCTTGTGTGTACTTAATGTTAGCTTTTGGCTAGAAGTGTGCCATCAAAACTTACCAAGAGCCTTAACAGTCTGAAACATATTCATTTCGAAAGAATAAATTTAGATCGTGGGGACAATCTCATTCCTGCTCTTTGCTTGATTCGAAGCTCCCCTAATTTGCAAACCCTTTACCTTGCTGTAAGTGTTGCCCTCAAAGCGTGCACTTATATGTTCTTGCTTCCTAATCAAATGTACTGTACTCACCATTGTGGTCTTTGTTACAGTCAAGATATGCTCCATATCAGTTGGATGCTGCTGTTCAATATGAGGAGGCTATCCAATATCTGAAGGAAGAACATATGTCGACAATTCCTCTGTGTATCAGCCTCAAAGAATTAAAGTTTGATGTCTTTGATGGGTCGGAACCCCAAATGGAATTTGTAAAGCTTCTTTTATTTTGGGCAAAGGAACTTAGGAAAGTCAAAATCGAAAAGAACAGATCTAAACAAGGATTGTGTGTCATAAAGAAGTTGGCAAGCTTCCCTCGAGCATCATCAGAAGCGGTAATTTTAGTTGCTGACATGTAAAAAGATTTCATTTCAAATTTTTGGACAGTCCGACAGAAAATCCAAACTGAAAAAAGAAAATGACACGCATGTAGCTCGGTAAATATGTGGTTGTTGCATGTTTGAATCTTTTCATTTCTATTAATGTTTTACCTCAGTATTGCATTCTATATATATGTAGAGAGTATAGTTTTTTGCAGCAACACCTTAAGGGAAACTGAAGTTATGGCAGATTATGTTGAAATGCACCTAATGCTCTCCAGAAATTGAAGTGGACCAATCTTGAAATTAATCCTGTTTCGAACAGCTCTGCATCCTTGTACAATGATGATGATGTATGTGAGCGACGAAATGAAAATTCGAATCCAGAACTGTGAATTCAAAAATTTACCAGACAGTATGAATAGGCATAAATTTGAAGTGAAGGGCGACAGAGATTTACCAGAGTTGAGGGTTGCTAAGAGGTTGAACTTTGAAGCAGTTGTCAGGTTCGTTTGGTAAGAACATTTCCCTAAGCTAGAAGTGACAATTCTTTTCGGAAGTTAAATTCTTTTTCCCTCGCTCAGTTTTGGGATCAGCGAGTGATCTTAATCTGTAGCGTGTGAACGTTTAAGGGTGGAACGACGAGTTATAGATGGTGGCTTTTTTTAAAACCTCAAACAGACAACACCACAATACCACAGAACACCTTCCATGGAGTCATCATATGAGCCTGTCCACTGTACAAGACAATAATGAAGCAGACATGTGCGAGTTGATTGTCTAAATTTACTGCCATTTTGTCTTCACACAACTTTGATCCATAAAAATAAATAGAAAAAAAATAATTCTACAGTGAATTTTACATATGAGTTGGATCTCACTTTGCAAAACACAAATGCTAGATAGATCAAATGTTTTCCAACATATCAGCTGTAGTGAAGTCTTTTGATTATGCTATGTGCCAACTCAGTGAACTATCTCTAGATACTAGATATGTTGCAGAACCAATGGCAAAGGCTAGCACACCTCCAAAGCTCATCTTCATCAATAAAGATGGGATGACACAAAGTCCCAAGGCTATGATAGCCTTCTTAACTAGGGCAAAAAAGGTAGATGAGACTTTAACGGCAGGATGAACATAAAGGTAGATGTAGAAGGAAATGGAAAATCGACATTTCTTTTCATAGGTGAATTTATGTCGAAAGGGGAAACACGGCCGTTCACTTCTTCTAAGGGACGTCCATCAGTGGCCATGTCTTCTTCATGTGTAACAACCATTGTTGGTTGACCGCCCATGGTCGATGCTTCCTCATATTGTACGGCCATGGTAATCGACCAAAAAGTTGTCCATCGGCCATGAGCGACCGTTTTCTGCAAATCGCAATTTTCATACAACAATAGCTCATCATGTAATACATTTTGAGTCCAAAATATCAACTATTATCAATCAAGGAGGAAACATGAGAAGAAAAATGGAAGCTTGAAGTGAGGTTTCGGGTTTTGTTTAATTAGTAGAGGAAAAGATGATAACTTTGGGTGCCCCTAACTGGATGACCATAACTTTACAGTTTTCGCATTGTGTGTCTTCCACAAGAACTAAGGTGCCCCTAATATTATTGTATTAGATTTAATATAAAATTAAAAGCTCCCAGAAATTGCATGTAGAGAGCATTAGATAAATGACAAATGAGTGTCCGCAACAATGTTTAAGGTGCAATATATCCGCGTAAGAAAAAAAAATAGTTCCTAACCGTAAGGCCCTCTACAATGGTGGGTATTTGGGAGGTTTTTGATGACACAACATACATAAATACCTGCACAGACCAATGGGGGAGGGGAGTTTGAAGAGAGAGAGGTGGCTAATTTGCTACCTATAGGCACGGTTTTTTTATGCACTTTATTGAGAGATATACTCCCTCCGTCCCACTAATAATGTCCCAAAACTTTTGGGTACAGTATTTTATGTGGGGATGATTAGTATTTAATATAGGGGCAGATTAGTGTTTAAACTGAAGGTAAATTAGAAATTTATGTAATGTGATTTGAAATGTGTTTGAATTTTTATTTGATTTTTTTATGTATGATGTGATAGTTGTGTGTCTGAAATTTTAATACATTTATTTATTGATTTGATATGATTAGAGAGAGTTTGTTTAAAGTTTATAATTATTTCCTAAAAGGGAATGTGACAATTGTAATGGATATACCATAAAAGAAAGTGAGACAGAATTAGTGGGACAGATGGAGTATATATTTTATTAAAAAAAGCTAGAACTTTTATATTATTATTTATTATGTTTCTAGTTGTTGGGTAGAAATTGGGTTCTCTAAATAGCTATTTTTTGAATATTATTTTGGGAATAGTTTTATTTGAAGTTAGAGGTATTTAAATTTTTTGACGTGACACTGATGTGACACCTAAATAAAGTTAGCCTAATTGTGTCATTGGAACACGCATCACATTATATTGCTAGTGTATTTGCTTCTATTAAATGAATTGTCACACCTAAATAAAGTTAGCCTAATTGTGTCATTGGAACACACATCACATTATATTGCTAGTGTATTTACTTATATTAAATGAATTGTCATTGGGATACTGCATACACATTAAATTGCGTCATTGGATAGCATTCACATTCACTGCAATGGAGCTTGAAGGCCTGATGATGAAAGGTTAATATTAGAAACTTATTATCTAAGCTTACTTAAATATTACTGTATATATTGCCAGTAATACGAGAGTTTAACTGTAACAAAGGAGTATTTGCTTTTACAATCTTCTCTCCGGTAAAGTTTTCTCCGGCGACAAAATTACTTATCCTATGTGTCGGTGTCTCTTCCTAATTTGTGCGCTTTATTCTGTTCTTTGTTTGCTATTGATGTTTAATATGAAAGTTGAATTCTTTTTTATGATTCCTGCGCAATTTCTTTTGGTGTGAAAACATGAACACCAATACACGAACAATTAGCGGTTTCGATTGATATGAAGTTCTGGGGATAATATAAATTTACTGTATTTACTTACCTTGGTTTATTATTTGATGGGCATTGGTTTTTAATGCATGATTTGGTTGCAGGATTTTCACAAACCCCATGGACCCGGACAGCAAGCGAATTTCGCAGGCGGTAGTACCGATCGGCTCAGCAATCTTCCATGCAATATCATATGCCACATTCTTGCTTTGTTGCCTTTGAAGGAGACTCTAAGAACCAGTGTGTTGTCAAAGAAGTGGAATGATAGGTGGTTAACAATTCCCCATCTTGTATTTGAGGAAGATTCTAGTGAATCTGTCATTTATCACGTGTTGCAACTTCACAAAGACCCCATTGTGAAGTTCGTGATGAAGTATAGGATTGAAGAACCCTTAGAGAGGGAAACCGCTCTTTACCACTGGTTCCATTTCCTGTCGAAGCATAAGATTGAACAATTAACGATTCTTCTATACTCTTATATGTATCAACCTCGTCATGTGATTCCTAACCATTTGTTTAGTTTTTATAACCTCAAACATTTGTCTCTACGAGAGGTTGAGGTCAGAGTTCCGTTGTCGACTTACAATGGATTTAGAAACGTTATCAGCATCGAATTTGAGCATGTCGACATTGAAGTGGAAGAGTTCCAAAGACTTATTGGGAAATGTCCGAAACTCGAGTCCTTGAGGTTATCTAACTGTTTTAAGATCACAAACACGACTTTGCATATCATTACTCCTCATAATCTAAGATCCTTTCATTTTGCGGGCTCAGTGGATTTTATATATATCTATTCAAACCCTCAGCTTGAGGATGTATCGATTTATTATGGGAAACACAAAGTCAATACTGAAATATTGGATTATTGAATCAAGTTTTTCAGTCAGTTATCACTGGTTAAGAAATTGGAAGTGAATTCCCGCTTTCTCCAGGTACGAGACATAAATGTTGTGATGTTTTCAAATTAGTGATCTTTACAAAGTTCAAATTGATCTCTGAACTTTTTTTTTCTTGCTCTTGTGTGAATTTAATAATGACAGGTCTTGGCTAGAAGTGTGCCATTGAAGCTTCCTACGAGCCTTAGCCAACTGAAACATATTCATTTGCACTATCCTGATCTTGATAGTGTGAATGATCTCAAAACTGTCCTTTTCTTGATTCGAATCTCCCCGAATTTGCAATCTATTGTGATTAATTTGTTTGAAGTAAGTGGTTTAATTACCTCAGGGCATGCTCATATTTACCTATATTATGTAGTGTACTGTACTCATCGCTGTGTTCCATATTACAGTCGGCACCTTTAACTTGGTATTATAAACATTCTCTGAATGACGTGTATCGGGATTACAAGGATGCTGCCATTGAATATCTGAAGGAAGAACAGAAATCGGCAGTTCCTCTTAGTAGCAGCCTCAAAGAAGTAAAGATCTATAACTTCATTGGATGGGAACCTGAAATGGAATTTGTAAAGCTTCTCTTTTTAGGGGCAGTGGAACTTAGAAAAGTCGAAATCACAGGAATCTGTAAGGAGCAACAATTTTCTATTAGAGAGACATTGGAAAGCTTCCGTCGATCATCATCACAAGAGATAATCTTGAAAGACTGACGACGACATTGATTGAGGATCTTATTACCAGTGGTCTTGCAAAGCAGATGGAGAAAATAGAGACTTGTGGTGAGGTGTTATCATATTTTGCACTTACTGTATCAGCGCTCATCTTGTTTCATTTCCATTTTTGATGTTTTAGGGTTTTGGATTTAGGGCTGAGTTGTCAATTATGTTGTGGTTTCAGGTTTGGTTGTATGATCGAATTTGTTAATTCGCATTAATGTTTTCATCAGTATTGCGATGGTATAGACGACTAGAATTTTCCCTTTCTAATATTTATACTTTTGAGATATTGAGTAATAATCGAATTGAAGAGATTTTGAGTATGTTCTCCACGTAAAGCTGTAGCTGTGAGCTGTAGCTGCGAGCTGGAGCTGTAGGGAGCTGAAGCTGTAGGGAGCTGTAGCTGTCAGTTTTATTTATTTAAGTGTTCTGTACAACTAGCTGTAGCTGTTAAAAATGTATGAAATGACATAAAAGGACAAACATTTATGTAGACTATTGGGTAGTGAGTTGGTTATTGGGATAAAATTGTAATTGCTCAACAATAAGTTAGGAGCTTATTTTTTAAAGCTACTACAGGTAGCTTCTAAAAAGAAGCTTCCAAAAGCTCCCATAAGCTCTTAAAAACTAGTGTGCAGAACGGGACTTTTGTTTTAAAATAAAAGCTAAAGCTACCAAAAACTCTCAAAAGCTCCCAAAAGCTGCGTGCAGAACAGACCTTAAGTTATGACATTTGTTCTTTGTAAAATAACCTTTTAGCACACACACTATTTATAGATCAGCGATGCCAAAAATGAACAACAAATCCGGAATATAATAAGCACTCTATTTCTCGATGTTATTAACTCTCTTTTAATGGCAAGGTCAAAAACCCTATGATCGTATCCTGACGACTCTGATTCAAGAAATGGTAACTTGGAAGTGGGAGACCACATTCAATTTCATCCATAGGGTGTGTACCAACGAATGCAGCCCACTCTATGATTAAAGGTTGTATGATGACGACCAATGCAACAAAGAGGCCTCTGCAGACAATCTTATTCATATTTTGTTGAATGATGTATATGGCTCTCGCACTATTCGCGACTCGCGAGCTTTCGGTTGAATAAATAAAGGCCCCGGCCCTCCCTTTTTACCAAAAAAAAAAAGATAAATAAATAAAAATCAAATCCCTTATTTTGCCCTGCAATTCTAAGGTAATAATTGCTTTCACAATATTACCGGCATGATCTTCATTGTTGTCATTGTTTATAACTATTTACCACTTGGGCTTTCCTTCCGGATCTTGTTGGGTGCTCGGGAGGAATTGGTTCATGTGAATGTGCTAGGCGATTGGCTCTCTAGTCTTTAGGCTATCTGATCTATATATATCAATATGGTTTGGACATCTCTATTTTAGTCCTAATTTTAATTTTTTTTGACTTCGGCTTATAAAAAAAATTATAGTTTTATGTGAAAATTGAATTCTTTTCTTCGGTGCTGGTGTAATTATTTGATTTGAAAATATGGGCATACATAGGTAATTGGGGTTTTAAAAAAAAGGGGAATTTTAATTTATGTATATATAATGAAATTAGGATTGGTTTAACTCTTATGAATGGATATTGTCGATGGCTTCTCATGTTCTCTCTCCCGATCCTCCCCCTGACGCTTCTCATCCTAATGATCCTCCCGATGATGGCTTGCCTTCTGAGCCCTTGTCTTTCAAGGATGTTGTTATGGGTGGGGCTTCTGCCTCTCCGTCTAGTCCTGAGTATTCTGATGATCTCTTGGTGCATAAGTTGGCGAATAGTGATCGCACTGGCCCCCATGCACGTTGTCCCCGTATTCGGTTTGCCCCATCGGTGATGGAGTCGTTCTATGCCTCATGGCACGATACTCTCGTGATCAAGCCCCTTGGGATTAAGATTGGTTTCATGGCTATTAAGGAACGTCTTAAACGTGCATGGAAGTTAACTGGAGAGTTTGAACTTTTGGACGTTGGTCATGGGGTTTTCTACGCTCGTTTTGCTGTGCCGGAGGATCGAGAAAAAGTTCTTACTAATGGACCTTGGATGGTCTTTGATCACTGCCTTGCGGTGATGAGGTGGACGAAAGACTTTGTGCCTGCGACCTCTCCTGTTACTACGATTCAGACGTGGGTACGGTTCCCAGATCTTCCGCATGTGTTCTACAATGAACGGGGTATCCGTGTCATTGCTTCGGCAGTTGGTAGATGTCTGAAAGTGGACAAGAAGACAATCACGATTAGCCGGGGCCGTTACGCTAGAGCTTGTGTAGAGATTGATCTCAATTCACCATTGATTGGTAAAGTAGATGTGGAAGGTGCGATTGTTCAAGTGGCTTATGAAGGGATCCATCGCCTATGTATGAAGTGTGCAAAATTTGGACACCTCCAGGAGACCTGCCCTGACGGTGTTGTGGCTCGGGCTGCAGCCCCGGAGAAGGAAACTGGATCCAGGTTGCCGCCTGTGGTGCCGGAGGAGGGTGGCCAGTCCGCCGGTAAGGGGAAAGAGCATGCAGTGGTTGCTCATGATCAGTTGGCGGTTCCTTCTCATGCAGTTGCTGGCTCCAGTAGTGGCTCTGATATTCCTGGAGACGTGGGGTCAAACGAGAACTATGTTGGTGGATGGATGTTAGTAGGGCGCAGAAAGCCCCGTGAAAAGGTAACTTCAAATGCTCCCAATATTGTTACCAATGGGGCTGCTATGAATGGGGCTGCTAAAATGGGCCAGTCTCATGGGAACTCTAGTAGTGCCAAGGCCCATACAGGTGTCTCTTCTGGGCCTCCTGGACTTCTGATTTCTAAGAGTGTGGCCATTTCTACCCAACGTAATATTGGGCCTTCTTCAGGGGATGGCGGTCATACTCACAAACATCTCCATGGGATGAAAAGGGTAAGAATTACGACACCACCATCTTCACCGACGAGTGAGCGTTCTGGAGTACTTGACGGAATTGGTGGCCTTCTTGCGCTGCCGGCGCCCGATGGCTGGACTCCGGCGGAGTCTGATGGAGTCAGTGCTATGGATGCAGCCGCTGGGGTCTCCTCTGAGGACGAATTGGAGGATTCCGATCCCATTGATGTGGATTCTGGTGAGCATGCTGAATTCCTTCCTTCCTAAATGGAGGAATTGGAGTATTGGGGGTTGGTACTTTTTATCATTTGTTATATTATGTCGGTATTCCATGATTTTACTATATTTTCTTGGAATGTGCGGGGATTTATGGGCTGTCAACCAAGGCGTTGCTTCTCTGACTATGTTCGTCGGTATGCTCCGTCTCTTGTTGTGATTTTGGAACCTCAAGGTCCTTTTGATCGAGTTAGGAATTATTTTTTCCGACTCGGCTACTCTCCAATTGGCCTTCGGGAGTCTGTGGGCCGATCTGGCGGCATTTGGGTGCTGGAAAGGTCGGGCTTGCCGATTTTGATTCAGAAGTGGGAGTCCTCTGATCGATGTGTTACAGTTTCGATTCGCGCAGGCTCGACTTCTTGGAATTGTACTGCTGTTTATGCTTCACCTAATTCCCAGAGGAGGCAGCTCAATTGGGAGTATCTAAAAGATCTGTCTTCTCGCATCACTGTCCCTTGGGTATTGGTGGGGGATTGGAATGAAGTATTGGTGGCTTCTGAAGTGTTGGGAGGAGATTTTATCCAAGCGAGGGCGGATGCCTTCCGGGATTGTATTACAGATTGTGGCCTGTTCCACCTCCGTACTGAAGGGTCGCCTTTCACTTGGTACCGCCAGGCTCTGTCTTCCCAGTTTATTAAGAAGCGACTGGATAGGGGCCTTTCTTCTTTAGCCTGGTTGGATCTCTTTCCAAACAGCCATGTCCGTGTTTTGCCAAGGGTGGGATCCGATCATGCTCCCTTGCTAGTTAATTGTGGTGCTGCTCCAACTCCTAGACTTGCTCGGCCATTCCGTTGGGAGTCTATGTGGAGTCAGAGGCCTAACTATCAGCAATTTGTGGAAGACTCTTGGAGGGAGCGGTCAGGTCCCTTCTCTGCTCGGTTGGATCATCTGCGGGACCTTTCTATCCATCACTGTCAAGGGGATATTCGCAAATTGCGTAACAAGAAGAAGAAATTGCTCCGGAGATTGGCTGGGCTAGATCGGGTTCTTCAGGTTGTTGATTCTCAGCAACTAATCATCTTAGAACGGAATCTCCAAGCGGAATACCGAGAGATATTGCACAAGGAGGAAACTTATTGGTTTCAACGAGC
This sequence comes from Hygrophila difformis, assembly GCA_030278955.1. Classification (NCBI taxonomy): domain Eukaryota; kingdom Viridiplantae; phylum Streptophyta; class Magnoliopsida; order Lamiales; family Acanthaceae; genus Hygrophila; species Hygrophila difformis. The sequence goes on from JAOANR010000001.1 coordinate 66,625,704, forward strand.
TCGGGAAAGTTGGATCAGGATGGGGGATAGGAATACACGGTATTTCCACGCGCAGGCTAAATTCCATCATCATAGGAATCTTATCCATGGGCTGTTTCGGGAGGATGGTTCTTGGTGTGATGATCAGGACTCTCTAAAACACATGGTCAGGGATTTCTATATGAATCTGTTTGATGATCCTTCTCCAGACTTGGGGCACAGCAGCCTCGCCCCTTTGCGGGCTATTACTGCTCGCGATGGTTCCTTGGGGGATGAGGAGGTCTCCTTGCAAGAGGTCTCGACTGCCTTATCTCAATTTAGGACCATGTCCGCTCCTGGCCCGGATGGATTTCCAGCGGATTTCTATAAAAAATATTGGGGGGTCATTGGAGGAGACGTTACAGAGGTGGTTCGACGTGCTTTCCACACTGGGAGAATTGAGGCCGGCCTTGCTAAGGCCTTTATTTGTTTAATTCCCAAGGTCGCTGTCCCGTGTAATATCAAGCAATTTCGGCCGATTACATTATGCAATGTCTCTTATATATTCATCAGTAAGGTCCTTGTGAACAGGCTTCGACCGTTGTTGTCTAATTATATTTCTCCTCTTCAGTCTGCATTCCTGCCTGGGAGAGGTATTCTTGATAATGCGATTGTTCTGCAAGAATTGGTGTATACCTTGTCACGGCCTAGGTCTCGGGTCAACGCTATTATTGCTAAGATTGATCTCGAGAAGGCCTATGACAATGTGCGTTGGCCGTTTCTGGATGATTGCCTTCGACAAATGCATCTTCCGGATAACCTGAGGCGAATTATTATGGAATGTGTCTGTTCTCCAGCTTTTTCAATACTCTGGAATGGAGAACCACTGCAAGAGTTTAAGCCAAAAAGGGGTCTCCGGCAAGGCGATCCCCTTTCGCCATATCTTTTCAACATTGTTATGGAAAGGTTGTCGATTAATATTCAGAATGAGGTTGATGTGGGATGCTGGAGGCCGATTCAACTCTCTGTTGGAGGCATGGGTATTTCGCATTTGCTTTTTGCCGATGACCTCATCCTATGTACGTTGAGCCTGGAGTCGAGTGTGTCCTCACTGGCTAATACTCTTCATAAGTTTGCAATTGAGTCTGGATTACGTGTGAATGCGCTGAAATCTGTGGCGGTTGCATCAGGGGCTGTCACGAGCATGGACAGGGCCTTGTTTACACAACTCACTTCTATTCCTTTTAAGGGCCCGTTTGGATTGGCTTTTGAAAAAAGCAGAAGCCAAAAGCAGAAGCAGAAGTGAAAGCCAAAAGCAGAAGCAGGTAACTTTTGTGTTTGGATGGAATGTTTGAAAAGCAGCTTTTTTTCAAAAGTGTGTTTGGATGTGTAAAAGTAAAAAGTGCTTTTTAAATGTGCAAATTACCAAAAGGACATGCTAATTAATATGATAATAGGATATATTTATAGTGTAATTTATATTAAATAATGAGGGTATTTAAGTCTTTGCACAATTTACGAAGTGCTTTTGGCTTCTGCTTTTTGGAGAAGCACCCCCTGGGCTGCTTCTCCCAAAAGCACTTTTGCAGCTTTTCGAGGTGCTTCTGCTTTTTTTGAAAAGCCAAACCAAACGTTTATTTTCCACCAAAAGTGCTTTTGGCAGAAGCAAAAGCCAAAAGCACCTTACCAAAAGCCATTCCAAACACCCTCTAAGGAGGGATTTGGCAAGTATTTGGGGTTCCCTATACATCATGGTCGGGTTCGCCGCTTCTCGTATGACTATATTTTGGAAAGGATGGACCAACGTATCTCCTGTTGGGCCATTTGTTTACTCAACAAGGCGGGTCGCCTTACTCTGGCTCGTCATGTTCTATCGTCGATACCTACATATCCCATGCAGATAGGGTGGCTTCCTCAGTCGGTTTGTGATAAAATTGATAGACGTATCCGCTCTTTAGTATGGAAGGATCGGTCTGGCAAGGGGATTAATCTTGTCAGATGGGAACGTATTGCGAGACCTAAGGCGGTAGGGGGGCTGGGCCTACGTAAAGCGAGATGGTGTAACATTGCTTTACTAGGTAAACTGGTGGATGATATGGTACAGGGTCGGAATAAGTGTTGGGTGAGGGAACTCCGACTGAGGTACTGCCCATATGGCATGATGGGGACGTCAATTACAGCAGTTGGATCCTTTACTTGGAGGAGTATTTGGAAAGCTTTTTTGCGGCTGAAGGATGGGTTTTCCTTTCGTATTGGGAATGGCTTGAGTTCCTTGTGGTTCGCCCCATGGCACCAGAAAGCTTCGCTTGGGCCGCAGGTGTCATTTGTGGCTACTCAGGATCTTGATTTACGCATTGTAGATATCATTGAGGGTCATAACTGGAATCTCTCTTCTCTCTACACTATTCTGCCAGGCCATCTCCGAGACAGCATTCTTCTCGACCCGCCTCCATGCTTGCATCCTTGCTGCTTGGATGGATGGCAGTGGGCTTCTTCGGTGGATGGTCGATATACGGCCAAATCTGGGTATAAATACCTCCTTGGTAGTGATGGACTTGAGAGGGGTTGGGCTTGGTTGTGGTCAGCCTCCTTTCCTGAAAAGGTATGTATCTTCCTCTGGTGTGTTGATAATATGGCTCTGCCTTGTAACTCTTTGAGATTTCAGAGAAACCTGGCATCATCGCCTTTGTGTAGCATTTGTGGGTTGGCAGTGGAAGACTGGAGCCATGCGCTATTTTTCTGTCCATGGGCCTTGAATACATGGTTTGCACTTGATATTGAGGTGCCTTCGGATCTGAATACATTGGAAAAACATGATATCAGGTTCTGGCTGCTGGGTATGTTCAAGCATTTTGGAGTTCTTTTCATTGCATCTTTATGGGTTCTGTGGTTGGAGAGAAATTATAGGGTATTCCAGGGAAGAGCTACCAGTCTTCTTCAGACCCGACGCAGAGTTCTTCATCTCCAAGATCTTTTGTTGGCTGCCTTGTCGGGTCCTCGTAGCACTCAAAATATTCCGAGGTATGTTCGATGGGATATGGGAACCTGGCAGGGTGTTTATTTGCATACGGATGGTTCTTTTCTGGCTAGTCGGAGTCGTGCTGGTTACGGGGCAGTGCTTCGGGATACGGATGGCGCTTGGTTGGGGGGTGTCTCGGGCTTCTTGGGCCATGCCTCGGTGCTACACGCTGAATTGAAAGGCATCCTGGAAGGCCTCATCTTGGCACACCAAAAGGGGATTCTTCAAGTGATGTGCAGGAGTGATTCCCTACAAGCCTTACATTTGCTGCATTCTCGGCCAGTGGACACTCACTGGCTCTCGCCTCTGCTGTCACAGATTGACGATATTAGGCGGTCCTTTCTCATCTGTCGCTTTGAGCATGTCTTGAGGGAAGGGAACGCGGTTGCCGACGCTCTCGCTAAGTTGGGGGCAGACAGCGAGCTTTTCTACACGACTTGGGCGTTTCCGCCAGACCCAATAAAGCCTCTTCTGGCCGCCGATGCGGGTGGAGTTTGGTTTCCTAGGCAATAATTTGTATTGCCTCTAGTGTATCGTTTATGTCTCTTCTGTTTCTTTGTTTTTTGCTTTCTTTTTTGTATCTTTTTTCCTGGCCCGGTGGGGCTGTCCAGAAAAAAAAAAAAAAAAAAAAAAAAAAAAAAAAAAAAAAAACTCTTATGAATGATTTAACCATATTTTGATGGGGATTGGTTGTTGGTACTGAATTGGCTGCAAATTTTTTATTTTTTATTTATCAAACCTCAAGGATAGGAAGTGAATTTACAAATTAAAGGCTTTAGTACCGTTAAGCTCAGCCATTGCTAATGTCATGAGGCAAATTCTTTCTATCTTAAGGCTTCATATATGGCATACTTTTACTACATTATAATGTAATTATTGAAAGTTTTCAAATTGGTTCTTGTTGGAAATTATGGCCCTCTGGGACACGTAAGTAGGTACAGAAACAAATTTCCAATACAAATTTAATGGGTTTTGGGAAGCAAATTAGAGGCATCATTTTCTAGGTGGCAGTTTTGAGCAGTGTATCTGCTGATTAATGCTAAGAAATATGTTCAGTACCCGGTCAGATACTGACAATTATCTTTTATGTCAGCCGCCAAAATACCTTAATTTTTGTACCCGAAAAGACCCAAACATCCCTGGTTCGTGTCATGGTTCGTATACGAACCGGATTAGAGATCACGAACCAATGATTAATTAAGAAGGAGGATTAGAAAGGTCGGTTCGTGTGTTAGGATCGTGCACGAACCCGCATCCCGACCCCAACCTACGCACCAGTGCTGATTATTATTAATTATTAATAATTATTATGAATAAATTTAATCCAATTTAGATTATTATTAATTTTATAATTATTATTATTATATTAATTATAAATTTTTAAAATACGATAATTATTGTATTATAATTAATATTATGGAAATAAAATTATTTCACTTTTCCTTTTACAAATATTATAATTTTTACTCTAATAATTATAACAATAATAATAATAAGTGTTATGTATTATTAATATTACTTTATTGTTATTATTATCATTATTATTAATATTCTTTTACTATTGTTTGTAGAAAAATTATTATAATGTATTTTTAGTTTTAATACTAAAAATATAATTATTAATATAAATATTAAAATTATTAATTAATATTATTAATTTAATAATAGTAAAAATTATTTTGACTATATTTATTACTTTAATAATAGTCAAAATTATTTTGACTATATTATTAATTTAATAATAGTAAAATTATTTTAATTAATTTAAAATTATTAATTATTATATTTTGATTAATAATTTTCTCTAATAATATTGTAACAAAGATAAAATAATTATAATTATGATAGGATTATATTATCATTAATTAAAATACTAATAATAATATTATTTTTAATATTACTCTATTATTATTATCATTATTATTAATATACTATATATGAATATTAATAAATTATAATAAATATTAATAAGTATAATATTTAATAATTATTTAATAATTATACAAGTATAATAAGTGTAATATTTAATAATAATAATTTATAATAATTTAATATTTATTATTATCATATATAATATTAATAAATTATTTATAGTAATTATTATTATATACTTGTCGAATATTATTTATAATATTTATATAGTTCTAGTATATAAATAATTATTATTAATATACTTGTAGTAATTATTATATTAATAATTATTATTATCACAATAAAATTAATTATTATAATAAATGTTAAAAAAAATTATACTTTCTCCGATCCTTTTTATTTAACACGGTAAGAGTTTTGTTACTGTTCATCGAGTATCTTTGATTTGACTTTTTAATACAATTATTTTCGAAGAAAAAATAGTGAAGTGAGATCTTTTTAGATTCGTCTAATCAATTTTTTTTACACACAGACCAACTGCATGAAATCAACCCTCACTACAGCTTCTTTTAACGCTTGCTCGCTTTCGTTTGTGAGTAAATCGAACTGGGCTCTCTTATGAATCATCATCAGATGAACTATCACCATCACTGTCACCACAACCTCCTCGTTGTTTATTCATTGCTTTTCCAGATGATTTGCCCCCAGGTGGATCTTTATCAAGGCAACTACGATGATGAGTTGACATTGCGATCAATCCGCTGCTATCCTTTTCCTCTGGCATCTCGCATTGTCCACTGAAAGGCGTCGTGTATGCCCAATTTTCCACCTGGCGCCACCCCATCCACCATCCCCTCCGGCTCTTTGAATTCACAGGCCATTCTCAATGTTCCGAGAGGAGTAATATTTGGAATGTCACAATCATCACATTAATCCTGATGCAGTGATTGTATAACACTCCGTAAGATATTAAATAAGATTTTAAATTTAAATAAATAAATATCCTAAATTTCCATAAAATTTAAAACATTTTTTAAGAGGATGACATATTTTCGAAGCAACGACTATTTAATCGGACTTAATATAAATTAATTAGTCATTTTAAACCTAAATTCCCTACCTGCATTGTAGCGCAAATTAAATACTAATCGCGTGATGGACGCCGAGAACTTTGGAGTATAGATCCATTACTTTATAAATGTTGGATTAATTAATAATGAAGAACTATATTATAAAATTAATCATTATGATTGGATTTAATCACTATAAAATTAAACCCATTTATGGAAATCAAGGATGATCCTTTTATTTAATACTCCTAGATTATTCAATTAGGAGATTTGAATTATTTTAAGTTCATAGATTTTAATTGCAAGAGTATGATTTGGTATTAAAGGATGGATTAAAATGTAGGATGGACCCCTATGACTTGTTTAAAGTACATGGCTAATTAAATTATGAAATTAACAAGTGATCGAATGGTAATTAATAAAATTATCCAATCTAAGGGATTGAAGTAATCATTTTACTAATGACAACAATTTAATAGGTGAATTAATACATTAAATCCATTAAATTAAATTACAAGTGTAAAGACCATTCAAAATTAAATTAAGTTCTTATAATTAAATTAAAATACTTAACACATGTCCGACTTCTAATTGAGATGGTCCCGAATTGGAAAATGTGGAGTATTGGATTACTCTATTAGTGATACCGAATTATTAAATCCATAATATAAGTCAATTAAGTCCATTATTATAGATTGGGCCAACTAAATTAAGTAGTGTAATAGGCAACTAAAGAAGATTGTTTAAGCCCAAATTAAACTAAACCCAACACAAAACCAAGCCCAACATGGGAAGCCCACTCCCTGGCCCAAACCACCAAAACCCTAACCCTAACCCTAGCAAAACTACTGCCGCCTTTCCGGCGAGCCGCCACCGCCGCCGGCGAGATGCCGGCCACCTCCGGCATCCGTCCACCACCTCCGACCAGCACCATCCTCCATCTCCGCCACCATCGCGCCTCCTCCAACCCCAAATCAGAACCGGCAAGCCTGCCACCACCACGGCCGAGCCCGCCGCCGCCGGCCACCGGTTTTGAATCCTCCATTTTCGCCTCCACCCGAACACCATACCATCTCCCTCTTCCTCCTCAAATCCAACACCACCACACCCACAAGATCCAGGAGATAAGAAAACAAGAATCCCCCCCCCCCCCCCCCCAAAACAGAGAAATAAAAGAAGAAGAGGGAAGGGCGACGGAGCCCTTTTGCCGCCGCCGCCGCCGCCTACAACCGAGCCACTGCCACCACCGTGGGGCGCCCTCCGTCACCACCTCCGTTCTCCATTTCCATCCCGACCACCCTCCATCTCCCTCCACAGATTCGGCGCCTCCGCCGCCACCCTCGGCCCAAACCACGGCCACCACCACAAACCTTCCCCCCCTTCATCCTTGAATCCACAACAGGAAACGGACCACAAAACCGAGAGTGAAAAGAAGAAGAGAGTGAGAAGGAGTAGAAGAGGAAGGAGACAGAGGCCGAGAAGAGATCCGAGGAAGAGAGGCGAGGACAGCCGCCAGCAGCCTCCGCCGTGCGCCGCCGCTTCCGGCCGCCCCTTCATCGCCGGCGGGATGGATGGGAGGAAGACGAAAGAAAACAAAGGAAAAGAAAGAAAATAAAGAAAGAAGAGGAAAGAGGAGAAACATGCGTGAGAGGGGGGGGCGAGACAGACAAAATAATCTCAAAAGGGTATAAGGCAGCTTTTGACTAAGGAAAATCAGGAGTAATAAATGCAGACAGGAGTGAAAAAAAAGGAAAAAGGGGTAGAGTGGGAATTAAGAAAAATTGCAGATAAAACAAAGCTGCAAGATGGCCTATATAAATGCCTCTCCAGCAAAGAATATTTCACCCCAACTCTCCATTTTTCACGCCATTCCAGTCCAATTTTCCTAGTTCTGCCGATTGCTTTTCATTGTCTAGTTTTTAGTTTAGTGTTGAAGAATTTCAATTAGCTCGTTAAAAATATAATGGTAGTGTCTTGAGAGTGGAATTTTTGCTACTTGATCCAAAGGAGTATTAGAGCTCGGAGAGAGTTATTACAGATAGCTAGTTCGTGTTAGTGCTCGGGTAAGATTTATTAAATTGGAAAATTTTAGTATTATTTCCATTAAAATATCATTATAGCAAATGATGTTAATATTATAATTTTTGCTAGCCAAATAGCTGTAAAGGGATATCTGCTCGTAAGCCGTGCGTGTGTCGTGCCCATTCCGTCCGGTGACAGTAAGTAGATTTTTACTCTTTGGAGTAAGCCTTAAATTATTTAGCTTAAGCATAAATTTTAAATACCGTTTTCTTATTTTTAAATTTATGCTTATAGCTCCCTACTGTTTTTGGATTACTGGTATGCCATTTTACTGTGCTTTATACTGTTCGCAACTATTCTCAAATCCTACGGATTTTTGAGCTCATTGTTACGGGGGCTGGGTCTGGGTATGGGTCGGCTGCCCAACTCCTACGTTGCTGTTGCACTTAATCGCCACACGGGGACTCTTGGGGCTATCCAGGCGATTCCATATCTGATTCCAGTGGTGGGTTTCGAGGAAATTTCTTACCTCCCCCACACCCTTGCGTGTATGTGAGATTTGGGCCCCGTTTGGGCACCTGCACATCACAGTGGCTGAGATATTATTTCTCAGTAACGCATATTGCTGTATTATCTGTTCCCGGGTGTAGATTAATATTGTCTTTATGTACAAATTATTCTCGTTTTTAGCATACCATTACCATAACTGTTGTCTTTAAATTATTTCTGCTACCCAACCTCCTCCGGGAGTAAACTTCTACTTACTCAGCGATTGTTTTCGCTGACTCTACACTTGTCACCATTTCCTTTCAGGTTTCGGATCTGCAAGGTTCGTTAGAGCATATTTTGCACGGGCACGGTACGGGGTAATATTTATAGGAATGAATATTTTAAAAATCCCCTTTTGGGGTTAGAACTTATTTCTTGGCATAGCTAAATTTTTATAAGGCAAAGACAAATTTTTATAAAGCCTTGGAAATTATGTATCGAGCGAAAATAAATATTTGGGTTTTATCCCGTTTATGCAAGCATGGTGCCCTACTGTTCAAACAATGCATTTTTGCGTTTAGCAGTGTTATTTTTGAAATACGAGATAGACAACCCCTTATTATAATATTTTCGAAATGCGAGGTACAACTTCTTTTAAAATAAAAATTTCCATGGATTTATTCCATTCCTATTATTGAGCTCATTTGAGGAATGCGTTCCTCCGTTTGGTTACGCTATACCAAACATTTTTATTACGCTTATTTTATACTCGTTACGGTATTATAAGCTTTTGTGCAGAGTATGTGCTAACTTGCCCGGGAAGTGGTTAGCATATGCATTAAACTCTGATTTTCTGCACTTATTATTTTTAGCCTTAGCGTATTTCGGGCGGTCCGGAATACGTGGCGGTAGCACCCCACCCATTGTTCCCGCACTTTTCTTCCGCTGCATCCTTAGGGAAAATGGGGGTGTTACAGATTGGTATCAGAGCATTTTGCTCTTGGAATTTGTGCATTTAGATTATTTAAAATTTATGCACCAGAAATTATTTTTGAAAGTTCTATGGCTATGCAAGTAGTGTATTTAAATTATTAAATTTTTACACGAAAAGCCTTGGAAGTATTTTTACAATGGGAAGATGTGCATTCAAATTACTTAAGTTTTGGGCACATGAGAGATTATTTTAAAGCATGGTTGCTATGCTAGTAGTGCATTTAAAATTTTTAAGATTTGTGCACGAAAGAATTATTTTTGGAGCATTTTTGCCCAAGGAAGTAGTGCATTTAAATTATTACAATTTTTGCACGAAAATAATTTTTGAAAAGACTATGCCAAGTATTTTAAAAGTTATATTTTGGGATGGGAACACACACACATTATAGGCACGAGCAGAATTTTGGTTGTTATAAGATATTCTGACTAGGATTTTTCCCAGATGTCGGACCAGGCACTTTCGGCATTTAGTGACACCGTGGCCCACTTGACTAGGGACGTGGCCAGGCTCGAGCACAAAGTCTGCGGCCTTGAGGCCAAGAAAGCCCAATTGAGGGCAAGGCTGAAAGAGTTGGAAGCTCAGGCGGAGACCGAGTTTCGCCTGAGAGTGCAGATGCAAGACTGCATCAAGGCTGTCGCTCAGCGACAGGATAGTGAGATTGCGAGACAGCGACAGAGGATCGCTGCGCTGGAGACACACACCATCTCACTCTTTACGGAGCTTCATCACGTGGAGGATGAGTGGGGGCCCCGTCGTCGGGTTCCCGGGTTGGCCCGTACCTACCGTTACCATGACATGAGGAACGCGCCCGTGGCCACCATTGCAGCTGAAGCTGGGGAGCCCCAGCGTGTGGAGCCGTTCTACCTCGTAGCTGAGGATTGATGCCACGGTTGCCTTTATCTATTTTCCCTTAGTATCTAGTTCCCAGAACCTAGTTGCTTTATCTAGGCCCTATTATGTAGACGATGACTACAGTAGGTGATGACATTTGCACTTAGCCTTATTCTTATCATCGGTAAGATCTCGGGGACGTTTACCCCAACAGTAGATCTACCAAATCATGGCGTTATATCGAACTGGCCTGGAGCCATTTTGGGTTATCGGATATATAACTGAAATTCTACTATCATGCTTTGCTCTAGCATTATTTATAAGCTTAATTAAGGTTATGCCTTAGGCTTGTAAGAACACGATTTATGTGTTAACCACGATAATCACACGAGTAACCAAGAATAAGAATTTTTTTTCTAAATATTACATGGTCTTAAAGATAAGACGCGAGTGTCAAGTAAAGGCACCAAAGAGATTTTTAAACTCTCCACGAGTTCTATAAAATATTTACGAAGTTTCCCTAAATTCTTGTGCCAAATGGACAAGGGAAGTCAAAAAAAATTTACCAAAAATATTCTTGAGGAGGCAACTTGCCTCAATAAGCACTTAAGGGGTTAACTTAAGACATTAGACTCTATTCCTTTAGGTTTAAGGACTTGGAACCCAATCCTTAATTAAGATGATTTACTAATTAAGACTTGATGGAATAGTTGGGAATTACTTTTATCTACCTCGATAGGATTCCCAAATATGTTATGTAAAAGGGTTTCTCCTTCAAAAATAATGATAATAACAACAACCACAATAAAAATAAAACTACACAAGAGCCTATGATACGATGAATTGAATACTATGGATTTCCAAGGACGAAGCTTATAATTAAGGACGGAAGATGTCACACCCGATAAAATGTAAAATTCATAGTTACCAAGATACGGTGGATAATCCTTTGTTGGAAGTGTCATTTATCAATGCAATAACCCACCAAGTAAAGAAATCGTAAAATTCCCAATAAAGTTAGTGTTGTTCGCAAAATGAATGCCGAGACATGGTAAGGGCGATACTTGCTGTAAATATTAGAGACTAATCGTTTGAACCTAACCTACTTACATGTAACCATTGGTCGGATAACCATAAGAGATACTTAATGAACATTTGGAATTTTCAAGGAATAGGAACTTAAAAATAATTGGGAATTTCCCATGTGTACAACTAAAGATGATTAGTGATTGACTTTAGACGTGAACATTTCCGGTTGATGATGAGCTGAGTTGGATTTTCCAAATGAGATAATTTCATCTATTTTAGGTTGAAAGGAATTTACGATAATATTTTTAAACTTTAAGAATACTCCAAGTGTTGTAAATAATTGATGAATTGAGTGTCAAACAAAACTGATCAAGAGTTTGAAAATTAATAAATAAATTTTCCTAAGAGCAATACCTTACCAACAAGAAAAAGTGGGATTTGTTAAGGATTGATAATGTACTCCAAGGAAACCCATCAATTTAACTGAGTTGTTGGAAGCCTTAATAAAATAGCATAATCAATGAATTTTTGTTCAGGACTTATCCCGAATACCTTGAAAGGCGTGGTAAGATACAAGTAATTAAGGAACGAGTAAAATAAGATAGACAATGTTTATCTTCCTAGGAAAAGAGTGAAACAAAGAGCCATTAGCATACTCCGGTAAAGAAAGCTTCACGAGAAAGATGAACCAATCCATATTTGACCTCAATAATTAAGGACCATGTATAAATTTTTTTTAGAAATACCGACAGAATTAAAATGAGACGATTCCTGCCATGTACAGGATATACCTGAGGAGACCAAGCGGATATTAGGAATAAATGTTTGTGGCCTATTGAAGGAAATTGAAATTAATAGGTAAGAATGATAAAAGCTTCATATAAAACATGATTATGAACTACTCTTAAGTTTTGTCGTGAGGCTTCGAGGACGAAGCCTTATTTTAAGGAGGGTAGACTATAACACTCCGTAAGATATTAAATAAGATTTTAAATTTAAATAAATAAATATCCTAAATTTCCATAAAATTTAAAACATTTTTTAAGAGGATGACATATTTTCGAAGCAACGACTATTTAATCGGACTTAATATAAATTAATTAGTCATTTTAAACCTAAATTCCCTACCTGCATTGTAGCGCAAATTAAATACTAATCGCGTGATGGACGCCGAGAACTTTGGAGTATAGATCCATTACTTTATAAATGTTGGATTAATTAATAATGAAGAACTATATTATAAAATTAATCATTATGATTGGATTTAATCACTATAAAATTAAACCCATTTATGGAAATCAAGGATGATCCTTTTATTTAATACTCCTAGATTATTCAATTAGGAGATTTGAATTATTTTAAGTTCATAGATTTTAATTGCAAGAGTATGATTTGGTATTAAAGGATGGATTAAAATGTAGGATGGACCCCTATGACTTGTTTAAAGTACATGGCTAATTAAATTATGAAATTAACAAGTGATCGAATGGTAATTAATAAAATTATCCAATCTAAGGGATTGAAGTAATCATTTTACTAATGACAACAATTTAATAGGTGAATTAATACATTAAATCCATTAAATTAAATTACAAGTGTAAAGACCATTCAAAATTAAATTAAGTTCTTATAATTAAATTAAAATACTTAACACATGTCCGACTTCTAATTGAGATGGTCCCGAATTGGAAAATGTGGAGTATTGGATTACTCTATTAGTGATACCGAATTATTAAATCCATAATATAAGTCAATTAAGTCCATTATTATAGATTGGGCCAACTAAATTAAGTAGTGTAATAGGCAACTAAAGAAGATTGTTTAAGCCCAAATTAAACTAAACCCAACACAAAACCAAGCCCAACATGGAAGCCCACTCCCTGGCCCAAACCACCAAAACCCTAACCCTAACCCTAGCAAAACTACTGCCGCCTTTCCGGCGAGCCGCCACCGCCGCCGGCGAGATGCCGGCCACCTCCGGCATCCGTCCACCACCTCCGACCAGCACCATCCTCCATCTCCGCCACCATCGCGCCTCCTCCAACCCCAAATCAGAACCGGCAAGCCTGCCACCACCACGGCCGAGCCCGCCGCCGCCGGCCACCGGTTTTGAATCCTCCATTTTCGCCTCCACCCGAACACCATACCATCTCCCTCTTCCTCCTCAAATCCAACACCACCACACCCACAAGATCCAGGAGATAAGAAAACAAGAATCCCCCCCCCCCCCCAAAACAGAGAAATAAAAGAAGAAGAGGGAAGGGCGACGGAGCCCTTTTGCCGCCGCCGCCGCCGCCTACAACCGAGCCACTGCCACCACCGTGGGGCGCCCTCCGTCACCACCTCCGTTCTCCATTTCCATCCCGACCACCCTCCATCTCCCTCCACAGATTCGGCGCCTCCGCCGCCACCCTCGGCCCAAACCACGGCCACCACCACAAACCTTCCCCCCCTTCATCCTTGAATCCACAACAGGAAACGGACCACAAAACCGAGAGTGAAAAGAAGAAGAGAGTGAGAAGGAGTAGAAGAGGAAGGAGACAGAGGCCGAGAAGAGATCCGAGGAAGAGAGGCGAGGACAGCCGCCAGCAGCCTCCGCCGTGCGCCGCCGCTTCCGGCCGCCCCTTCATCGCCGGCGGGATGGATGGGAGGAAGACGAAAGAAAACAAAGGAAAAGAAAGAAAATAAAGAAAGAAGAGGAAAGAGGAGAAACATGCGTGAGAGGGGGGGGGCGAGACAGACAAAATAATCTCAAAAGGGTATAAGGCAGCTTTTGACTAAGGAAAATCAGGAGTAATAAATGCAGACAGGAGTGAAAAAAAAGGAAAAAGGGGTAGAGTGGGAATTAAGAAAAATTGCAGATAAAACAAAGCTGCAAGATGGCCTATATAAATGCCTCTCCAGCAAAGAATATTTCACCCCAACTCTCCATTTTTCACGCCATTCCAGTCCAATTTTCCTAGTTCTGCCGATTGCTTTTCATTGTCTAGTTTTTAGTTTAGTGTTGAAGAATTTCAATTAGCTCGTTAAAAATATAATGGTAGTGTCTTGAGAGTGGAATTTTTGCTACTTGATCCAAAGGAGTATTAGAGCTCGGAGAGAGTTATTACAGATAGCTAGTTCGTGTTAGTGCTCGGGTAAGATTTATTAAATTGGAAAATTTTAGTATTATTTCCATTAAAATATCATTATAGCAAATGATGTTAATATTATAATTTTTGCTAGCCAAATAGCTGTAAAGGGATATCTGCTCGTAAGCCGTGCGTGTGTCGTGCCCATTCCGTCCGGTGACAGTAAGTAGATTTTTACTCTTTGGAGTAAGCCTTAAATTATTTAGCTTAAGCATAAATTTTAAATACCGTTTTCTTATTTTTAAATTTATGCTTATAGCTCCCTACTGTTTTTGGATTACTGGTATGCCATTTTACTGTGCTTTATACTGTTCGCAACTATTCTCAAATCCTACGGATTTTTGAGCTCATTGTTACGGGGGCTGGGTCTGGGTATGGGTCGGCTGCCCAACTCCTACGTTGCTGTTGCACTTAATCGCCACACGGGGACTCTTGGGGCTATCCAGGCGATTCCATATCTGATTCCAGTGGTGGGTTTCGAGGAAATTTCTTACCTCCCCCACACCCTTGCGTGTATGTGAGATTTGGGCCCCGTTTGGGCACCTGCACATCACAGTGGCTGAGATATTATTTCTCAGTAACGCATATTGCTGTATTATCTGTTCCCGGGTGTAGATTAATATTGTCTTTATGTACAAATTATTCTCGTTTTTAGCATACCATTACCATAACTGTTGTCTTTAAATTATTTCTGCTACCCAACCTCCTCCGGGAGTAAACTTCTACTTACTCAGCGATTGTTTTCGCTGACTCTACACTTGTCACCATTTCCTTTCAGGTTTCGGATCTGCAAGGTTCGTTAGAGCATATTTTGCACGGGCACGGTACGGGGTAATATTTATAGGAATGAATATTTTAAAAATCCCCTTTTGGGGTTAGAACTTATTTCTTGGCATAGCTAAATTTTTATAAGGCAAAGACAAATTTTTATAAAGCCTTGGAAATTATGTATCGAGCGAAAATAAATATTTGGGTTTTATCCCGTTTATGCAAGCATGGTGCCCTACTGTTCAAACAATGCATTTTTGCGTTTAGCAGTGTTATTTTTGAAATACGAGATAGACAACCCCTTATTATAATATTTTCGAAATGCGAGGTACAACTTCTTTTAAAATAAAAATTTCCATGGATTTATTCCATTCCTATTATTGAGCTCATTTGAGGAATGCGTTCCTCCGTTTGGTTACGCTATACCAAACATTTTTATTACGCTTATTTTATACTCGTTACGGTATTATAAGCTTTTGTGCAGAGTATGTGCTAACTTGCCCGGGAAGTGGTTAGCATATGCATTAAACTCTGATTTTCTGCACTTATTATTTTTAGCCTTAGCGTATTTCGGGCGGTCCGGAATACGTGGCGGTAGCACCCCACCCATTGTTCCCGCACTTTTCTTCCGCTGCATCCTTAGGGAAAATGGGGGTGTTACAGATTGTGCTTCCAATGACGGTCGTTACCAATGCCGCCCAAATGTTGTATTTTCCTATACCTCCCATACCAACTGAAATGGAACTGCCGACTTGCAACACTAATCTGCAATTAAACATCCACAATATATAAGCCAATAGTCTGAATAATAATGATAATAATAATAATAATAATAATAATAATAATAATAATAATAATAATAATAATAATAATAATAATAATAATAATAATAATAATAATATAGAAATGTTATTTGAAAAACTGTAAAATTACCTCTAGTGAATGGTGCTATATGCAACCGAAATTAATGGTGCTATATACGTGATTACTCTCTGCAGCTTTCTGCACCATATGCAACCGAAATTAATGGTGCTATATACGTGGCTGGTGGCAATGATGGGGACTGCAGAATTTCTCCTTCTCACGTAGCCGATTCTTGAAGCTCTGTGATGTAAGATTTGAGCTTGATGCATGCCCAGTGTTTAACCTGTCACAACACGACCGTTATGGGACAGGCTATACTCTTGCTACACGAAAGGTGTAATATTTGGAATGTCACAATCACTACATTCATCCTGATGTAGTGATTGTGCTTCCAATTAGGGTCTTTACCAATGCCGCACAGGCCATATGTTGTATTTTCCAATTGAAATAGAACTGCCGACTTGCAACACTAACCTGTAGTTAAACATCCACAACATAAGTCTGAATAATAATGATAATAATAATTTTAATTATAATAATAATAATAATAATAATAATAATAATAATAATAATAATATAGATATGTTATGTCGAAAACTGTAAAATTACCAATGCAGTCCATTCAAAGGTTTGCCCACTAAGGCTTGCCCCTCCGAGTGTGCTTATTCCGGACCTTCCAAGTAGATTTATCTCGATCGGCCCGAATGTTCTCAGTTAGGCGGGCTATGTTGAACCTCTGCCCGCTTGTTTACCCATCCTTTGCAATACTTGTCTGAGCGGACATTACCAATGCCGCCCAGACCAAACGTGGCGCGTGTGATTCCAAGTAGGGTCATTACTAATGCCGCCCATTCCAAATATTGTATTCCCCCCTGCCGCCTGCAATCTGTCCTCCATCTCCCTATCCCCGAAAGTGATGCCTTGCATTTCTTCTCCCTATGTTCAACCTCCATCGCAGCCTCACTTTTTGAGGGGTAATACCACCCACCAAGGCTTGCCCCTCCGAATGTTCTATTGTCCTGGTGCACCCACTTCCATTTTGACCTCTATGAAATGGGAGGTGGTTCGAACCGTCGTCATTACCAATGCCGCCCAGGCCAATGTTGTCATTACGAACGTCGTCCATGTCCAAATGTTGTATTTGGGCAATACCTACAAGTAAACATTACAAAATAATATTAAAAAAAGGCGATCAAAATATTTTAGTAAATTAACGCTAATAATATGAATAGTAATAATAAAATTAATAGGAATAATAATATGGCAGGAAATAATTGCAGGAAATAATGTGGGGGACCCACCCTGCTAATGCTTGCCCCTCCGAGTGTGGGCAATCGGGATCTTCCACGGGGAAACCGCCACTTTCATTTTTCCTCCATCTCACTCCGATTGTATTTTCCAATACCTCCCATACCAACTGAAATGGAACTACGAACTTGCAACACTAACCTGTAGTTAAACAGCACTGTCGATGCCGCTGACATGCTGTCAACGAGAACAGTCTGCAAATATGCAAATATCTCTTCTCCCTATGTTCAACCTCTCTCAGCTGACTGCTCTCTTTCCTCCATCTCCCTATCCCCAAAGGTTTAAAGTGTTTCTATGGTCCCGGTGCGCGCCATTCCAATGTTACCGTTACAATAATTTTCTGAACGGTCATTACCAATGCCGCCCAGACCAAGTGTGACGCGTATGAGTCAAACCGTCGTCATTACCAATGCCGCCCAGGCCAATGTTGTCATTACGAACGTCGTCCATGTCCAAATGTTAACTGCCAAATGTGGGTGTCCCAAGTGGCAAAATTTACCCAATCTCCGAAATGAATTTGCCGACTTTCAACAATGACCTACAGTTAAATAAGCAAACAATGCGCACAATATGATATTAACAAGCGGCCAAATAATAATAATAATAATAACAACAGTTAACAAGACTCGCGCTAATTTTATGTATCTAAATGACATACTTAATTCTAGATGGACACCACGCCAATGCTTGCCCCTCCGAGTAAGATTTGAGCTTGATGCATGCCCAGTGTTTAACCTGTCACAACACCACCGTTGTGGGACAGGCTATACTCATGCTACACGAAAGAAGTAATATTTGGAATGTCACAATCAACACATTCATCCTGATGTAGTGATTGTGCTTCAAAAGACGGTCGTTACCAATGTCGCACAGGCCAATGTTGTATTCCCCGCAAGGAAGTAGTTTGCACGATATCAGTATGGCCTGTAGTACCACAATGATAGGTTGTAAGCAAACGGTGTGTGGGCGATATGATGTTAATAATAAGACTCGAATACTGTTAATGAAAAATTACCTTCCGCGCAGGCCATACTACGGTGGCTGATGCTTCAAGTCTTGTGCTTGAAGCATTGTGCTTCATGCATGCCCAATGTTCCACCTCGAGATGTTTGCAGATGATCTTTAAAAGGGAGGCTTTTTGCCCTATCCTGGTGCACCCGCTTCCATTTTGACCGTTATGATAGGGGAGGTGGCTCGAATTGTCTTCATTACCAATGCCGCCCAGGCCAATGTTGTCATTACGAATGTCGTCCATGTCCAAATGTTGTATTTGGGCAATACCTACAGGTAAACATTACAAAATAATATTAAAAACGGTGATCAAAATATTTTAGTAAATTAACACTAATAATATGAATAGTAATAATAAAATTAATATCAATAATAATAATAATAATAATAATAATAATAATAATAATAATAATAATAATAATAATAAAACCTACAGCATCACATTCTTAACAATCTTTGTGAATTGGGCGATGCCAAATGCCGCTGAGATTGAAAACTTGGCGGTCGGTGTGGTGGAGCATATATATGATAACTGTCGAGTCCTCTCATTCCTCGCCAGTATAATTACTGTTGTGACCCTACAGGGGGAAAAATTAATTTTACAACACGATATTAGTAATTGCAGTTTTATTAAGTATATATTTATAATAATAGAAATATTGTTAATAGTAATAGTAAGTGTATTAATTACTGTTGTAAGCCTTGCATTTCTTCTCCCTCTGTTCAACCTCTCTCAGCCTCTGTAACACCCCGGATTTGATAACCCAGGCCGGGGTGCCACCGCCACACCTCCCTAGCCAGACACGGTTTCTCCGAGCTTGCTAAAGAGATGCAAGGCTATAGGTGTTGGAAAGAGTTTTAAAAGCAAGTCCGGAATTACTTAAAAATAATAATGTAATATCATCCATACATGATAATAAAACTAATAAGTTGCAGCGGAAATTAAAACACAGGTTAACAAGCCCATATGCAAGTCATGTAAAATAAATAATTAAATGCCCAAAGTGATTCCCCGATGCATGATCATGCTCCGTACTCTGTAATGGAAAAATGAACAACGGGTTTTATCAGTATATAAAATACTGAGTAAGTTAATCCCTAACAAAAGAACTTAAGGGTTACATGTGTTTAATTAAAATTACACTTGTCATGCGTTACGAAATTAATTTAAAATTCATAGTTTACTTGCAGCGGAAAAACATGATTAATTTATTCACGACTAGAATACATAATTTAAGGACTTAATTTAAAAGCGAAATTTTAAAAGCATAGTTTAAAAACGTAATTTAGAAGCATAATTTAAAAACGTGATAAATAATTGCAGCTTAATTAAATACGCACACAAGTCTTTTAAGTTTTATCCCGCAACTAAGAAGATGACACCACACAAGGGAGATCACTAACGAGGCAATCTCAAAAATCATAATCAGTTAGCCAGTGAACCGGCGGCCGCAGCCATATCAGTATTGACTGCCGTTTTTGCTAGCCATGTATCTCAATTGCCATTCCGGCAAGCCGTGCGTATCTACTGTCAATTTGACAGACATGTATATCAACTGTCATTTAATAGGCCTTTCAAGCGGTTTCACTGCCACTCGGGCAGGCCGTGTATTTCCCACTGCCGATTTGGCAGGCCATGTGCACAACTGCCGTTTTGGCATAGTAAGGAGATCACTAACGAGGCAATCTCAATAATCGTAGGACCACTAACGAGGCAGTCCAAATAAAGGGAGACCACTAACGAGGCAGTCTCAAAGATAGTAGGACCACTAACGAGGCGATCCAAATAACACAGCGCGCGAGATCACTAACGAGGTAATCTCAGATAGTAAGGAGACTACTAACGAGGCAGTCTCAAAGATAGTAGGACCACTAACGAGGCGATCCAAATAACACAGCGCGCGAGATCACTAACGAGGCAATCTCAGATAGTAAGGAGACCACTAACGAGGCAGTCTCAAAGATAATGATAGCATGAAGATCGGCTCAGCCTAGTGAGCGGGATTTTTTGAAAGTTCGTATTTCAATGTTACCAAAATATTCGATATCGCGTTTCGTAGTTCGAGTTTTCTCAAGTTCGAAAAAAATCCGATTCGACGCAGTTTACGCCTTTCTTAATTAAAAATTCATCTTTACACCAAAAATTCTAAAATTTACACAGTAGCTCAAAAACACACATACGAGCAACTTCCATGTTTTAAGTTTTCGGAAATAGGGTTTCGAAGTGAGTCAAATTTCGAGTTCTTTGCAAAAGATAATTTCTGTCCAAAAACTGATTCCGACACAGTTACGTGCGACGCCGATTAAAAATTCATTTCAAAGCCAATTGGTCCGAAAATTTTACAGGATGTGTACAACACCTTAATGAACAACTTTCATGTTTTTAGATTTTGGAAATAATGAATTTTAGATGTTCAAAAGTCAACCACAACACGCTGCATACGCGCGGACTCAACGGTTGGTTTAAAACAGTTTTTGAAAATCGTCCGTTTGACATATCAAATGAACTCCAGAATTCATGAAATTTTATATGCATAATCTAGATATAATTATCTACAACTTTTGTTAGAAATTCAAAGTTGAAATCGATCTAAAAATGGGTGAAAAATATGCATCAAGTCGAGTCAAATAATCTGTCCAGAATTCAAACGTTCGGTTTGTCATAGAAACTTTACGGCACGATTTGGGATAGCAAATCTTTATGTCAATGGCTGAAATTTGGACACAAGGTAGATTAGAGTCTTATGAACAAAATCTATGTTGAAAAGTTTTTGGTTTGAATTCCCGAAGGTCGAGTTTTAGGCGAGTTTATAAAATTGGACGAAAATAGGGTTTTTGAAAACCGATTTTTGTTTCGTGTCTAGATCTTAAGTTTTAAATGACAATAAACCACAAAAATTGAAGAGTAATGTCTTAACTTACTTAGTTAAAGGATAGGGTCGCTGTAAGGGATTTCCGGACGTCCTAAGGTCGCGACGAACGACCAACTTCTCCGATCGCTTTTTGTTCGTCCTCCGACGTGAAATCGTGGCAAAGGAAAGATGGTTAGATTTCGAGTTTTTGAGACTTATGGACGAGCTACACACTATAATACAACTTACCAAGGTCCTAGAAGGCAGTGGCCTTGTCTCGCTCGTCCCGTCTTCGCCGGAATACTCGTCGGGAGGTTGCCGGAAGTTCGTCGGAGAGGTGTTTGGCCTTGGGAGAGATTGTGGGTGTTTAGGGGGCTACTCAATGGTGAATAGAGTAGGGGAGGCAGCCCTAGGTCGGGTAAAAGCTTCCCCACTCGTCCGATTTAGTTACCAAAGTCGGGAGGCATAATTTTGGCAAGAAATCGCCATGATCGCGCGATTTGCAGCTGTCTGCTGCTTGGCGCGCTCCTGGCGCGTTCCCGCGCGGCTCCGGCCTGGGCTGCGGCCTGGGCCGGGTCGTGCGATCCGTCGGGCCTTTTCTCATCTCTTTCGGACTTCTGTCCTTCTACGTTTTCGGGCTCGACTTTTCGGGTCGTTCTCGGGTTACGATTCCTTTCTTAAATTTATTTCGACTCCAATGAATTTCATATTCGAAATCTTGAATCCGTCGAGTTTGAATCCGTTGGCTTGAATTTGTCGTCTTTCGACTCCCGTGCAATAATCTAATTAAATTATTTCCGACTTCTCGGGTTCTTGGAATTAAAATTCTTTTCTTTCTTGAATTTAATTCCAATTCTTTTGACTCAATTCATGGACTGTCTTCGGACTTCCTTTCCCTCTTTTATTCCATTTTGAATTTTTGAATCTATCGGCGTTTCATTTCCGAGCAATAATTTATTGTGATAAATTATTTTCTTCTTCTCGAAGATATTTCGACCTTGATCGGATTAAGAAATAAATTTTTTATTCCTTTGGACGCCGATAAAATTCTCGGGTGTTACAGTCTACCCCCCTTAAGAATCAACTTCGCCCTCGAAGTTGTGTTTCGGTTTCTTCGAGTTAAACGTTAGGATGGTTTTGGTTATGTTTTTGTTTTGTGACCTATTTTGTGACTGAACTTAGAATTTAGATTTCCAAGCTGCCTACGTACCCTGTGAAGGGATCAAGTCATCACGTAGTTCAAAACAATTTGAATTCGGTTATTTATTGATTTGGGATACATAATATTCGGGTTGTTACATCCTCCCCCCCCTTAAGATTACAGTTATATCCCCATAACTGCCTATTCATTATTCTCCAGAAGGTTCGGATTTTGGTCTTGTTTCTGAGGGGATCGATGCCCTTGGTTTTTGCCATTTCGATCGTCTGGGTTCTGTGGCTGCTTAGGTCGAGTGGTCACATCCTCTCTCTTGTTGATGTTCTCTATCCAAGTCCGGCAGTCACGCAGACGGTGACCATGTCGACCACATCGGAAGCATGCTCCCGGCTGAGGGCATCCTCTCGCATAATGTGGTTTACCACACTTTGGACATGGTGGCACATAATCACCATGGTTGAAGACTATCTCGTCGTTTCCCCCATTATTGCCTTGAGGTGGTTTATTCGGGCCTCCCCGAATATGGTTCCTCCCTGAGTAATTATCGGTTCCATGGTCCCGTTTCCTCTTGCCCTTCCCTTGGTTGATTAATGCATTTCCCTCGGCAACTAAAGCTTCCTCTATAGTTCTCAAGCGGTCAATTAAGTTCTTGGGTATGGAGGCCACTTGTCCCCCTTGATTGGGTGCACTAACGCCTTGTACTGGTATGTTTGGTTGTCGTGGCTCTTCGTTGGTGTTGGGTGGGATGGGTGGATTGCTAGGTCTTCCTCTTGGTGTCATTCTATCACAACGCACAGGAATTAAATTTCTAATGATTTAATAGTTTTGCGGAAATAATTAAATTAAATGGTGTTAGTAGGAGTTGTTTAGGGTGTATTATAATGTAGCATTTCAAGTTATTTCTAAAATATGCGGTGTTTAGATTTTAGAATTTATTTATTTATTTATTTATTTATTTATATATATATATATTTTTGAAAATAAAATTTGGGTTTAATGGAAACCAGGTTTTACAAATTGATTTGGTTGTTTTGATATTTTTAAAAGCATATGAATACTTGTATTTTAATATTTGATTCAATCGTTGGAGCCCACAACCAGATATTTGGGGCATTATGAATATTTCTAATAATTAAAACTTGCATTTTTATTTCTTGACAAAAGAATTTTTTTTTTTTGGCACGAGGATAGGAATGCCAAAGGCCGAGATTTGATATGGGCACGCTAAGCAAAGATGATTGAGATCTAAGACTAAGGCCAGATTAGTATCTAGTTAGCTTCTAAGTTGATGTCATGTCAAGTTTTAAAATGGGCATGTTACTTAACACATATAAGAGTTAGTGCAATGTTCAAGTGGGTATGTATGCGAATGCATGTATGCTTTATACAATGCTACCCCAACCCCGAAAAATATTTCTTAACTTTAGAAACTTGTTGGAAAAATTTCTATGCATATGTAAATATTTTCCATGGGTTTAAAATGAATTTTGTTCCATGGAAATAAAACTTAAAATTTAAAAATAATAATAATAGTACTTAAAAATTTAAAAATAATATTAATATTTGTTTAAAAATCCCTGGCCTCTATATTGGCCAAAATAATAATAATAATTTAAAATATTTCCGGGCTCTGATACCACTTTGTAACACCCCGGATTTGATAACCCAGGCCGGGGTGCCACTGCCACACCTCCCTAGCAAGACACGGTTTCTCCGAGCTTGCTAAAGAGATGCAAGGCTATAGGTGTTGGAAAGAGTTTTAAAAGCAAGTCCGGAATTACTTAAAATAATAATAGTAATATTATTAATAATTATCAATATTATCAATATTATCAATAATTATCAATAATTATTATCAATAATTAACCATTATTATCAATAATGGTAAATTATTACTCATAATTTACCATTATTAATAAAAAAAACTCATAAAAAACTATAAAAAAAACTCATAATTATCAATAATTATTATCAATAATTTACCATTATTAATAAATTATTATTATTATCAATAATTATCAATTAATGGTAAATATTATGAATAATTTACCATAAAAAACTCATAATTATCAATAATTATTATTGATAATTTACCATTATTAATAAATTATTATTATTTCTATTATAGTAATATTATCAATAATTATTTATGTTGCAAAACTCATAAAAAATTACACAATATTTTTAGAAATAGTAAAATAATTAGAATTAATAATCTTGATAATTTATACAGTATTATTTTCATTTTCAGAACTATTTAATAATTAATAATACGAAAATACCATTTTTAAAAAAATTGGAGGCGGGTGCGAAAATTTATATACTGGGCGGTGTACGAACCGCCGGGGTTGGTATGGATCCCGTTCCTCCGGCGCAAGCGTGCAGCAGCTGGAGGCGGTGGCGGCAGGAGAGTTCGACAGAAGAAGGGTGGTGACCGGAGGCGACGTGGACGGGGTTGCGAGACATCGCCACCAGACGGGTCGGACAATAGTGGATCCGACTCAGACGGGGGTCCTGGGCAGCAGGGTGGAGCCGGCAGTGAGCCGCAGGGGGGTATACCTTCACCCCGCCCGCAGGGGGATATACATTCACTCCGTCTGCAGGAGGGTATTGATGCCGAGCCTCCACCACCCGCCGCGAGTGTACCTCTTCGGCCACCCGATCGGGATGACCAGACATTATTGGCCGCGATCGCTGATATGGTCGCTCAGACAGAGCGGCGCTTGTTGGATGATTGTTCTGCACGATAGTCTCGTCCCAGACGCAGAGCGGAAACCAGATGTAGCAAGGGACCGTGCGCAGAAGATGTGGGTGTTGCAGAAGTTAGTGCCGGAGATGTTGTCTCGCACTGGCTACTATGATCGTTGTAGCGACGTTGTTTGCTCCCCCACCTGGACTTTCAAGTTCGCACGCAAGGAGGTAGTGATCGAGCAGACCGACAGCATCTCGTGAGGGCCGATTGCACTATTCACTGCATGTTGTATCGTACGTGGCCGTTTCCCGGGAGAGTTTCCAGATGCTTGGTCCATGCGGCTGACCCAGGCTTTCGATGTGTGGCGCTTCAGTGCAGACCCGGACCAGGGCCCTTCACGCACCGATGCCTGCGCACCCCCTGGCCGGGGTTTGTTTGATGTTGTATCGGAGCCTTAGGTGTTAGACATTATATTGTGCACTTTTCACGCATTATTATTGGCAGATATTTTGTGCGGATGTACATTTCACACTTCAAGTATTTATGCACCACCTATATTATTGCGAGACAGTTCACGTATTAATGATGTTTAATTCATTATTAACAATGATCACAAGTTCGTTATGCTTAAAAATATATATAAAACAACAATAAATAACGGCATAATACATCCTACTAGTAATACGGAGCTGGGCCGTTTAAGTCTAGGAAAATGAAACAATTCGCTGCATCGTGTCCCGCGCCACCATAGAATGTACATAAGTGTGGAATTGTTAGTCGGTACTTGGACGGACCGGCGACATCGCCGCTCGGGCCAGGACACCTCTTCCAATTATGGCCCACCGCACCACACACACTGCAACGTTGCCGCCTTCTGGCATTCCCAGCTACTTCTCCCCCCGATGGAATCTGACTTTGTTTCGGTCGACCAGCCTGCCTCGGGCAATCTGGCGTCTTGCACGTTGCGTTGGCAATCGCGGTCGGTACTACCCAGTCGGTCGGGTGGTCCATATGATACACTCGCGCTTTCCATGATTGGACGAGGACCGCACGCTTGTAGTGTGGCGACACATATGCAGTCTACTCGTGGTTCACATACCTGCGCAAAAAGGTTGGATCGTTAATTAAACATTATCTCGCGTGCCTCTTAACCATTATAAAACCGACTTATGGTTCGCGCCCGTCGATACCTGATCGCTGCCGCTGCGTGGGGACACGGTATCAAATGCTGCTGAAACCTCTGGCACGTGCATGTCTTCGACCCAAGGTTTACTGTGTACGCCTTGCCGTTCTGCTCGACGATGTACTCATCGGACTTCATTGTGTCCTTCACTGACAGGGTTTGTCCTTCATATTTCACCTTCATCAGCTCCTGATGTGCCAAGTCAGTCAACACAGTAGTGCCACTCAACGCGGCGCTGTGCCGCTCCGTAAACCAATCAGCAATAGTTGCACGAATGACGTCGAGCATTGAGCACACGGGCAACCTTCGCGCCCACTTCAATACGTGGTTCATGCTCTCTACGGGGTCCGTCGTCATCATGTCATAACGACGAACATGACACTTCACACGCGCAAACCGCGCTTCCCCTACTTTCTCCAATAGATGCGTATATGCGGAAGGACACTGCTGCTTCAACGCATCCATGTGACGATTATAATATGAATTCTTGTATGCATAGGCAGCCGATGTGAACAGATCCTTCACTCTCTTCCCATACCGACCTAGATTGGACTTTATGTGGAACGTACAGAGGACGTGGCGTGCATCTGGTAACACTTGCTCAATCGCAGTTCCAATGCACTTCGCCCCATCGGACACAATCAACACATCTTTCTGCAAGTGTAGTGCCCGGTGTAATTGCAATAGAAACCACCGCCACGTCTCAATTGACTCCGTGGGCCCAACAGCAAATGCAAGCGGGAATAACTGATTGTTTCCGTCTTTCGTTACCGCCACGAAGAGGACACCCTTGTACTTGCCCTTTAAATGTGTCCCGTCGATTGCTATGAAAGGCTGCATCAGTGGCCACCCAGCAATCGAGGCACCCAGTGCAAAGAATGCAAGCCCGAATTTCCCCTCCATGTCCACCGCGTAATCCGTCACCGTATTTGCATTTGACTCCTTCAGCATGTGTAGGGACGAAGGGATCATCTTGAAAGAACTGTCGTGATCCCCAAAAATTGAGCAAATTGCATGGTCCCTAATCTTCCGGGCCATTCCGATCGAGACATTGACGCCTTCTTTCTGCAGCTTTCTCTGAATCATTAAAGGCTCTAATGTCTTCTCCTCGACAACAATATCTGCGGCATAATAGCTGCCCAAATATCTCGATGGGAGTGTCGTCGGATTAGGCCTGTCTGGGTCTGCACTGCACGTATGCGGGACCAGTCTGTACACCGTCCAAAGCGATGTCGTTCCCCTTGCTCGCATCTGAAATTCGCAACCATCAACCCTACACCTCACGCAATACCTCGACTTATCCGACTTCCACGTATCGAAACCACACCTAGCATCCATAAGATATTTTGTCAGCTTTTCTTGTAATTTCGCCTTCGTTGGGAAGACTGAGCCGACTGCAAATGATGTGTCCACAGTCTCGTCCACGTGCTCATCCACCAATCGTTCCGGTAAGTCGAAGTGTGGCCGCAGAAGGTTCCACATCCCATGACTCATCTCTGGGACAATGTATGCTTCTTCAGTCCTCGGCCAAACCGGATTATGCCCTGCTTGCAGTCCGGGCCGCCCCTCTTTCTCGACCCGTTCCTTATTCCGCTCTTGGTCTCTGAGGATATTGTAATACTGTTCCACACCACCGTAACGCAAGGGTGGGTCTGGATCCTCTTCAGCCTCCGATCCCGAGCTACTCTCCTCAGCACGTGATGTATTTCCAGCATCCTCCGCATGGCCATGCTCTACGGCATCTCCGCCGAGATTCACCGCCGGCTCCGGCACCTCATCGTATTGTAAATGCCTCTCTCCTTCACCGATAACACTGCTCGGATATCCAGCAAAATTACCCATAGCGCTTCTTTCGTATGCATTTTCACCAACCGCTCCGTACCCGTGGCTGCTCCCGGCTACGTTTGCATGCCCAAACATATTCATTGTCGGGGTCGTGCCAAATATGCTCTCCATCACACTTCCCGACTCTAAATTGGCGAATGGAAAATTTTGCTCGGCGTCGTAATTTGTTGAGAGTTGTGCATCTTGTATCCCTTATATTAAAAATAATTTCACAAACACATGTAAACCTTATAAAATTACTTCAACATAATATGTAGATGATGTTTTTCAACCACACTACAGTGTATCCGTTAAAACAAATTTTACTAGCAGTGTAAAAATAAAACTTACGGTTCAGACCTCGCTCTTCCTCATCGTGTGAATGCCACTCGCCCTGGTACCATGTGCTACCGCTTAGCCGCTCAAGCCAAGACATTGTTCTGTGTAGTGAATCATCCACCGTTAAGTAACAATATAACAATTTTACCGATGTATTAATACACTTAAATAAGATCACAATGAAAAATAATAAAGTGTAGATAAATTATATTACAATAATAAAATATGTTTAATAGTAATAACAATAATTTTAATTATTATAAACTACAATATGTTAATAATTTTTTCAATAATAATAGTAATAATAACAATAGTAATAATAATGATAACACCAATAAGACTATTATTATTAGTAACACTATTATTATTAATAACAGTAATTACTAATCTCCACTATAACACCAATAATTTCCTGGAAAGGACCGGGCAAGAACCAACTGATTCGTGGGCGGCCAGCAGGACGAACCACACATTTAACATGGACCTGTGGTTCGTGGTGCGCACATCGACCACGGACCCTGTGGTTCGTGGTTGCAAATGGACCACGAACCACAGAGATTACCACGGTCCCAGTGGTTCTCTAGGACCACGAACCGCAAAATTATAACGGCCCACAGATTTTACACTTAAATAACACAACAAAACAAACGATAATAAATTACTTATTTAATATAATTCTGATAATTAATAATAATGCTAATACTAATAATAATAATAATAATAATAATAATAATAATAATAATAATAATAATATATAATTCACAAATGTAACAAATACTTAAGTTATTAGTAATACTATAAGTATTAATAATACCAACAACAATAATATTTATTATTCTAAAATAAGTAATAATAGTAACATTAACATAAATTCTGAAATAATAACAAAAGAGTAAAAAAAATTTAAAATCTGTGACGTAAAATAAAAAAAAAAGAATATCATACGCAACCATGAATTTAAAAAAAAATCACTTTTCTTTATTTACTAAATATAATATGATGACTAAAAAAGCGAATTTAACTAAATTAGTACATACCATTGCTAAAGAAACCATAGATCTACAATTTAGGCTTAACAAAACCAACATCACTCACTACACACATTAAATAACTTAGATCCGAAACGAAAACTAACAATTTATTTACACAACCATTTCAAAGCAACAATTTAAAGATGAATCTCTTACCGAGTGGTCGTACCCTGGAGCCTTAATTCTTCAATTCTTTGTCTCACTGGATGCTCCCAAAATGCGCACGATAAATCTTGCTTCCCCTATAAATTTCTTCTCTTAAACATGAATGTTGGACAGTGCAAATGAAAGAGTATAATTTAGAGATCCAAATTTATTGGTTTCATCCATGGTGGGTGGTCAGGAATAAATTCTGTCCACCATACCGGGGTCGGGATAATAATACTAGGTTCGTAAAAGAACCATCTCAATGACCGAACCCTTTCCCGTTTCCCAATGCCTGATGGGGAATAAATCCAGCCCCACATCTGTGCAAAGGTTCGTGCACGAACCATATGGACCATAATCAATGTAAAAAACCACGAATCCATTGCCACGTAGAACTGTGGTTCGTCTTCAACAAACCGGGTTCGTGTCCGGCCCACTCCTTAAACCACGAACCGGGCTTCCTTAATCACCCTTACTAATTAATCCCATGGATCGTGCTTCTTAACCCAGTTCGTATACGAACCAACACACGAACCAGGATCTTTTTGGCCTTTTCGAGTACAAAAGTTAAGGAATTTTGACGGCTGTTAAAAAAGATTATTGTCAGGACCTGACCAGGCTTTGCGTGTTCGGAATCTTAATGCTGATGATGTTGCCGCACAGCATAGTAGCAGCATATGTGGTGGATAGGATTCTTTCTAGGAAATCGGAATGCAAACATACCATCCGAAAGGGTGATTTGATATTCACCACCACCATTTTATTTGATTTGATCGCAAGAATATACAGTATTCAGATCACGAGGCCCAATGACGGCAGCCGTAATGAGGCAACGACTGGCAAAGGAATGTCACATCATTGGCACCTTGGAAAAGATACACATGCATGTATGTACTCCTATACTCCCATTATTAAATTGTGTCATTACTCGTTAGAGTAAGCATTATTCACATTATATTAGTACTGACTCCGTCCAATGAAGTTTGATCTATATTTTTTTTGGATGTCCCATAAAATCTAATCATTTTTTATTTTTAGATAAATTAAATCAATATAATTTTAATTAGAATCTTAATTATTATTAAATCCAATTAATTAAAATAATTACTTTTACTATTCTACATAAGTATCAATACAATTTTACTTTTCTATAGAAATTTCATTATATTTCTTTAATTCTTAATATTTCAAAATTGGTACAAATAAAAATTGTATAAAATTTATATTCAAAAACTACACGATTAGACGATTCCAACAAGACCACACTTGAATATTTTTCTCTAGTTACATCATTACGATAATATTAAGTCAAAGTTAAACAATAAATAATATCAACATTTATTAGAATTTTATGTACAAACACTCACACCACTTTAACTATTAAATTTCACCACCTAAATTACCGTGACCAAAAGAAATGGTTCAAACTTCACGGAACGGAAGGAGTATTAGTATATTGGGATACTGCATTCACATTAAATTGTCATTGAGAATATGAATGATATTGAGCCGAGTGGAGTTCAAGTACTTGAGTATTTGGCTTCATTGGATGAAGATGTGGAGTTATTCGAGGTCCAGTTGAGTAGTACTCCCTTCGTCCCACGAAGTTTGACCCCTATTTCTTTTTGGTGTATCTCACGAAGTTTGATCCCTTTCTATTTTTAGAAAAATTAAATTAATATAAGTTTGATTATAAACTTAATTATTGTCAAATCACATTAAAAATACTTACTTTTATTATTCTGCACAAATTCTAATACATATTTACTTTCCTACACAAAGTCCCCTATATTTCTTTAATTCTTAATATTACAAAATTTATATAAATAAAAATTGTATAAAATATATATTCTAAAACTACACGATTAGACGATTCTAACAAGACCACACTTGAATATTTTTCTCTAATTACATCATTACGATAATATTAAGTCAAAGTTAAACAATAAACAGTATAAAAATTCATTAGAATCTTAAACACAAATACTCACACCACTTTAATTACTAAACTCCACTACCTAAATTACCATACCCAAAAGAAAGGGTTTAATCTTCGCGGGACGGAGGGTGCATTGCTCTAGCGCGAAGTCGAGTATAATCAAGTTCTGAGTAACTCTAGTTGATTTTGATTTTTATTTTTTTTTGTGCTTTCTCTCGGGCTTGAGCGTCATCGAACTCTACTAGTTCAGGCGTGACTCTCTTTTTCTTTTTTTACATTTATATGTTGATTTTAAATTTTGAAATTATGATTTAAAGACTCAATTCAATTTTCTATTTAAATATTTGATTTGTTATTGTAAAATAAAGATATGATCAAATTTTTTCTTGCAAGAATATAACTTTGTCTTTTAAAGAGTAATTATTTATATTTTCTAAGATGTTTTAAAATAAGTAAAATAAAAATAAAATAAAATAAAATAAAATGAATGGGTGAGTAAAAGCGAAATTGACATAAATAAATTATTTATTAATAAATCGGTTAAAATAAAAGTGGACAATAAATTTTAAGAAAATGAATATTAAAAATACAACCATATACTCCCTCTGTATTTGAAAAGAGTTAACATTAGCATAGTAATAACTATTTATTAAGTAACTTTGATTCGAGTTTTTAATCCAGTTACATAAGATATAAAACATAGTCTAATGAAATCTTGTTAGATTTGTTTAATCACATAGTTTTATAATATTAAATTTTTATAATTTTTTTATGTTATAAAATTTGATATATTACTTTTTAAAAATGTGTATTGTTTATTTAAATACAGAGGAAGTATTAATTAAAAAACAGAGGTCGAGTAATGGACTCAATACGCACCAGTAAGTTGATACTCGATAAAATATCCCACTATTCGATTCGACTGAACTTCAAATTTTTTGAGGGCCGTTTGGATTGATTTTTAAAAAAATAGAAGCTAAAAATAGAAGCAGAAGTGAAAGCCAAAAGCAGAAGCAGGTAACTTTTGTGTTTGGATGAAATGTTTGAAAAGCAGTTTTTTTTTCAAAAGCGTGTTTGGATATGTAAAAGTGAAAGTGCTTTTGAAATGTGTAAATTACCAAAAAGAATATGTTATTTATATATAATAGTATATATTTATAGTGTAATTAAGCACTTGAAAAAAAGTCATTCCTGCTCTGAATAGAGTCGACTTTTTCTTTAAAAAAACTTTAGTCCCGCGTTCCTTGTCGGCGTTGCATTCTCCGTTCCACCTCTCTTTCTCTCTTCGCGCCACAACTGGGAGCCGCCGCTATCCGCCGTCGTCCTTCCCTCTCTCGCAATCTTCACTCAGGTCAAATTCTTTCCGTCGTTTAGCACAATTTACTTTGTATTCTCTCTGTAGGATGGCTTTTCACGGTTCCTTTTTTGCAATGTGTTAATAATTTGTAAGGTTTTTGCTGTGCCAAAAAAATTGTAAGGTTTTTTTCTGAATGATATTTTTTTTAGGTGAATATTTTCTGAATGATATTTAATGTGGAAGTCGATTTCTTTTTCACTGTGCTGGTTCAATTTTTGTGGTTTGAAGATATGGGCATGGATAATTGGCGGCTTTAATCGCGGGGAATTTATGTGGATGTAATTGGTAGTGAATTGGTTGCAGGATTGTATCAAACCTCATGAACATACATCAACATGAATCGAGATTCTAGAGTCCTTAGTACCGATCGGCTTAGCAATCTTCCTTGCTCTATCATTGTCCACATCCTTACTTTATTGCCTTTGAAGGAGGCTGCAAGGACCAGTGTGTTGTCAAAGAAGTGGAAGGATAGGTGGTTAAAAATTCCCCATCTTGTTTTTGAGGATTACACTAGTGAATCTGTCATTTCTCACGTGTTGACACTTCACAAAGAACCTATTGTCAAGTTTGCTATTAAAGAAGTCTGCATAGATAGCCCCACAGTTCTGCCCCTCTGGTTGAATTTCTTGTCAAAACATAGGATTGAAGACCTAACGATAATGCGAGACTATACAGGTGGTCATGGTAATGAGCATGTGATTCCTTATCCTTCGTTTATCTTTGATTGCCTCAAACACTTATCTCTAGGTGGCGTTACGCTCGAAAATACGTTTATGTACAAGGGATTTAGTAACCTCCTTAGCATGGAACTTGATTTTGTCTGCATTGAACCGGAAGAGTTGCAGAGGTTTATTTTGAAATGTCCGATGCTTGAATCTTTGTTAATATACAACTACAGAGAGATAGCAACTCTCAATATTATTGCTCCGAGGAATCTCAAGTACTTTGAATTTTTTGGAGGCGCGGTTCATTCTATAAATATCTATTCAAATGCTCACCTTGAGCACGTAAAAATTGTTAATTATGAGGAGTGGGAAGACACTGAAATTGAAATTGACACAGCACCGGATTATGCTGTTCAGTTTTTCAGTCAGCTTTCTCTGATTAACAAACTGGAAGTGGATTCCTCCTTTTTGACGGTACAGGATATTTACGTTGTGATGTTTTCATATTATTTATCATTACCATGTTCAAAATGTTCTCTGATTGTTTGCTCCTGTGTGTTTTTAATACAAGGTCTTGGATAGAAGTATGCCAACAAAGCTTACCAAGAGCCTTTACGGTCTGAAACATATACGTTTCGACAAAATTGATTTAAGTCGTGGGGATAATCTCATTCCTGCTCTTTGCTTGATTCGAAGCTCCCCTAATTTGCAAACCCTTGTCCTTTCTGTAACTGGTTTCCGTTGGGGCGTGCACCTGTATGTTCTTGTTTCCTAATCAAATATACTGTACTCACCGGTCTTTGTTACAGTCGACACCATATCAGTGGAATGATGCTGTTCAATATGAGGAGGCTATCCAATATCTGGAAGAAGAACAGATATCGACAATTCCTCTGTGTATCAGACTCAAAGAAGTAACGTTTGATGCCTTTGATGGGTCGAAACCCCAATTGGAATTTGTAAAGCTTCTTTTATTTTGGGGAAAGAAACTTGAGAAAGTCAAAATCGGAATGACCAGATCTAAACAAGAATTGTGCGTCGTAAAGAAGTTGGCAGGCTTCCCTCGAGCATCATCACAAGCGGTAATCTTATTTAACTGACATGTAAAAAGATTTCATTTCAAATTTTGGAAGATGGACAGAAATTCCAAAATCAAAAAAAATTGACAATGTAGCTCACCAGTGCTCGTTTCTATTATGACATTTTGGGTTTTTGATTTGTAGTGTATGTGTTTGTTGCATGTGTGAATTGGTTCATTTACATTATTGTTTTACCTCAGTATATCATTATCTATATATGTAGAGAGTATAGTTGTTTGCAACAATACCATAATGGAAACTGAAAAGTTATGGCAGATTATGTTGAGATGCACCTAATGCTCTTCAGAAAGTAAAGTGTCAATCTTGAAATTCTGATCCTGTTTCTAGCAGCTCTGCATCCTTAATGTATGTGTTCAACGATATGAAATTTCGAATCCAGATCCTGTTTTCACATGCTATGTTGAGAACTTGACATGTGCCTATTGGGAATGGGGAGCTTTGTTTTGAAGTCTGTTGAATTCTGAATTTCTCAATAGTCTTGGCTCTTTCAATTCCATCCTACTACTATATTTCAGTTTCAAATTTTGTTTGTGGGACATCATGATGGTTAAGAGGCATATTACATTACATAATATTAATAACAAGGTTGCACATGCATATAAAAGGCCATTGAAGGCATATATTTAGGACATTGAAGATGAAGGTCTTAGTTTGCTGATAGCTCTTAATCGAGGACTTGATTATCATGTCGTAACAATATGTCATCAATGAGTGATTTAGTGTCCAGCTTCCTAGGGCCAACACTACTAACTAAGAATAAAAAATGTGAATGAAATTCCAGACGAAGAAATCTTAAAATTATATATACATATAATATACACGATCAACATATTTTTTTGCGGGTAATTAAGAGTGAATTAGAAAGGAAAAATATTAATATATTTAATCATTTTATTTATACATAAAATATTTATAATTAGGAAGGGTGATAATTTTAATGAAAAGGGTGATAATCTTAATGAATTTAACTTTTTATATATAGTTTATTTGCATTAAATTTGAATTTATGATTTGGCATGTACCCCTCCATTTTTTAAAAAAAATCTTGCACTTCTCATTTGCAGGTATGTCAATGCAAATTTTCAACAATTAATAACTCAAATTCGGTACAAGTAAAAATTCTAAAAATTTGATATTTTAAAACTATAAGATGAGACAAATCCAACAAGATCTTACTTGGTTATATTTTATCTTCTATAACTATAACAAAAATAGAAGGCAAAGTGCTACAATAAACAGTAAAAAAATCTAAACGTAACATTTAAAAAAACGGAGGGAGTATTATGAAAAAAATATTAAAATTTTATTTCTTCTGTCATTTGAAAAAATAAATTGTATCGCAAAAAAAAATGCTAATAAAAATTATATTTTACAAAATATTGTTTCATAAATATATTAAAATGATATCATTTATCATTTTAAATTAATCAAATTAATATTAGTTTCTATGCAAAAAAAATATTAGTTTGTATTAAAAATATTAACACCCGTGCACGGAGCGCGGGAGAAAAATATATTAATATGTAAGAAATTGAAATAAACATTAATTTTTTTAAAGAGTTAAAGCCAGAAAAATGGTGGTGGGAGCCAATGTCACACACATTACAAATGATAAAAGGGAGAGGGAGCCAAAACCAGAGAAAAAATTGTGGAAGCCAATGTTATACAAATTGCAAATGAATAAAAAGAATACGATTGAGAGGCATGGTAGAAATCGAAAAAGCCATGAACTTACCACTTGAGCAAGTCATCATCCTCAAATAAACATTATTTGATTATTAATATTCATATCATAACTTTACAATTTGAAAACACATGCCAAATTTATTAATTGAATGATAGCGTTATTGTGACCAAACACTTAATTTTCTAGACAACCATTATTATTATTTGATTATTCATTTTTTAAATACCGGAGTATTTTTTTAACGGCAAATTGCCGAAAAATCCCCCACTTCAACCCGAGCTCCCTTGGTACCCTCTGCAGGAATAAAAATGTAAGATAACCCCCCAAAAGTTTTGAATTGCAGAAAATTAATGAGAAAAGGGGAAAAGAAATGGTTTTTTAATAGGAACCGTACGCGACATTCTCACTCCTCTCACATCTCTCTTCTCACTTGTCTTCTTCTTCTTTAATTTGAACGGAGAAATGCCTACAGTGAGGGCAAAAATGCAGAGGCGAGTGGTGAAGAGTGCGAGGTTTTTGCAGGGGTTTCGTCCCGACGACTGTTAAATAAAAGCCGAGAGCGAGGGTTCCCGAGGGGAAGAGAGCAGCGCAATGGCAGCGAAAAGTTGCGTATATAATTAAATGAAAAAGCCCAAAGGAATTTTGAGAAACCACCGTACACAAAATCTAACACATCCTCTCGCATCCCTTCCGTCTCTCTCAGACTTCTGGTCTTCTGGAATTTCGAACGGGAAAAAAGCAACCGCAACGGAGTAGTGGCAAAATCGAAGGCGAGGGCTGGTGGACGGCGTAGCTCTAGGTGGAGGTCGGCAACGGAGGAAGGAGTAGCAGCAACTAAAAGTGGTACGTAATTTAGACAAACATTTTGCTGCGATCTTTTATGTCGGGGAAATGGGCATTCCGAAGGGGTGTGCGGTGGCAACGTAGGGGGAATTCAATTCGGGGTGTAAAAATATTGTAGCCCTAACCTGAAATTGGAATGTAAATGTCTTAATTACTTTATTGTGTTGCAATGTTGATGTTGTGGTAAATTATGGACAAGGCCGTTTAATGTCTAGGATTAAATTACGGTGTGGAAGAAAATGTAATTAGGTGTGTGGCAGAAATGGTTTTGGAATGAGTTGGTGGAACGGATTGGTAAGTTATTTCATTATAAATGGTGTATTGATGAAAGTAAAAGACTCTAGAAGTAGATTAGGAGATGGAATTTGTACTTAAAATTTGGAAGCAGCAAATTAGGAAATTTGGAAATTATTATGTGTAGAGGGCATATCGGTTGGAAATTTTCTTGGAGGATTAATGTTAAAAAGTTTGGGTAAGGTAAAGTATGAGAGTGTAGAGGCATGCGCTGTTGTTAGTGTGATTTGCAATAGCTGTTAAAATTTAGTGTTATTTTTGTGTAATCTTGTTTTGAATATTGAATTGAATATTGAATAGGTTGCTTGGACTGTTAATATGATAAAAGTTGAATGGCAAAAGCTGTGTGCGCATATTGATTTTTGTTTAAACCTCCTTGTTGGTGGGGTGATGGGGATGCTAATTAAATGTCTCTGGTTGCAGGAGGTTTGGATGCGGTATTCCCTCGAAGAGTTGAATTATTTAGATTTTATCAATTTATTCTTACAAATCGTTGCTTGTGTTGTTATTTCATACGTTGAATTATCTTTGTATTGTAGAGTTGTCTTTTTAGCGTGCCCCACTTCTCGCGAAGCCAACTGGTGTTGTAGTCGGCCATACTGTCAGGCTTGATGAGATACAAGCGTAACACGGTGCAGAATGAAGAGTTTGATGGGTTCTTGCATAAGGTATCTGTTAACACAAGGAATGACCTGAACAGGATGATCCAGGCAGCAGTTCAAGGGGCTCGTTACTATGTTGTGCCCATTAATGACGGGAAGTATTTCCACTAGCATCTATTCATTATCGACCTCCATGAGAGGAAAGTATATGCACGTGATCCCCATGGTGGGAAGGCGGTCCAAACCAGGCTTAGCACGAATTGTAAGTACATAATTTAATTGAATAAATTGATGAATAAATATATGTTTTGCTGTGGTAGAATTGAAGCAAGTATAATCCATATTTTTTTGTTAATCTCAACGTTACGGTCCAATTTCCTAATCGGGTGGCTCAAATATAAGGGATTCGATGTTGATGGCCGTTCGAGGTATATACCGGGATGTAGACAGCAGGTGGAGACATCTACGGACTGTGGTGCATTCGTATGCCATTGGTGTGAGGCTTATTTATGTGCCAGAGTTTTGGACACATATGGGCGCGAGGTGGACATCAATTATTTCTGTGGACGTATTGCAAGTATGATCCTGGACGATAAGCACGGTGTGATGAGGGAGTAGAAGTTCTGTTGTGTTATTTTTTAAGTCATATATTATGGTTTATGTATCTTGGTAAGGGTGTGGTGATATTTTCATTATTGCCTTATGCGAACAGCAATTGCAATATGATTTTACTTATTTGGTTGGTTTGTTGTTGGGGTATGAACTTCATGTTAGATAGATTTTCCAGTTAAAGATGTCTTAATGATTTTCAGTAGGCTCGTGTTGTTGTTTTATGTTAGTGGAAGAGGCCCACTTTTGGAAATGTATAAGTAATGCATAAAATAATGGTTTGTTTGGTTGGTTGTGGATTGGTTTATCCTCAGATATGTACTCCCTCCG
The DNA here is from genome assembly GCA_030278955.1 of Hygrophila difformis. NCBI lineage: Eukaryota > Viridiplantae > Streptophyta > Magnoliopsida > Lamiales > Acanthaceae > Hygrophila > Hygrophila difformis. The sequence continues at coordinate 66,664,720 of JAOANR010000001.1, forward strand.
TAATTTAATGTAACACCCCGGTTTTGGTAACCCAGGCCGGGATGCCACCGCCACACCTCCCTAGCAAGACACGGTTTCTCCGAGCTCACTAAAGAGATGCAAGGCTATGGTTTTTCAGAATTAAAAATATTCAAACAGCCCATTCATAAATAATTTAAAAATAATACATCAGAGTTGCAGCGGAAAATAAATTGTGCAGCGGAAATAAAGTATAAGGGCCGACATGGCCAAAACACGGGTTAAACAGGCCCGTTCATGCAAGTCGTAATTAAATGCAGGGATTTAAAATAAAGATTTCCCCTAATGTTCCCATGTATGCATATGACGATGCATATTCTTCGTACTCTGTAAGAAAAAGGAGATATATGGTTTGGGTCAGCAAAAACGCGCTGAGTAAGTTAACACATAGCATGGGTTAGGGGTTTCAAAGCCTTTAATTAAATTTAATAAAAACATTTCTTGTAGGTAATTCACAATTTGAGTTAATCATCCACTATAAATAAATGGCATGATTTAAGACATGAATAATGCCGTAAGTAAGTAAATGAAAATTTGAGCTTTTTAAAAAAAATTCTCCCCGATACGCCACCATCTCAACAATATTTAATTTAGCCGGCAATCCGGCGGCCGCAGCCAATTTCATAAAATCTGAGCTTTTTAATATATTTATTTCCCGTTACGCCATCATCTCAACATTTCTCGTTTCTTTTATAGTCACACTCGTCCGTATAGGCACGATGCGAAGAGCTAGAGGGGCGCTCTATCGAGCACTCACCCCCTACGTCGATCACTCTCGGCCGTTTTGGCACGAAGTGAAAAGCTAGAGGGGCACTCTATCGAGCACTCACCCTCTACATAACATAAGTCACACTCGTCCGTATAGGAACGATGCGAAGAGCTAGAGGGGCACTCTATCGAGCACTCACCCCCTACGTCGATCACTCTCGGCCGTTTTGGCACGAAGTGAAAAGCTAGAGGGGCACTCTATCGAGCACTCACCCTCTACATAGGTCACACTCGTCCGTATAGGCACGATGCGAAGAGCTAGAGGGGCACTCTATCGAGCACTCACCCCCTACGTCGATTAAGTATCTCATGTGTTTTGATTTAGTGTAACGGGATTTTCAAAAGTATAGTTATATCGTATTTCAACGTCTCGACCGTTTGTTCGAAATTTCAAAATCTCTTTGATTTAAAAATCACAGTTTGCGCCTTTTTGGTTTAAAAATCGATTACTTAGGCGATTGATCTGAAATTTGTACAGCAACTCAAAAACATCCCAATGAACAACTTTTGTGTTTTAAGTTTTTCGGAAAAACGAGGGAAGCATGTCAAAAATCGAGTTTTCGACTCAAATAGTATGCTGTCAGGATTCAGGTTTGACACCCTTCAAAGATTTGACTTTTTGACATATCAAATGGACTTCAAAAATTCTGAAATTTTACAGACACATACTAGACATGATTTCCAACAACTTTTGTTTAGATCATGAGGATTGGTTCGGACTAGAAGTGATAGGAATATGTTCCTCAAGTTCGGTAATGAAAACTGTCAAGGTTCCTGACATCGGTTCTAACGCAGATTGGATCGGCTCAGGTTCGGAGGCTCAAATCTCAACGAAAAATTCTAAAAACTTACAGTAATGTTCTAAACTCATAGATCTACAATTCTTATGTTCAACACCAATCCTAGATCGGCCTAGATCCATGGTCAAAATAACCAACAAGATTGAGAGTGAAATCTGCCAAAGTTCTAAGATCCAGATTTAATACTCTTCGGTTTTGGGTTGGTTTCAGGTTTCAAAACATCATGAAAAATTCTAACATTTTTACAGAAGCTAGACCTAAGCCTTAGCAACACTTTTCATGTTTTGAGTTTTCTTGTTTGAGCAGCTTTAGAGGTTTGAAAAATTCATACGAAAACGCTGCGTTGAGGGTTTCTCTTGTTGACAGATTTTTATTAATTTTCTTGAGTTGAATCTCTATGTTTGGTTGCATTTTAAGTCACCCAAAACCATAGTAAGGTTAACTTACAAAGATTGTGTTCTTGAGTCGTCCAAACACCTACGAACGGATCTACGAAACGCAAAGTTCCCGACTTTGGCCACGAACGTATTTGCAATCAACGATTCAAGAGTTAGATTGGGGATTTGAGAGGAAAAACGAGATTGAGAACCTAAGATACTACTTACCAAAGATCTAAGCACTGTGATCCTTGATCTACACACTTCCTCGGTCGGATTTGGTTGCCGGAGAGTTGCCGGAAGTTCGTCGGAAGTTCGCCGGAAAGGTGTTTTGGCTTTGGGAGAGTTTTGGGAGAGTTTTTGGGTGAAGAAATGAAGTAGATGGGTGATAATGGGGTGTTGGGGGTGTATTTTTGCCATTAAAGGGACAAAAATCCGACAAGGGATCGGCTGCTACAGTACCCGCACGTGCTACAGTAGTGCTACAGTACTGCTACAGTAGACACGTGCTACAGTAACTTTTAATAATTTTTTTTTTTTTCTTTAATATTAAGATTCCTTCTCTTCAAAAATAAAAAAATCATAATGTGGGAATTATCCGTGATTGTTGGGACAATTCGATAAACTCGTTTCGAGTTGTTATCTTCCGATAAATAATAAATTCCGCTCTCTCGGAATTATTTCGGTTTTAATAATTTAAATCCAATTCTTTATTTTTGGATTTAAATTTTCGATGGCGATTTATCGGGTATTACAATCTACCGTCCTTAAGAATCAACTTCGTCCCCGAAGTTGCGCGACTTATTGATCGATTGATTGATTGCGATTGTATCATTAAATTTCTTCCGACTTCACGGGTTCTTGGAATTAAAATTCTTTTCCTTCTTGAATTTAATTCCAATTATCTTGACTCAATTCATGGAATGTCTTCGGGCTTCCTTTCCCTCTTTTATTCCATTTTGAATTTAAATCTATCGGCGTTTCATATCCGAGCAATAATTTATTGTGATAAATTATTTTCTTCTTCTCGGAGATATTTCGACATTGATCGGAATAAATTTTATTCCTTTGGACGATGATAAAAATCTGGGGTATTACAGTCTACCCCCCTTAAGAATCAACTTCGTCCTCGAAGTTGTGTTTCGGCTTTTCTCGCGCTAAGGGTTAGGGTCCTTTTGTTTACTTGGGATACAAACTATCCGGGTTACAAAAATAAATGCTTATGCATTCTTACGGGGTATTACATCCTCCCCCCCTTAAGATTACAGTTATGTCCCCATAACTGCCTATGTATTATTCACAACCAGGTTCGGGTATCATCGCATATGATCCTTCCTCAGTTTTCTTCTAGGTGCCATTTTATGATATAGAAGCACGCGAAGATGAGTTTCTAAGTGATCAAGATCTAGGACTAAGGCAAAGTTAGTCTTTAGCAAGCGCTCCTAAGTCAAGATCATGTCGAGTTCTAAGGTAGGAGTGTTTCTTATTACCGATGATTCACATAAAAAGGGTTAGTGTAATTATGTATGCATATGCATATGTGATCCCCCCAATAAAAAAAAATTTTATGCATGCCTTTATTTGTCCATGGGTTTTAAAAAAAATAAATTTATTCCATGGATAGATTAAAATAAGGATAAAAGGTTTGGGCCACTATATTGGGCCGAAAGAAATAAATTATTTGGGCTTTAAATAAAAACAAGGTTATTGGGCCAAAAATAATTTCTTGGGCTTCTAAAAAAATTTTTTTGGGCTAAAAATTTGGGCTTTAATTTCAAAATAATAATTGGGCTCTTTAAAAGATAATAGCTTCAAAATAATCCGGGCTCTGATACCATCCTTGGTATCAGATATTTTCTTTAAAATAATTAGCTTTAAAATAGTCTGGGCTCTGATACCACTCTTGTAACACCCCGGTTTTGGTAACCCAGGCCGGGATGCCACCGCCACACCTCCCTAGCAAGACACGGTTTCTCCGAGCTCACTAAAGAGATGCAAGGCTATGGTTTTCAGTATTTAAAATATTCAAACAGCCCATTCATATATAATTTAAAGATAATACATCAAAGTTGCAGCGGAATTTATAAATTGTGCAGCGGAAATAAAGTATAAGGGCCGACATGGCCAAAACACGGGTTAAACAGGCCCGTTCATGCAAGTCGTAATTAAATGCAGGGATTTAAAATAAAGATTTCCCCTAATGTTCCCATGTATGCATATGACGATGCATATTCTTCGTACTCTGTAAGAAAAATGAGATATATGGTTTGGGTCAGCAAAAACGCGCTGAGTAAGTTAACACATAGCATGGGTTAGGGGTTTCAAAGCCTTTAATTAAATTTAATAAAAACATTTCTTGTAGGTAATTCACAATTTGAGTTAATCATCCACTATAAATAAATGGCATGATTTAAGACATGAATAATGCCGTAAGTAAGTAAATGAAAATTTGAGCTTTAAATTATATATGAATGTGGATTATTTTGTAGGGAATGAAGATTTAAGTGGGGGAAATAAGTGAGTTCAACTCACTAGATAATAAGAGTCAAGTGCTCAAATGGGTGCAATGTGGTCAAGACAAGTGGTGTAACTCTTTTAACCCACATTCCGACCCGAACCGAGACCCGTGACCCGACCCGGATCCATTTTTGACTCTTCAAAATCTGAATTATTGGGTGTTGGAAACCCATTTCTTCATCATCATCCTTCCATTCCCGTCACCTCTCTTGAAGGAGATAGGGTTCTTCATTTTGGCTTGGAATTGGTGTTTTCTTCCTCAAAACATCAAGCTCTAATAACATTTTGGCTTGGCTACATAACAAGAAATCAAGCTCCAAACATCAAAATTCATCCAACAACATGATTTCTTCATCATGAAACCATTTGAAGCTCTAATACTGAAATCATCAACACCAAAATGGTCTCAAGTACTAACCTTAGCTTCCTTCAACACTTATTCAGCTTCCAAACAAGAATCCAAGCTTCGATTCAACACCAAAAGCAAGAATTTCTACAAACACCCAATTTTCGTCACCAACTTTCATTACCCAAAACTCACTCAAACATCATCAAAATCAAGTGTAGAAACTAGGAAAATACTTACCAAAGCTTATATAAGCAATCCCCCAACTTGATTTGAGGAAGAAAACACCAATTCCAAGCCAAAATGAAGAACCCTATCTCCTTCAAGAGAGGTGACGGGAATGGAAGGATGATGATGAAGAAATGGGTTTCCAACACCCAATAATTCAGATTTTGAAGAGTCAAAAATGGATCCGGGTCGGGTCACGGGTCTCGGTTCGGGTCGGAATGTGGGTTAAAAGAGTTACACCACTTGTCTTGACCACATTGCACCCATTTGAGCACTTGACTCTTATTATCTAGTGAGTTGAACTCACTTATTTCCCCCACTTAAATCTTCATTCCCTACAAAATAATCCACATTCATATATAATTTAAAGCTCAAATTTTCATTTACTTACTTACGGCATTATTCATGTCTTAAATCATGCCATTTATTTATAGTGGATGATTAACTCAAATTGTGAATTACCTACAAGAAATGTTTTTATTAAATTTAATTAAAGGCTTTGAAACCCCTAACCCATGCTATGTGTTAACTTACTCAGCGCGTTTTTGCTGACCCAAACCATATATCTCATTTTTCTTACAGAGTACGAAGAATATGCATCGTCATATGCATACATGGGAACATTAGGGGAAATCTTTATTTTAAATCCCTGCATTTAATTACGACTTGCATGAACGGGCCTGTTTAACCCGTGTTTTGGCCATGTCGGCCCTTATACTTTATTTCCGCTGCACAATTTATAAATTCCGCTGCAACTTTGATGTATTATCTTTAAATTATATATGAATGGGCTGTTTGAATATTTTAAATACTGAAAACCATAGCCTTGCATCTCTTTAGTGAGCTCGGAGAAACCGTGTCTTGCTAGGGAGGTGCGGCGGTGGCATCCCGGCCTGGGTTACCAAAACCGGGGTGTTACATTTAATGATATTAATATTTGCACAGTAAACACTATTTATTGAGTAAATTTGATTCGACATTTTAACACAGTTACATAAGATAAAATATAATTATGTGAGATGTAGTTAGATTCATTTAATCATATAGTTTTAGAATATTAAACTTTTATAATTTTTTACTTTTATATAATTTGAGATATTAATCGTTAAACATTTACATTGGATTCACCCCCAAATAAGGAATGTTAACATCATTAAATTACAGAGGGAGTATAAGTCATGACAAATTGACAATGGACAACACGTGGAATGTGTTATCCTAATGATGTAATTAGATTAATATATTCAAGTGTGGTGTTCTTAAAATCGTCTAAACGTATAGTTTAGGAATATATATTTTATAAAATTATTTTTTGTACCCATTTTGAGAAGAATTATAATCATACTTATATTAATTAAACGTATCTAAAAATGAAAAGTGACCAAACTTCGTGATCCACCCCAAAAATTAATACGAGTCAAACCTCGCGGGACGGAGGGAGTAATGATACGGAGATACGGAGTACTGAATTTAATTCCCTACACACTGGAATTCCCATTATAAGAACTGTTTATCGTTATTAATGTATTACAATTCTCCATTCTAAAACTGAAGTGAGTTCCACAAGAAATATAAAGCGTGACAAATGTACTTTATGCACATCGTTAAGTGAACTGAAATATTTATCACATATACCATTACACTCTCCAAATACCCTCAATGTACATCACTCAAATTGGATAACCGATATTTTCCCCGATTATCTTACATAGGCCACACTCAAATGTATGGGAAGTCCCAAACATAATGGTCCTAACATTTGGAGTTCGTATAACATGTTTCAATAGGCCATACAAAACCCACACGAACGTTTTATATTTTTTGTTGTGCCATTTCTTTTACTTTAATAGGTCATATGTGGAAACGAATGTTAAACCATCATTGTTATATTCTTCCTCTTATAAGCAATCTCACATTCCGATGTGTCACATTCAACGATTGTGGTCCTACTTTCTAATGTGTATTAAGCCAACACGGCATGGTCATGCACAAATATATACTCCTCAACTACAACACTTTCCTTTCTTTCGTTTTTAAATCTCGTTTGTTAACCCTCTTCTTTGAAACATGCACTCGCTCCTATGCTAGTACGCCATTGATTACATCCACCTTTCTTCACGCCACTCCACCCATTCCTACCGTGGTCCGAAAATTGAATATAACATATTATCACGGTACTGAAATATATTCTATATCTACCAAAACACAAATAACCTGTACCCAACCGGTCATAGTATACACTGAATTTCAAACGAGATCTTGTCTCAGATCATGAGTACTGAGATCACTACCATACACAATGTAATACCCATAATAGGTACTGAACTACCTTCTAAATGGAATATAATTACGAATTCATAAACTGAATTTAGTGCTTAGACACAAGAGAAATATTAACTTACATACTTGACGTACCTTATTTCATGAACTCAAATATTTGTTCCAGATACTGTTAAACCATTTGGTGCCATATTCTTATGCTTAGTCATTCAATCTCTCCTAGTGTTTCGTGTCTAACAATAAAATTGTTTACCCTCTTCTATGCTAGTACGCCGATTCTTCCAACCAACTTTCAAACGAGATCACGTTTACGGATCACGAGTACTGAAACCACTTCTCCACACAATGCAATACCCCATAATAAGAACCATTTACCTTCTAAATTGTACTATAATGTTGCCTTCATGAACTGAAGTTGGTAACCGACACAAAAAAAAAACTTAATTCACATTTTATGAAAGTACTGAAATCCCTGCCAGACATGCCAAAACACGCATTACATGCAACCAATGGGTCATTTTCATACACAACGATATCCAGGCTGTTCCCTAATATAGGCCTAATATTCACCATTGCAATTAATACATGGCGGCATCATTAGGAATCATAGGTCCCAACAGAGAACCATACATTGTAAAAAAGGAGCAACATCATGTCTAAATCATGTCCACAGCAACAGTTAATACCAAATACAAATTCACTTGACCCAATACGCAGATTTATCGTCCTCATACAAATAGTACTAAAATCATGTCTAGAATAATGTTAGCGAACGGTCCCTTTACCGGGAAATGAAGTAGCCCGTAGTCTGTGTATTAATTACTATTTGTTATTTTGCATGGTTTGGATAGTGACTGACGAGGTCAGCCGAACGGTCTTCTCACCAGGAAATGAAGTAGCCACTCAGTCAGTATCTGTCCAAATACAGTTTTATTTTTCCTTATTTTAATTTCAAACCTGAATCTGGAGATGTAGTAATGTTAGATGATATATGCCAATGTTGTCTAATAATTATTGCAATGATAAAACATGTAGGTTTTTATCCAATTCACAGATAGTGGAGTCTAAGATGACGGCGGCAACTGTCATTTAAGGCATTCCACTGTCTAAAAATCATCCACCTGGAATAGTCAGGACCTGGATAGCATATGTTTGCAGTCCGGATTATCCTGATTATTTTTGTCATCTTTTTAGCCAAATAAATTCCTCTCATCTCCGGCAATTCCATCTCTGTGTTTCACATTCTGTCTAAACCCACCATTATATTTTGGGTTGTTTAATTTTACACTTCCTTATAAAATTATGCATGATATTTTTATGTAAATATTGTTGTCGAATTATTTTGGGATCCTTCCCTTGGACATAGAAGTCTTGATTTTAATCAGATGTCTCATAATAAATTCCCAACAAAAATTCATTTATAAACTCCGGATCTAAGTAAGGGATAAATTCCACAGTTATGACTAATTCACATTCGACTGGGGGGTTGATTTTGGGAAATTAAAAGCAGAGTCAGCGATTAGGTCTCACCTAGACTGAAAGGATCTGTGTTTTAATTGAGAGTTTAGTACCTGTTTAGGGAATGATTTTCAAAGATTCATTTTTTTCCGAAATTGCTATGTGTTGGGAATTTAGTCTTAACTGTCACACCGAGATGGGATCCACTTGGATTCAAATACAGTGTGATAGGTAATTCTAGAGGAACAATGCGTAGGCCTTGGTTATTTTCTAAGATAGGGTTGAGTTCCTTTCAACTGCTATCCTCTTCTGCCAAAGCTTATTTTTGAGTCCTGAGTGAGTGCATCCGGAACGAACTAAGCTATTAGTTCGTTTCATTAGTTTATATCTCATAACCACCCGAAAGGAAGTGAACACTGCTAGCGGTTCACCGAGATCCGGGAATTCTTGATCCACGCTCGGTCATTCTGACTGGGGGCTTTCTTTTACTACCAGTACGAAACTTTTGAAACTCCCGAGTGATAGGATTTTAAATGCTTTCTTTACTGCTTTCTTTTAATCGCTTTCGTAGAGGTCACTCGGATGTGTCACTAGATCTTCTAACTGCTACTAGGACTGAGAGTTAAGGGATAGTTCAGGTTTAATTTTAGACTTTGGGTGTGACATGGGGGAATGATAGCAGTACTTGTCATCTCAATAAATGATTTGTCGGGTGTTGCTTGTCCACCACAGATAAATAACATACCTCTGTGCAGGGGCAGTTGTATATCTGTGGTATCTTGGATTTTGTTGTCTTAAGGCATGTAAATCCTTACTGTAAGTACCTGTCTGTTAAAGGGAACATGGTATAGGAAGTATGAGAGTTAGCTAACTGAAAGGATTATCCAAAACAAATATTTGTGTAATTAAAATGGAAGTTTAATTGTGTTTCATCTGAATCTTGTCCAATTTTTATTATTTTCTTCATGTCCCTTCTGTCTCATTTTAAATCTGCTTTCTTAGAATAATTTTAATCGCTTTCTTAGAATAATATTATTGCTTTCTTAGATTAAAATTAATTCGCTTTCTAGAATAATTTTATCTGCTTTATTTTATTGCGTTCATAGCTTAGAATTAAATTATGTCAAGTAGATGGTAGTTTAACACAAACTTGAATCGAGTAACCGAGTGAAAAATCTTATAAAACGATGTGGGCCCTGCTTCTATCGCACATCCTCCAGTGAACGATCCGGTACTTACTATAAATACTGCAATTTTTGACTCCGTGCGCTTTCGGGAGCACAATTTCTTAACACGAGTAAATAAAAACGTGACAACCTATAAATATATCCATAATCCCAACTCCATCATCATAATTGGTTTCATTAAATAAAAACGAAAAACCGGGATTATTTCCTATTATTCTCTATTTTAGAAAATACTCGTGTGGGAAATTTGTCAAAAGTTTCACTTACCTACTGCTACTTAGCTCCCTGCTCAAGCCAAGGAAAGGATGAAAAAGCTTCCTTGCAATTTCCCTACTTAGGTAAACCCCAAAAGCCCCCTACTCAATTTTGTTGTCCATAGGTATTGTAGGTGCAAAAAATGCGTAGACAGAAACTGCAAAACACTTTTATTAATTCCACAATAAAATCGTCTACAAATTACAGAGAAATTTTAATATCAAAGAATATATAGAAAATCAAACAATATGGGTTCGACTTCTGGTACTCCTTTGATTCCTCCAACTTTGAAGACGTCGAGATGCTTTTATGCTTCTTCTCCAGCTTCTCAGAATTTCTACAGCGTTTTGTTGCTGTAGGATCTCAAGTGTATGAGTCTTGAGAATGAGTAGACGTGTATGAGTCGTCTCTCTATGTGTCTGAGTTTATGAGTCTCAGAGTATGACTGTTTAGAGGTTGCAGAAGTGTATTTGATTCTTCTTCGCCTCTTTAATATTTCTGCAGCGTTTTGTTGCTGTAGAATCTCAAGTATATGAGTCTTGAGAGCGAGTAGTGTATGGAGACCTCTCTCTGGAAGTCCAGAAGTAACCCTAATGTGTGCAGGGACACCTCTATTTATAGAGAAAAAATGGTGGATGGTGGGCCATTTTAATGGGCTGGTCCAATCCCCGTATCCATCGGGTCATGAAGCATGTGGGCCTTTCATCTGGGCTTGTGCACATTAACTAATTTCCATGGACTGGCCTGCTTCGAGTGTCCATTGGATCATCAGCTTGTGGGTCTTTCAATTGGACTTATCCACATCGATTAATTTTCATGGGCTGGCCTGAGTCAAGTGTCCATTGACCATGAAGCTTGTGGGTCTTTCATTTGAACTTGTCCACATTGGCCCAATCATAGGTCCATTTGAATTATTAATACAAATAGCCCAATAAATATTAATAATTATTTCAAACATTTAATTTATTTAAAATGCTTAAAAATAATTAAATTAATATTTAAAATTACACGTGTCGCATTTTCAGTGGCGAATAAATTTCACGTGTTTACAGATGCCCCCTCGAGACTTGTTTAGGGCGAAATAAAATATTGGAGACGTGAACGAGTCTCGAAATATTTATTATATTTTTGACAATTTTGCTTGAGCAACTTTTCCTCTCTCTTTTTTTTTTTTAAAACGTTTTTTTTTTCTTCCTCTTTTTTTTGGATTCTTTCCTTTGAATTCGCCCAATATTTGATCTTGTATGCACATCAATGCCAGATATATGATGCACCAAATATTGTATGCTCCAAATATCAAGTAATATATCACAATCAAATATATGATTCACATATGACTTGATTCATATCTAATTCAAATTTGGTATCATGGATTCTCCAAATATTTGTGAAGATTCAAATCTTAAATCTTCTGCAAATAATTCGAATGGGTTTGAAACAATTTCTCGAATTCCGCAGTCATATATGATTTAAAGATTTCAAACTCCCAAATCCATAATCCAATTCCAACTTGATTCAAATAATTTCTCAAAGGTTCTTCATAACCGCCCAAGATTGGATCTTCACACATCTATTTGACTTAATCTGGCTTCTATAAATTACCCATTGTCAACAAGCAATCGGTCTAACTTTTCACACCCCAAGCAGCCAGCAAGAAACAAGAGAGTAGGTAATTTTTCTTTCATCAAACAATTTATCCGGCATAAATTTCCAAGCAAGATAAACATGACTCACTTTTTTTCTTCTCATTTGTTTTCATTTGTTTCCTGTGCTGTTTGTTTTTTTTTTCCTTTGCACTTTTATTTTCTGTTCTGTGCTTCTTCTTTTTTTTGTACGTGCTTCTTGTCAATTTCATAACAGCGAGCAAATCATAATTGAACCCCGATCGACCAGCGCATCAACAATCAACAATTAAGTCCGTCTCCAACTGGATAATTAATTCAAAGCGGGAGTGCACCTGTTTTTCGTCATGGTAGACGGGAGATTGGTCACACGGCGCTGCCATTGGCCTCTATCCTTAACCTACCCGCCATCAAGACGCCTTTGACAATGGCGGGGTTGGCGACGGCGCTGCCGTTTGCCTCAACCGTTATTTGTTCAGAAGGTACGCCGCCGTCGCTCGAGCCACGCTGCCGCTCATCGCTGTGCCTGCTGCCGGATGCACGCCGCGAGGGAAAGTCATTTACAACCTTAGCTGAAAATTGATTTCCACTGATGTATGCATACATAGTGTTATGTACAAGTTACATTGCGGTTTTACCAAGACTCAGCAAGCTCAGGGAGGCTAAGATCGCGCCGGAGTGCTGATGTGCTGTCCATCAGCTCACCAGGGAGCGCCTATTTTTGTTCAATGGCGTTGGGAAATAAGTAAAAATTTTACAATTACCAGAGAAAGAGGAATCGGTCGCCGCTGCTTCGTCCCGCTCGCCGGTGACCGCCGCCCAGATCGCGCCAACGGAGGAGGCTGCCTCTGTCGCTTGCCGTCACGCCTACCGTCGCTGGAGCCGCTCGCGGAGGCGCCATGTCCGGCCCGCCGTTGCTGGTTCGCACGAGGGAGGGCGGCTGCCGTCGCAGAGGAGGAAGGCCGGAGAGGGGGGGAGCGCCGCCGGAAAGGAGCCGATGCCGCCGATGCTTGCGCCGCCGCGCTGTTGTTATCGCTGGGGTGCCCGCTGCCCTTGCTTGCGTCGGAGGGATGAGAGGAGAAGATGCCGGCGGAGCCCAAACAGACCCGAGTGCCTGCCGCCGCCACGCCGTGAACGCCGCTAGAGCCGCACCACTGCTGCCGTTGTCGCCGGGTTCGTGCGCCGCTGCTGCCGCCGCTCCCGTGAAGAGGAAAGCCACCGCTGTCGTTCGCCGTTCGGAGACGCGTCGCTGCTCGAGCCCTTGCCGCCGTCCGGAGAGGCCACCGCTGTCCGTCGCCACTGCCGTCCCCAGCCTGTTGTCGCCGGAGTTCGGAGAGGCCACCGCCGGTCGCCCGCCGCCGGTCGCCACTGCTGGAAGAAGGAGAGGGCTGTCGCCTGTTGTAGTTCGCGCAAGGGAAGAGGCCTTCCGCTGCCGCGAGTCGGCTGCTGAGTCCGCCGGGTCCGGAGAAGTTGTCGCCCACTGCCTTGCCATTGCCGGAGCTCAGAGCCGTTTGATTTTGGGGAAGATGGTGTCTGCGTGGTTTTAGCAGATTTTGGTGAAGAGGAGGAGGCTGCGCAGGTTTTGTTTTTGGGGAAGGAGAAAGCTTTTTTTTTTTTCTTTCAGTTTTGCCCCAGGATTTTCAAGCCCTAGAATTCTAACCCCAATATTTTGGTAATTAGATTTTGCCCCATGGACATTCTAAACTTTAGGATTTAACCCCTTCATGTTTAGCTAAGTCCAATATTGAACCCCTAGATCTTTGGAAGACCAAATTTTAGCCCCAACATATTTGGTATTTGAGGCTAGGTCCCAAAATATTTAATCTTAAGTCCAAAATTTAGTAATGAACTTAAAATTAATTTCAAACAATATTTAACATGTATTTTTTTATATACATGTAAATATTTACCTTTTGTAGTGCCCAAAATTTGATTTCGTGGAAATTTAACTCTAAGTCCAAAAATTTAAAATGAACTTAAAATTAATTCCCACAATTGACATGCATTTTTTTTACTTATTTATTTATTGCGCTCATCTTGCAATATTTTTTTTCATGTCATTCAAAAATAACATCGCATTTATCTTGCAAATGTATTTTTTTTTCTTTTTTTTTTTCTTCAAGGAAATAATCCTTTTTTTTGCAGTGGCGTCGTTGGCATCAACTTGAAAATTATTTGGATGATCAACTTGAAGCCGTTCCATGTTGGTGGACTATGGGAAGCATCACAAAGAAGCCATTGTCAGCAAGTCTTGATTGTAGCAGATGTTCTTGAATTTATTTGTTGCTTCAATTTTGTCCATTGATGCTTTGCATTCCCATGATGTAATTGTAATTGAGACTTTAATGCAATGAAGGACTATTTTTTGTTTTCGCCTTCACTCTTTGGCTTAACTTTCCGCTTCAAATTGAACGTCTTGCATAGCACACATGTTGACGAACAAAATCATTTTTTTTTGGAAACTTCGGGGGATAAAATCTTGATGGAATTTAGCCAAGTTGCCTGCCTATCCGTCTTGGGAATCAAGCCACATCGTAGTTCAAGTGATGCTTTTTTTTTTTCTTTTACATCACTTTTTTCTATTTCTTTCTTTTTTTTTCTTTTGTTTTGCCTATTTTTGTTTATACTCTTGTAGGCAAAGAGTAACGTGCAGTTTAAGCTCGTGCGTCAATGAACATTTTTCTTGGTTTTTTTTTTCAAGACCTTGCAACGGTCATGCCCACCACCTTTTGTGTTGATGGTTCGTCGCATGAATTTTAACCCATTGCCCCCAGTCAGCTCTTTAGTTAGCTCCTGTTAGACAATTGGACTGTGCTGAAGATGCGTTTGGTCTCCAGAATTTTGTCCTCGGCGTTTTTCCTTGAAATTTCGTGTCGAGGGCCTTAATTTGACGAATATCCGCGTGAGATGCACTTGTTGCATTCTATCAAGAACTTTGAAATTGGCTATTCGTATTCTTAAAGGTGATTTGGTCCTTCAAAGATAAATTTCCTTACTTCGACATGAGCTTTAAGCTTTGACCATCACATAGGCTATATGACTTGGAGACAGGCTTTGAACTTGATCCTTATGAAAACTTGAAGAACTTCAAGAGAGGCTTTGAAGCTTGTTTCTCTTGAAGAAGTAAATGATTGAATTTAATCAACCAATTTTCTCAATTTTTTACAACTAATGGATCAATTTAATTAATCCAATTGTACTTGATTTTTTGTCATGACTGAACTTAGAAAAATTATTTCCAAGTTGCCTACGTACCCTGTGAAGGGATCAAGCCATTACGTAGTTCAAAACAAATTGAATTTGTTTATTTTGAGCCGTACACAGTTTATACTCTTGCGGGCCAAGAGTATTACATTTTTTTTGCATTTTTTTTTGTGACGTGCAGTTTAGGCTCGTGCGTCAAGGAGCATGACTTGTGCATTCTTCAAGTATAGAACTTCTTCAAGAATCGTCCATTTATCGGTCCGATGCTCACTCCGTCGTTATCAATCATCATGTAGGCTCCGTTTGTGAAGACTTCCGTGATGACATATGGTCCATCCTATTTGGAGGAGAACTTGTTCCCACTGCGGTAGTTGATGACAATGGGTCTCCGTATGGCGAGGACGAGATCTCCGACTTGGAACGAACGTGCCTTGACTTTGTTGTCGTAGAACTTGGACAAACGGGCTTGATAACATTCCAACCTTTGTTGTGCTTCGAGCCGTTATTCATCAAGGGCTTCCAATTCTTCCAAACGCAACCGGGCATTGTCATCTTCAGTGAACCCTTCTTGGATGGCGACTCTTAGCGAGGGGATTTGCGTTTCCAGTGGCAACACGGCTTCCACTCCATAGACCAACGAGTATGGCGTTGCCTTGGTGGGTGTGCGAAAGGTTGTGCGATATGCCCACAGAGCTTCATTGATTCTTTCATGCCATTCTCGTTTTGACTTGGAGACTACTTTCTTCAATAAACCGCATAAGGTTTTGTTGAAGGCCTCCGCCAGTCCATTTGCCCGCGGGTAATATGCAGAACTCTTTCGCTGAGTAAATCCAAACTTCTCACATAACTTGGTGATGGTGCTGTTGACAAATGATCGTCCGTTGTCTGTCATGATGTAACGCGGGACGCCATACCGGTAGATGATATTGATTCAAATGAAACTTGCAACGTGTTCCCCTTTGACTTCTCTAAAGGGTGCAGCTTCAGCCCACTTGGAGAAATAATCCGTCGCAACAAGGATGTATCCATGCCCCCCCGGAAGACTTTGGCAGTGGTCCAACGATGTCCATGCCCCATGCGTCAAACGACCATGATGCCACAGTTGGATGCAACGGCTCAGGAGGTTGGTGGATGAAGTTGGCCTCAGTTTGATGAAGATCCGCGCATGACACGTTGGACATGGACTATGAAGAACTTTAAGAGAAACGTTCGACATCTTTGAAGGTGGATTGACTCTCCAAAAATGTGTTTCCTTACTTCAATGGGGGCTTTTGGGCTTAATCCTGTTGAAGGCATGAAATTTTGAAGAACTTCGAGAGGGGCTTTTGAGCTTGATCCTCTTGAAGGACTTGAAGACTATGAATATTCGAAAGACTTCAGGAGGGGCTTTTGAGCTTGATCCTCTTGAAGGCTTTGAGACTTGAGAAATTTTCTATTTCGAGATGGGCTTTGAGCTTGATCATCTTGAAGAGTTTGGAAACTTGAAGATTTGAAAGACTTCAGGAGGGGCTTTGAGCTTGATCCTCCTGAAAAACTTGAAGACTTTAAAGATTCGAAAGACTTCGGGAGGGGCTTTGAGCTTGATCCTCTTGAAGGACTTGAAGACTTTGAAGATTCGAAAGACTTCAGGACGGGCTTTGAGCTTGATCCTCTTGAAGAGTTTGGAAACTTGAAGATTTGAAAGACTGTGAGACGATGGACGACTATCTTGGGGTCCAGCCCGGGCATTCCCTTATAGGGCCATACGAAGACGGCTTTGAACTCTTGGAGGAGCGTCACGTACTTCTCCGCTTCAGTAGGGTGCTGATAACGTTGGGCGGGGTTCTTTCTCATCGCCTAAGTCTACTTCACGCATTTCATCCACAGTGACCTTGATTTCTTCTTCAAGTTGCATCGGTGTTTGATAATGGCCAGAAATGACCATTATTTTCAATCCATTTCCGTGTCTGAAACGGGCATTTGATCGCATTCCGGTCTTATATTAAATAAGAAAGCAGTGGAATTGGACTGATTTATGCATAATTGTAAAAATACTGAGCTGGTATGAAAAATGCATAAATATGTAATTTTACTACATATTTATGTTAGAAAAATCCAAAAACATGAGAAAAAAAAAAGAAAAGAAAAAGGATGCAAAAAGATGGGCAAAAGAATAAACAAGCCCACAAAATACAAAAAGATGGAAAAAAATAGAAAAGCCCACAAAAAGAATAACTTTGGCCCATCCGGCCCAGTCAGCTCTGTCTGGGAACACCTGTCGAGGAACCCTGGTCGAGGACCATGGTTCCGCGACACAGGAGAGGATAGCGACCAGCATACAACATGAGGAAGAAGACCAGTTTGGGAACCCCAGTCGAGGAACCCTGGTCGAGGACCATGGTTCCGCGACACGATCAAGCTCCGCGCCACCAAAACCTTGGAGGCCAAGCCACACCCCAGTCGAGGAACTCCTGTCGCGGTCCAGGCTTCCGTGACACGGACACGGATAAAGACACAAGACCCAGTCGAGAAGCCTTGCCACATGCAACCCAGTTCCGCGACAAAGTTGTGATGTGTGTGATGTCTTGAGACACAGTGGGCCTCAGATCAAGCCTATGGGCCTAGGGTTCCACTCCTATAAATATGAGGAGACCCCCATGAGCTCAAGGTAGACTTTCATTTTTCTTGAAGACAGATTGAAGGATTTCTCTCTAGGTAGTTCTTAGCTTAGTTTTATTTTTTTTTGTATTATTTAATTCTTGCATTAGCTTAGCTTAGAGTAGTTTTATACTTCTGTTCTTTTCTTGAAATAGCTTAAGTAGCCACTGTTCACAGTTTCGTTTTGTTATTAAGCTTGGTTTAGGGTTTGTATCATCCAAATGATGGGTATTCACAAACCCCATTTAATAATATGGGAAAATATTCACCAAATGTGTCCCAAATCATGAAATGGGTATCACACCCCATGAATTTTATGCTTTTATTTTCCTTTTTGGAGTCATTTTGACCCCATTTCCTATCATTATGCTTATTGTACTCTTTATGGATGGCATTCATGTACGTGTGTGATCAAACCCTAGATTAGGATGTTGCTCTATTTTAAATGCTGTTCTAGATAGGTTTATTTCTGTTCAAGCATGTTCTTGTTATTTTAAAATGTTGTTTGGGTGTTTTTGGCTTAGAATAGCTTTTTAATCCGAAATGGGGGGAGATCACACTTTTTGCATGCTCCTGTTCCACTTTACTTTTCTGACATGTGTCCTGAACACACCCAGGTCGCTAACCACTTCTTGTCGCGGAACCACGTTCAGCGACAAGGGGGCAGTTCAGCGACATGCGTGTCCAAGAACATGTGTTGTATAAAACTTTTAGAACCCCTGGTCGCAAACCAAACCTGTCGCGGACCTACGGTCCGTGACACAACCACTTGATTAGCGACCAAGGACCCAAATACTTATATTTTATTCTGGGAGGGCTCTGGTCGCGGAACCCCTGTCGCGGACCCATGTTCCACGACACACTTCATGATCCGTGACCAGGAATTATGCCCTTGTTGGATTTTCATACCTCGTGTCGCCGAACCCCTGTCGCGGACCCATGTTCCACGACACACTTCATGATCCGTGACCAGGAATTATGCCCTTGTTGGATTTTCATACCTCGTGTCGCGGAGCACCCGTCGCGGATCCATGGTCCGCGACACACTCCTTGTTCCACGACACGACAACCCTAATTTCCAAAATTTCTTTTCTTTTATTTCACACATATCTGTCGAGATCCTCCTGTCGCGGACCCATGGTCCGCGACACAATTTCTGTTTCTCGACAGGCTTAGCATCTTTTTTTTGCCAAATTTTTATTCTCCATCTCATCTCATTAAGTAATTGAACCTTTATATCAATATTTTGAGGTTGAAATCCAATGATCTCAACCCATGATTAAATTGATATAAAGAACTTTGTTCAATTTCCATTAAAAGACTTTTCTATAAAATTAAACTCTAATGATCTAAGTATATAGTCCGGACTGTAATTAATTAATTAATTATGGGATGAGTGATTATTTAGACATGATGAGTAATTATGGATTTCATTCCATACCCTTGCATGAGAAACCAATGTCTCTCATACAAGATGACCCAAAAATATTTTCTTTTATTTATTTTGTCTTTCCCTTGTTGGGTGAAACAGCTAGTAAGAGATATCACAGACTAATGTTGGCGGGTATTCCCACACGGATAAACTAGCTCGTGGTCTGTATATTAATTACTAGATGTTATTTTGCATGGTCCGGATAGTGGTTGGTGGAAGCCTTGGCGGTTCATCCATCCGGGATTATAATAGCTGCTCAGCTGACTCCTATCCGGATACAGTTTTATTTTTCTTATCTTAATTTCAAACCCGAATCTCAAACTGTGCCAACACTAGACGACATAGGTCAATGTTGTTTAGTAATTAAGACAGCGAAAGAACATGTAGGTCTTTTTAGCCAAAATAAATTCTTCCCATCTCCGGCTATTTCATCTCTGTGTTTCAACATCTGTCTAAACCCGCCTATTATTTTGGGTTATTTAATTTTACACATCTCTATAAATTTATGCATGATATTATTATGTAGATACTGTGGTCAATATTATTTTGGGATCCTTCCCTTGGACATAGAAGTCGTGATTTTTAATCAGAAGTCTCACAATAAATTTCCAACAAAAATTCATTTATAAAATCCGGATCTAAGTAAAGGATAAATTCCACAGTTATGACTAATTCATATCCGACTGGGGGTTGATTTTGGGAAATTAGAAGCAGAGTCAGCGATTAGGTCTCACCTTGACTGAAAGGATCTGTATTTTAATTGAGAGTCTAGTACCTGTTTAGGGAATGATTTTCAAGGATCTATTATTTTCCAAAATTGCTATATGTTGGAAATCTTATATTAAATATTGCACTGACTCAGAGTCCACTTGGATTCAGATGAGGTGTAATAAATAATACTAGAAGAACAACATGTGGGCCTTGGTTATTTTCTAAGGTAGGGTTGAGTTCCTTTCAACTGCTATCCTCTTCTGCCAAAGCCTATTTTTGAGTCCTGAGTGAGTGCATTCGGAGCGAACTCATTTATTAGTTCGTTTCATTAGTTTGTATCTCATAACCACCCGGAAGGAAGTGAATACTGCGAGCGGTTCACCGAGATCCGGGAATTCTTGATCCACACCCAGTCAGTCTGACTGGGGGCTTTCTTTTGCTACCAGGGTCAGACTTTCAAAAACCTCCGAGTGATAGGATTTTAAATGCTTTCTTTACCGCTTTCTTTTACCGCTTTCTTTTAACTGCTTTCTCTAGAGGTCACTCGGTTGTATTGAGAGTTGCGTAACTGCTACTAGGACTGAGAGTTCAGGGATAGTTCAGATCTTGATTAGAATCTTAGGGTGTGACATGGGGGAATGATAGCGGTACTTGCCACTTCAATAAATGATTTGTCAGGTGTTGCTTGTCCACCACAGATGAATAACATGCCTCTACACGGCCGTGTAAGGGCAGTTGTAAGTCTGTGGTATCTTAGATTTTGCTGTCTTAAGAGCATGTAAACTCTTACTGTAAGTACCTGTCTGTTAAAAGGGAACATGGTATAGAGAGCATGAGAGTTAGCTAACTGATGGATTATCCCAAGCTAAGACTTGCATAACAAAATGGAAGTTTAATTGTGTTTCATCTGAATCTTGTCCAATCTTTATTCTTTTCTTCCTGTCCATTCTGTCTCATTTTAAATCTGCTTTCTTAGGATAATCTTAACCGCTTTCTTAGAATAATTTTATTGCTTTCTTAGATTCAATTTAATTTGCTTTCTAGAATAGTTTTATCAGCTTTGTTTAATCGCTTTCATAGCTTAGATTTAAATTGTGTCAAGTAGTTGATAGTCAAAACACAAACTTGAATTGAGTAACCGAGTGGAAAATCTTAGTAAACGACGTGGGCCCTGCTTCTATCGCACATCCTCCAGTGAACGATCCGGTCTTACTATAAATTACTGCAATTTTTGACACCGTGCGCTTTCGGGCCACAGTTTCTTAACACGAGTAATAAAAACATGACAACCTATAAATATATCCCTAATCACAACTCCGCCATCATAAATTGGTTTCATTAAATAAAATTGAAAACCAGGATTATTGTTTTTCAGAAAATACTCATATAATGGGAAATGTGTTAAAAGTTTCATGGCAGAGGATCTTCATGACGCGAAACTATGATAAATTTCATGATGACTACGGCCGGGGACCTTCAGTGTGACAGACTGAAGGTCAGGATTAAACTATCTATCCCGGCTACACCGTGAAAATTGTCAAAAGTTTCATGCCAGGGAGGATCATTGCGCCATTTGAAATCAAGTTTCCCACATGAATAATAAAAAGTGGAATATATCCTTAAACCCCTTCCCGTGAATCATAACTCTTTTCATTCAAAATTTAACCTGGAATATTTTAGAAAATACTCGTGTGACGAAATTGTCAAAAGTTTCATGGCGCCGTTGCCGGGGAGGATGCAGCATCGTTTATTAAGAGAATTACACTCCTGATTACTCATAGCTAGTTAGTGTAGTTTATTTATTTACTACAGAACAGAGAAGTACCCTCAAATTAGCTAAACATTTAGAGTGCTTTGAGTACTAAGACTCTAAATGTGAGGATGTTGATTCGAGGAGAAAACCTAACCAATCGGGTATTTATCTACTTTGCAGGAATTCCGGAACCACCAAAAAGAAGGAGCAGAAAAATAGCATGGAAAACCAGGTTCTTGGTTGGGAAAATTCCACAAGTCTAAGAAAAATATTCTCGGAATTTAAAGCAATTTAAAATCCGGAATAAATTTCGCAGATAAGTGGAGCTGACCCGACCTAATTTTGTGCAAGTAGATTGATTTAATTTCCAGCCCATTATTTTGAATTCACTTGGACTGAATTAATTCAGACCCAAGGCAAATAAAATGGACTCAGGCCCAAGCATCACAATCGGGCCCAGTCCGTTAAAAATTTGAAAATTCAAAATAAAATGTCGCGGAATCCCTTCTGTGTCGCGGGACACTGCCCCGCGCCCAAAAGGAGATTAGCGACACAGTTTCCCCCTCATAGTGAAGTCCGTGTCGCGGAGTGACCACTCTGTCGCGGGACACTGCCTCGCGACCAGGCTCACTTCCGCGACCGGATTTCACTTGTCCCTGAGTAATGTTTGTCGCGGTCGCGATACACCGTGTCGCGGTCGCGATACACCGTGTCGCGGACCACTGTTCCGCGACTGGGTACCAGTTCCGCGACACAATTTACACTTAACCCTTCCTCTCTCCAGCTCGGTCACGATACCCCCAGTCGAGGAGCGTTGTTCCGCGACCAAGTGCCATACTCCGCGACACCTCTAATGTCGTCGAGCCCAGTCGAGGAACCCTGTTCCGCGACAATGGGCTAGGGTTCCATGACTGGCCCATTAGTATTTAACCCCCCCTCTTCTCCCTCGTTCCCCCCCACACTTCCAACTTTTAGATTTCTTTTCGAATTCCTCTCGTCTGAAACTGCCTCTCCCGAAGCACACCACCGTGTCCTTCGCAACCATCTCCGACCAAACTCAGGCGAAACTCTGTCCGATTGTCGCCATGGAACCATCATCCTCATCATCTCAAAAGCATACCGAACCATGGTAAGCATCCTCGGGCCCCTGTTTTCGCGATTTTGGGGATTTTTGTGTTTTGACTCACGATTGTGTGTAAATGGGTTCCCATGTGTTACTTCTCCACTGTTTGAGTGTGGTTTTGAGATTGTTAGTTGTGGGCATTGTTTTTTGTGAATCCTGTGTCGCGATGGGAGTAGGGCGAGCATGACTGAGGGGGTGGGCATTCGGATTGTGTTGGTGAGAAATGTTAGGGGTTGTTTAGATTTTTGATTTTGAGAGCCTGGGTTATCTAGAGAACATAGCCAAAACCTTAGGGTTCGACAGGGGGTAACTTCCTCCATTGTCGAGTTTTTAAGGTTCACAGTTTGTTTAATATCCACATCATGTTTTGCCATACCTCTGTTGCAACGTTGTCTTTGAGCATGCTTGCATTTTGTATCTGTTATGATCGAGAAGTCTGAATAAATTTTGTCTCAACGAACACTGGGTTATTTCTGAATAGGTTGGTGTTGTTGATGACTCATGATTGTTATTTTAAATTAAGTAGAGCATGCCAGTTTGATTGAGCTTGAGGTTTTTAAAGCATGAAGGGTGTTAGCATGGTTGTGAAATCTGTTTTAGTGTTCATACTGTTTGCATGCCCTGGAGATTATTTAATGTTGTTTTCCTTGTGGGTATCCTGCGTGTGTATGTACTGCTGGTTGAAAAAGTGGCTGTGTGTTTGTTTATGGTAATCCCAGTGTACCCGAGTCCCTTTCAGCAGCCCCTGTGCACACCCCCATTTCCCTCTTTCTTGATTTCACTTTTTCACAAAAAGACAAAAATAGTTGTTAGGAATTTTAGTTGACAAGTGTTTTTTTTGTTCCCTATGGAACTAAATGTGTGAGTTGAAGTAGCAGTAATTTTTGCCACTTGAAACTGCTATCATTTTCAAAATCCAAAAATTGGGACCCCACACACCCCACTTTTTCATTAAATAAAACAAGTCAACCATTTTAAAATTAAAAATAGTGTTTGCACCCCCTCTTGAATGTTTTAACTGTCCAAATACAGCCCAAGCAATTCGGAGTTTGCAAATCCATTACGCCACGTCTCTACTGCACATTCCAACTTCGAGCATCCAGTCCCGTCATTCGCATCTCATTCCATTTTCAACAAGTGTCTCGGACTTGTTTGATACAATAGAAAATCAAACTTTTTTGGCCCAATAGCTCATTAAAATTTCTCTAAGTCCAATGACTTACACCTTTTTTCTAATTAATTAATGGCATCTGCCTATGGATAAAGTTTTAAGTACTAATCAAATAAATCACATTTCGAGCAAAGCTCAAAATGTGAGGATGTTGATTTTTAACTTGAAACCTGATTTTCGAAAAACATAAAAAACTTGAGTGGAGCTAATACTTCCTATATTTTTCAGGAATGAAAAAGTAATTAAGTCGGCACTTGGACTGCCCGATTGCACTCTACATCAGGCAGCAGTAGAAGCCTCTGCGAACAGAACCCAGATCAAAAAGCTCAGGGAAGCACTGATAAGCGTGTATAATGTACCGTTGGACCAGGGCACCGAAGCTGAGTTATCATTAAGGCCTGGATGGGACGTAAAAATCCCTCCTGTAGATAGATCAACCGCCCTGACGAACATAGAAAGGGATTTTTCCTATCACATGCTGAAGTTTTGGGAACTAATGACAGATCATGCCCCGCATGATTCCATAATGACACCCGAAGTGCATTTGGAAAGGATCACACTGAAGTTCCAGATACACACAGCTGTCTGGCAACGTCATTTAGAAGATGGAACAGTGGGAATCGATATCTCGAATTATGATATACTCATCCCCGACCAGCCCATAGACCCACAAGTGCGATTGCAGTTCGTGGAAAGACCTTTACCGGTGAGCCAAATACTGGGAAAGGGAGCCATCTCAATGTATGAAGCCTTCCCTTGCATTTGGAACCCGCGGTTATTTGACAACATGGGAAGAGAAGAGCAGAGATGGGTAACCAGGCAGGCTAAGCTAAGACATAGGGAAATGAGTTACAACCTGCTCCACAAACTGAGGAGAATTGAGGAGTTCAACACAGAAAGGAACTCTACCATGATAAACAAGTTCAGAGAAGAAATCAATGCAGCTCGGAAGGAATGGCACGAGATGGCACTTCTGTGGGGAAAAGGCAGAGGTTTCATAACACAAGAAAGATTGGATAAAGGATTGACCCTGCCAGATGAGGATAATTTTGAGACGATTTTCATAAACAAGCGGTTTGGCCAGACGAGACCAATGGAGAAGGGAACTGAGGTAGACCCTGGATTTCCCGAGCACATCAGAGAATTAAGGGAGAAAGCCCTTTATGAGGTGCAGCACCACAATTGGTCAGTAATGACAGATAAAAAGACGCAACTCAGATTAATGACCAAGGCCGAGGCAGGGGAATATCTGAAGTACGATATGGTACAAAGAATGACCTGTGACAGAAGAGCTGGAAAGGGATATGGTCAACACCATGATGGAGCAATATAGAACTTCATATCTTGAACTCCTCATGGAAATGGACAGTGAAGCCCTGAAATATGGGAAGGAGGGAAACAGAACAAAGGTCATGCACTACAACCACAGAATCAGAAGCTTGTTTTGCACACGAATCAAGAAGGCATGGGAGCTCAAACTGGTCCGGATAACAAGTCAGACATTTGTGCACGATTATCTGAGATTTGCACACAGGTTGTTCGGGACCCAGGAAGCTCAGGAAGATACGCAACAGGAAAATCTGGAAGACCCAGACGCTGAGATTGATGCCTACTTTTCCACTCCTCCTGAGGCCAACCCACAGCCTACCCAGCCAGCAGTACAAGCTTCAGCTTTGCCGCAAAGAGGGCAAACCGAAGTGCAGAAAGCTGCTACCACCGAACCAGTGGTACAGCAAGAAACGATTCAGACTCCAGCATAGCCAACTCAGTCTGAAATGTCAACACCTGCTGCAGCACCCGCCACCACTGATCCACCCATCCCGCCCGAGCAAACACCTAACACTGCTGTTGCATCTGGAGGTCAGCCCGTGCCTCAACCTGGAACAAGAAGAAGATTGATCAAATCTGCTGAAAAAGACAAAACAGCAAAAGCTCCAGAAAAGAAAGTGGTGATCCAAGAACCTGAACCAACAGTTAGGAAAGTGGCAGCACCTACGGATCCCAAGGACAGAGGCAAGAAACCAATGCCACCTCCACCACCTAAGAGAAAAGAACTAATTGCTCAAGATGCTGAACTGGCCAGGAAAATGCAAAATGACGAATTTGCATTAGCTGGGCTGCTAGATCAAGGAATAGGTGGTTCAGGAGTGGATAAAATAAGTGAGCAGGAACGAGCTGAAAGAACAAGGAGGGCTGCGGAGGAGGAACAGATAAGAAAAAATATTCAGCAGACCAGGGCTGAAGAGGAAAAGAAAAAGAAAGAGGCACATGATCGGGAAGTTGCCGAAAAAACTTCAAGCTGATCTAGAAGCCAGAAAGTCTGAAGGAACTGGTGAAGCTGGACAGGAAGGGGATGATGATTTAATGATTATAGGCGGAAAAGAGGGAACCGGACTGAAAATCAAAGAAGAACAACCTCCTGCATGGACTGGCCCCACTGGTCACGATAGGGAGACCATTTTGGGAGACATAAGAAACAGGCTGAATGAGCAGATTGAAACAGGGATCGATCAAGGAGAGGCGCCTGAGCAGATTCGTTATCAGACAGAGGCATCTCGAATCATTGATCCACTTGTGGGCACTGCCAGAATCGAAGCCGTGATCAGAACTGCCGAAACTCCCACGAACCCAGTCACATTGGCGGATTTGCTAAAAGAAAAAGTCGTTGAGCAACAAAGGGTTATAGAGCCACAAGCCAAAGCGAATAAATCACAGGACATGGCTGACGACAGAAAGGAGGCCATGCAGGAAGAGAATGAATTTATGGAGCAGCTGGCACCCATTTTCCAACGTCCTGTCGGGCAAGCCACACGAATTAGGGAAGATGAGGAGGAGCTTAGAGAAGAGACAGCTTATGGAGAGCCAAGTCAGAGAGAACATGAAGCTGCACCGATGAATGAGCAACCGCAGGAGGGTGATGAACCAACAGATTGGCACTCGAGCGACGATGAATCAGTCGGATCTATTCGGCCAGTAGAGTTTTGGTCTGAGAACTCTGTGAGGCAAAGAATGGGATCTAAACAGTATGAGAAAGAAAAGCAGCTGAGTGAAGAAGAAGTGCAGATTAAGTTCAATGGTAGCAAAGAAAGAGCAGAACTGTATGCAAAGCTACAGAAGATGATAGTGCCTGATAAAGGGTTCAGACAGGATGCCTTGCTTCATCCCACTGTCGAAACCTTTTACAGAAATCAAGAATGGGGAAATTTTATGCTGCATCATGACGAAGATGGCTTTGTTGAGTTGACAAGAGAATTCTTTTGCAATATCAATGCCGCCAACAGAACAACTTGGATCCGGGGTCATGTAACACACATATCACCAGAATGGTTGAATCAGTTTTTTGGAACCCCGGACATCATAAGTGAGTTCCCCCCTGAAGAAATCATGGTAAAAAGGGCCAAGACAAAGGAGTATGCAAAATATGCAACCGTGGCCAATAGCATGACAAGAATCACCGCCCCAGGGCACACTTTTGACACCAACTTCCTACGAATGCATTTCATGCCAACCTACGAATTCTACATGTCAAAGATTCGGCCCAACTCGCACCCACACAACACATCTGGGAGCGTTCTGATGGGGTTCGCACGAATGTGGAGTGGAGCGAAGCTGAACGTAGGAAGGCATGTGTTTGAAGTCATAGTAGCACGGTTAGAGGACAGGCAGGCTCTGTGCTACCCGAACTTAATAAGAAGAATCTGTGTTGCCCAGAACGTCAACTTGAGCGCATTTGCAGGGGACGACATCGTGAAGGTAAACCCTCCCATCAGTGTGCCAAGGTTGCCCCTGACAGAACGAATTAGATACTCTTTCCCCCAGCTGTATGGAGGAGGTGATTCAGATGCTCAATCCTCATTCATAACCGGAAGGCAAGCACCAAAGAAGAGGAGTAGACCGCCAAGGGCTAAGAAGGGAACAAAGCAAGCCCGTACTGATGCGGGACCTTCTACTGCAGCAGAAGAGAGATCTCAGCAAGAGCAAACAGAGATGCCTTTTCCTACTCCGGCATCCCCGTTTCTGACTCAACCACAGACACCTCAAAGCCAAAATGTATCCCAGTTCCCGACTGATTCCCAAGCATTTGAGATGATGAGCAGAATGAGTCAATCTATGCTCGAAGGAATGAAGTCCATGACAGATGCCATTATGACAAGTCATGAGGAACAGAGAAAGAGGGCTGAAGAAGAACGCCAAGATTGTAGGAGAGAAAAGGAAGAAAAACGGAAGGAGAAGTTGGAGAAGGAAAAGAGAGACGAAGAATTCAGAAGGATGATGCTAGAAAAAGAGGAGAGAAATCGAAAAATGGTGGAATCACTGATCCTCAGTCAAAATCAGATCCTGCAAACTTTACTCAAGAAGATCCCTGATGAAGCTGGCTCCTCCAAGAAATCGGATGAGAAGAAAGACGGCGATCTCTGACTTCATCATTTTTGAGCTCAACTGTAAATATCACATAAGAGAATTTCAAACCATCCATGCAGATAGATTTGATTGCAAATGAAATCTCTTGTAATTGATATAATTACTGCTTTCAGATTGGGATTTTGCAGCCCCAACAACACTCTCTGTTTTTATTAGTTCTTTTATTTCTGAAAAGATGTCTGACAGTCCAAGATGAATAAGTGACTGTCAGACCAAAAATATGCTGTTGACATGCTCCGTATGTCAGCAGTGCCTCTTTACTGCTTTAAATTAAATAACCAGCAAAAATGTGCATAAACCTGCTCTAAATTCACATGTTGAATTTAGGCTTGTGATTAAATTTTCAAACTTTTAAATTGGGATAATATAATTGAGAGCATGCATGAAATGAATTCCTAAGGTTTTGAGCTATAAAAATTTAATGATGCGATCAGCTTATTGGGTAATAAATCTGCATGTTAGAAATTTTGATTGAATAAATTGTTAGAATTAAGCTTTGATTAAATTTGAGAATATTGTATGACATGAATCAACCCAACCTTGTGAGATTTGAGCCATGAGTCACTTTTACTTATTTATTTTTTTGACGTGTGAATCATTTTGATTAAAGGAAACTAGAACTTGCGATTGGGACCGATTCAAGACCATGCCATATCCCAGAAATCGAGCATATGATCGAGGCACCTAGAAACCCAAATTTTTGGCCTTATTTTGAATCCCAAACCAAAAACATTTTCCCTTTAGGATTAACCAATTTGAGCCTTAAGCCTAATTTTTCTTTGAAGCCTTCTATAATTATTCCTAGCCTTATAAAAAGACCAAGAAATTCAAACCCAAGTGTGCAAGAACAAATTCTATCAAGGCAGTAAATTTATGATCATCAATCCATATTAATCGGTATGTTATAAACCGATTCAAAAAAAAAATAATATAAATATTTTGTTGAGATCCATTCAACAGCAATAAATTGCAAACGACAAAGCAAATTAGACATAGTCTGATGTCATGCAATAGAAAAGAAAAGCAAAAGAAAGAAATAATGATGATCATAAATTTTTAAATAAAAATATGCCACGTTATGATAGAATAAATTCCTGCCACTTCTTAAGCCAATAATTTTCCTTTCCTACCAAATGTTACAACCGTATGCCCCATTACAACCCTTAAATAAGACCTCATGATCTCGATTTGAAGAAATGAGCCGGTGGCGAGTTGGTCTGATTGCAAGCTTATGGGATAATTTAATTAAAATTGATTATTGAGTGTTCACGATTAAACCCCAATTGAGAGTGAGTGAACCTTCCGATTCTCTTATATGTGAGGCTCTGTTTCATGAATTGTGATGTGTTCGTGTCATCCCTTAATTCTCATTTTCAATCTTTGCATCTTTCAAACATGATATTCATGAAGGGTTGATAATAATGTTTGATTTGTAGGCCCGATATAGTGAGCAAGTATCATTTTATTAAACACTGCAATCAAGGGAAGTTAATACTTGTAGTTTTTGATTATCTTATCCCAATCCAAAAAGAATGTGATTTATGAAGCCACGAAAATGAATTGAATATGTAGAGTCCGTGTTCTTAGGAACATTGACTCTGACTGCTCGGGGACGATCAGTATTAAATGTGAGGATGTTGATAATGGCCAGAAATGACCATTATTTTCAATTCATTTCCGTGTCTGAAACGGGCATTTGATCGCATTCCGGTCTTATATTAAATAAGAAAGTAGTGGAATTGGACTGATTTATGCATAATTGTAAAAATACTGAGCTGGTATGAAAAATGCATAAATATGTAATTTTACTACATATTTATGTTAGAAAAATCCAAAAACATGAGAAAAAGAAAAGAAAAAGGATGCAAAAAGATGGGCAAAAGAATAAACAAGCCCACAAAATACAAAAAGATGGAAAAAAAATAGAAAAGCCCACAAAAAGAATAACTTTGGCCCATCCGGCCCAGTCAGCTCTGTCTGGGAACACCTGTCGAGGAACCCTGGTCGAGGACCATGGTTCCGCGACACAGGAGAGGATAGCGACCAGCATACAACATGAGGAAGAAGACCAGTTTGGGAACCCCAGTCGAGGAACCCTGGTCGAGGACCATGGTTCCGCGACACGATCAAGCTCCGCGCCACCAAAACCTTGGAGGCCAAGCCACACCCCAGTCGAGGAACTCTTGTCGCGGTCCAGGCTTCCGCGACACGGACACGGATAAAGACACAAGACCCAGTCGAGAAGCCTTGCCACATGCAACCCAGTTCCGCGACAAAGTTGTGATGTGTGTGATGTCTTGAGACACAGTGGACCTCAGATCAAGCCCATGGGCCTAGGGTTCCACTCCTATAAATATGAGGAGACCCCCATGAGCTCAGGGTTAGACTTTCATTTTTCTTGAAGACAGATTGAAGGATTTCTCTCTAGGTAGTTCTTAGCTTAGTTTTATTTTTTTTTTGTATTATTTAATTCTTGCATTAGCTTAGCTTAGAGTAGTTTTATACTTCTGTTCTTTTCTTGAAATAGCTTAAGTAGCCACTGTTCACAGTTTCGTTTTGTTGTTAAGCTTGGTTTAGGGTTTGTATCATCCAAATGATGGGTATTCACAAACCCCATTTAATAATATGGGAAAATATTCACCAAATGTGTCCCAAATCATGAAATGGGTATCACACCCCATGGATTTTATGCTTTTATTTTCCTTTTTGGAGTCATTTTGACCCCATTTCCTATCATTATGCTTATTGTACTCTTTATGGATGGCATTCATGTACGTGTGTGATCAAACCCTAGATTAGGATGTTGCTCTATTTTAAATGCTGTTCTAGATAGGTTTATTTCTGTTCAAGCATGTTCTTGTTATTTTAAAATGTTGTTTGGGTGTTTTTGGCTTAGAATAGCTTTTTAATCCGAAATGGGGGGAGATCACACTTTTTGCATGCTCCTGTTCCACTTTACTTTTCTGACATGTGTCCTGAACACACCCAGGTCACTAACCACTTCTTGTCGCGGAACCGCGTTCAGCGACAAGGGGGCAGTTCAGCGACATGCGTGTCCAAGAACATGTGTTGTATAAAACTTTTAAAACCCCTGGTCGCAAACCAAACCTGTCGCGGACCCACGGTCCGTGACACAACCACTTGATTAGCGACCAAGGACCCAAATACTTATATTTTATTCTGGGAGGGCTCTGGTCGCGGAACCCCTTTCGCGGACCCATGTTCCACGACACACTTCATGATCCGTGACCAGGAATTATGCCCTTGTTGGATTTTCATACCTCGTGTCGCGGAACCCCTGTCGCGGACCCATGTTCCACGACACACTTCATGATCCGTGACCAGGAATTATGCCCTTGTTGGATTTTCATACCTCGTGTCGCGGAGCACCTGTCGCGGATCCATGGTCCGCGACACACTCCTTGTTCCACGACACGACAACCCTAATTTCCAAAATTTCTTTTCTTTTATTTCACACATATCTGTCCGCGACACAATTTCTGTTTCTCGACAGGCTTAGCATCTTTTTTTTTTGCCAAATTTTTATTCTCCATCTCATCCCATTAAGTAATTGAACCTTTATATCAATATTTTGAGGTTGAAATCCAATGATCTCAACCCATGATTAAATTGATATAAAGAACTTTGTTCAATTTCCATTAAAAGACTTTTCTATAAAATTAAACTCTAATGATCTAAGTATATAGTCCGGACTGTAATTAATTAATTAATTATGGGATGAGTGATTATTTAGACATGATGAGTAATTATGGATTTAATTACATACCCTTGCATGAGAAACCAATGTCTCTCATACAAGATGACCCAAAAATATTTTCTTTTATTTATTTTGTCTTTCCCGTGTTGTGTGAAACAGCTAGTAAGAGATATCACAGACTAATGTTGGCGGGTATTCCCACACGGATAAACTAGCTCGTGGTCTGTATATTAATTACTAGATGTTATTTTGCATGGTCCGGATAGTGGTCGGTGGAAGCCTTGGCGGTTCGTCCATCCGGGATTATAATAGCTGCTCAGCTGACTCCTATCCGGATACAGTTTTATTTTTCTTATCTTAATTTCAAACCCGAATCTCAAACTGTGCCAACACTAGACGACATAGGTCAATGTTGTTTAGTAATTAAGACAGCGAAAGAACATGTAGGTCTTTTCTCCGATTCACAGATAGTAAGGGTCTGAATGATAGCGACCACTGTCATTTAAGATTATTCTGCTGTCTAAAATCATCCCACCCAAATAATTAGGGAACTGGACCACAGATAACTGCGATCCAATTAACCCTAATTATTTTGTCAACTTTTTAGCCAAAATAAATTCTTCTCATCTCTGGCTATTTCATCTCTGTGTTTCAACTTCTGTCTAAACCCGCCTATTATTTTGGGTTATTTAATTTTACACTTCTCTATAAATTTATGCATGATATTATTATGTAGATACTGTGGTCAATATTATTTTGGGATCCTTCCCTTGGACATAGAAGTCGTGATTTTTAATCAGAAGTCTCACAATAAATTTCCAACAAAAATTCATTTATAAAATCCGGATCTAAGTAAAGGATAAATTCCACAGTTATGACTAATTCATGTCCGACTGGGGGTTCATTTTGGGAAATTAGAAGCAGAGTCAGCGATTATGTCTCACCTAGACTGAAAGGATCTGTATTTTAATTGAGAGTCTAGTACCTGTTTAGGGAATGATTTTCAAGGATCTATTATTTTCCAAAATTGCTATATGTTGGAAATCTTATATTAAATATTGCACTGACTCAGAGTCCACTTGGATTCAGATGAGGTGTAATAAATAATACTAGAAGAACAACATGTGGGCCTTGGTTATTTTCTAAGGTAGGGTTGAGTTCCTTTCAACTGCTATCCTCTTCTGCCAAAGCCTATTTTTGAGTCCTGAGTGAGTGCATCCGGAGCGAACTAATTTATTAGTTCGTTTCATTAGTTTGTATCTCATAACCACCCGGAAGGAAGTGAACACTGCGAGCGGTTCACCGAGATCCGAGAATTCTTGATCCACACCCAGTCAGTCTGACTGGGGGCTTTCTTTTGCTACCAGGGTCAGACTTTCAAAAACCTCCGAGTGATAGGATTTTAAATGCTTTCTTTACCGCTTTCTTTTACCGCTTTCTTTTAACTGCTTTCTCTAGAGGTCACTCGGTTGTATTGAGAGTTGCGTAACTGCTACTAGGACTGAGAGTTAAGGGATAGTTCAGATCTTGATTAGAATATTAGGGTGTGACATGGGGGAATGATAGCGGTACTTGCCACTTCAATAAATGATTTGTCAGGTGTTGCTTGTCCACCACAGATGAATAACATGCCACTACACGGCCGTGTAAGGGCAGTTGTAAGTCTGTGGTATCTTAGATTTTGCTGTCTTAAGAGCATGTAAACTCTTACTGTAAGTACCTGTCTGTTAAAAGGGAACATGGTATAGAGAGCATGAGAGTTAGCTAACTGATGGATTATCCTAAGCTAAGACTTGCGTAACAAAATGGAAGTTTAATTGTGTTTCATCTGAATCTTGTCCAATCTTTATTCTTTTCTTCCTGTCCATTTTGTCTCATTTTAAATCTGCTTTCTTAGGATAATTTTAACCGCTTTCTTAGAATAATTTTATTGCTTTCTTAGATTCAATTTAATTTGCTTTCTAGAATAGTTTTATCAGCTTTGTTTAATCGCTTTCATAGCTTAGATTTAAATTGTGTCAAGTAGTTGATAGTCAAAACACAAACTTGAATTGAGTAACCGAGTGGAAAATCTTAGTAAACGACGTGGGCCCTGCTTCTATCGCACATCCTCCAGTGAACGATCCGGTCTTACTATAAATTACTGCAATTTTTGACACCGTGCGCTTTCGGGCCACAGTTTCTTAACACGAGTAATAAAAACATGACAACCTATAAATATATCCCTAATCACAACTCCGCTATCATAAATTGGTTTCATTAAATAAAATTGAAAACCAGGATTATTGTTTTTCAGAAAATACTCATTTAAAAGTTTCATGGCAGAGGATCTTCATGACGCGAAACTATGATAAATTTCATGATGACTACGGCCGGGGACCTTCAGTGTGACAGACTGAAGGTCAGGATTAAACTATCTATCCCGGCTACACCGTGAAAATTGTCAAAAGTTTCATGCCAGGGAGGATCATTGCGCCATTTGAAATCAAGTTTCCCACATGAATAATAAAAAGTGGAATATATCCTTAAACCCCTTCCCGTGAATCATAACTCTTTTCATTCAAAATTTAACCTGGGATATTTTAGAAAATACTCGTGTGATGAAATTGTCAAAAGTTTCAGTGTTGCGTTAGCGTCTTCTTCATTTGGCTCACTGCAATCAATGGTAATATGATTGACGGATTCAAAGGTGTTTGTTTGATCATCTTTGTCATGCTTTGTGAAGACGATAGTTCGTTTCTTGAGCCTCAACCATCCGTCGGATGAGACGGACCATTCAACTTGACGTTTCATACGGGAAGGTACCGTGCTTCTCACATCGTTGCCGTAGTTCGGGTCGTCCAATATTCCTTGCTTTACTAGAGACCGCTCTTCGCTTGCCGGTGCTTTGTTTTGTGATTGGCGTTTTGTAGAACCTAGCCTTTTGAAGACGGATTTTGCAGAGTCTTCTTTGGCAACAGCCCCGAGTCTATCGAAAACACTTGGCTTCACTTCTTCGTTTGCTCCAAGCCGGCGGAAGACGGATTCTTTGCGTTCGGCCGTCTCCGTTGACCCAAGTCTATCGTAGACACTCCGTTTTGGCTCTCCTTTTGACGGACTACCGATGCGATCAAATGCTGACTTTCGTGCAGGTTGGTCCTTTGGGGCATGATCCTCTTGATTTGCTTCTTCGGTGATGTAATTGGCCGTAGCTCGTTTTATGATGATACGAACCGGTGCCTTCACTGTTTGTTCAGCTTTGACGAATATGGGTGCCTTCGACGCTTGGGGCGCCGTGTCGAATTCCGCAACATACCCAAGTCCACTCTGGTCACCTTTTCTCCGATTGTTGTCTGGGAGCTTTCCCAACTGCGATGGCTCATTTGGGTTGAAGCCAGACTTGGTGAGCAACTTGAATGCCTTCGGACCGAATTCTTTGTCATTCTTCAGTCGACGTGCCTCACTGCCTTTGAGTTGAATCTTCAACACTTTCTGTGATGTGCCGGGATCAATGGGCGTTAGCGGAAGTGTAAGTCCTTCGAATGCTTCTTCCAAGATGGATTTTCCTTTGTCTTCACGGGTTGGTTGACTTTCTTTACGTTCTTCTTCCTCCAACGAAGGTGCCTTAGCTTTGGACGCCTCAAGGTAGTACTTAGCATCCCCATAATAAGACTCGGCCACCGCAAATGGTTTGTCATTGGCGATAACTCATTTGACGATGCCGTTGTGCACGTACTTGTAGTATTGGTGCCATGTTGAAGGGACGACGCCGTTCTCGTGGATCCATGTCCGACCAAGAAGCATGTTGTATGATGTCCTTGCGTCAATGACGTGGAAGTACGTGCTTGCAGCCATGTCATCAATTTGCAGCCGGACTCGGATTGCACCAAGGGATTTTTGCCCCCCTTGGTTGAAGCCTTGTATCAACATTTTGCTATTGGATAGTTCTTCATCCGAGATGCTCAATTCCTTCAGGGTGTGAAGTGGCATGATGTTGACGGCAGAACCTCCATCTATCAGGATGCGGTTTACTCGCTTGTTGTCTACGTATCCGACGACGAACAATGGTCGGTTGTCAGCTTTCGAATTTTCCAGCTCCATCGGCATGTCGTCGTCATTGAACGTGATGGAAAGCATGCACTCACTGAGATGCGAACGATCGTTAACTTGCTCAGGGTGGTTTTGGTTTGACGTACTCCCGGCCTCGAAGACGGTGTTGTACGTCGTGGACTTGTCGGGAACTTTGATCTCGATCGATCCAACTTGGATGGAAATAGTGTTGGCCGTCTCTGCTTCGTCTGCCAAGGTGATTTTGCCTTGTTTGACGAGATCCATGACTTTGTCTTTGAAAACGAAACAGTCTTGGATCGCGTGGCTCACTCGACGGTGGTACTTGCAGTATAGTGGGTCGTTGGTCATCCCCGTTTGCTCGGGACGTTTCATCCTTGGTAGCTTGATGAGGTTTTCTTTCATCAAGTCATCGAAGATGCCCGGTAAGTCGGAGTCAATGAATGGGTACGTCTTAGCCCGTCTATCTTCCAACAACGACCTTTGACGTTGAGCTTGTGGTGGCTTCGGCTTGTCGCTTGTCACCGGCTCCTTCCCACGTACCTTTACGAAAGTGGCGCTTGTAACCATCGCATCATTTGTTGGCGGCTTTGACGGTGGTTCACCTCTCTTCTCCCATTCGACTCGATTGTTTGCACGAGTTTGTTGAACGGGCGGACCATAGGCTCCACTTGACGCCAAGCTTAGCTCCATGTCGTGAGCACGGGTTGCAAGCTCTTCGAACGTCCGGGGACGAATGCCTTGCAGGATGTATCGTAGACCCCATTGCATGCCTTGGATGCACATCTCAATTGCCGATGTCTCAGACAAACGATCCTTGCAGTTGAGGCTTAGGCTCCTCCAGCGGTTGATGTAGTCAATCACTGGCTTGCTCTTCGATTGTTGCGTGTTCGTCAATTCTATCTGCTGACAGTACGTCGTGTGCTGTAAAAACGGTTCAGAAACTCTTGCTCAAGTTGATTCCAGCTGTCGATGCTGCCTTGTTCCAAGTCAGTATACCATTCGAACGCATTCCCCTTTAGTGAACGAATGAACTGCTTGACGAGCTGATCTCCAAACGTACCCGCTTCGTTGCATGTTTCTACGAAATGGGCGATATGTTGCTTGGGATTCCCTTTGCCGTCGAACTGTTGGAACTTGGGCGGTTGATAGCCCGCTGGCATCCTCAATGAGTCGATGCGGGCGCTGTATGGCTTGAGATACGTCAAGGAGGATTTTGATCCTGCCGAGACCTCTTCCTTTAGCGTTCCCGTGATGAACTCTTTCAGTTGATCAGCCGAGATGAAGCCGTCAGGAGTGACTTGGACGTCAGCGGTTGCTTTTCCTTTTGCCGAAGCGCCTTGCCGGGAAGTCTCTCCATCGTCGCGGATCTCTACGGGCTTGTTCACTGCTTGGCCGCCGTTAGAGCCATCCAGTCTGTTCATCATTTGCTCCATGCGTGCATCTTGCAACTCGGATCTCTTCGCAAGCATTTCCACGATCTTTGTCAGGTTGGCCATTTGCTCTTCAAGAGTGCTGGCTTGGGTTGTCATTGCAGCAGCATGACGCAGGGCGGATGTCTCTTCTTGATCTCCCCGCGGGCTTGACAACGGCGTGGAAGATCCCGATCTATGGTCGTTTTCTTCTTCCAGCAGCGGCATATCCGCATCAACTTCTTTTCCGCGCGCAGCATCGGCGGCCTCCATTGCTTTCTTCATGTTCCTTGTGGTGACATTGGGCATAGCGGCACCGGATGTTGAAGAGTTGCTCTTGGAGGTGTTCCTTGAAGCCATTGGATTTCGTTGACGACGTCTGGAGGAGATGAAAGGCAGAAGTGTCCCACTGGGCGTGCCAAAATCTGTAGGTGCAAAAAATGCGTAGACAGAAACTGCAAAATACTTTTATTAATTCCACAATAAAATCGTCTACAAATTACAGAGAAATTTTAATATCAAAGGATATATAGAAAATCAAACAATATGGGTTCGACTTCTGGTACTCCTTTGATTCCTCCAACTTTGAAGACGTCGAGATGCTTTTATGCTTCTTCTCCAGCTTCTCAGAATTTCTACAGCGTTTTGTTGCTGTAGGATCTCAAGTGTATGAGTCTTGAGAATGAGTAGACGTGTATGAGTCGTCTCTCTATGTGTCCGAGTTTATGAGTCTCAGAGTATGACTGTTTAGAGGTTGCAGAAGTGTATTTGATTCTTCTTCGCCTCTTTAATATTTCTGCAGCGTTTTGTTGCTGTAGAATCTCAAGTATATGAGTCTTGAGAGCGAGTAGTGTATGGAGACCTCTCTCTGGAAGTCCAGAAGTAACCCTAATGTGTGCAGGGACACCTCTATTTATAGAGGAAAAATGGTGGATGGTGGGCCATTTTAATGGGCTGGTCCAATCCCCGTATCCATCGGGTCATGAAGCATGTGGGCCTTTCATCTGGGCTTGTGCACATTAACTAATTTCCATGGACTGGCCTGCTTCGAGTGTCCATTGGATCATCGGCTTGTGGGTCTTTCAATTGGACTTATCCACATCAATTAATTTTCATGGGCTGGCTTGAGTCAAGTGTCCATTGGCCATGAAGCTTGTGGGTCTTTCATTTGAACTTGTCCACATTGGCCCAATCATAGGTCCATTTGAATTATTAATACAAATAGCCCAATAAATATTAATAATTATTTCAAACATTTAATTTATTTAAAATGCTTAAAAATAATTAAATTAATATTTAAAATTACACGTGTCGCATTTTCAGTGGCGAATAAATTTCACGTGTTTACAGGTATAATTGTACTTTGCTATTTCCTTATTTTACAAATTCCATTTGTTTTACGTCATGTACTGAATGTGAACTTTCATTTCCTGCTATGGGGTTGGAGTGGGTAGTATATTGCTACGGGTACTGTCCAACAAGTTCAGAGGGATGAGTGAGTTTTTATAATAAAAACCCCTTTTTTTAAACGTACTCCAAACACCCTCGAAAACACACTTAGCATTAATAATTACTAATAAATAAATAAATAAAACCAAGAAAAATGGAGTGCATTGTCCGCCCATTTCCCTGCTCTCAAAACCTTAAAAAAAAGGGGTGGCGGCGGCAAAGGCACTCTTGAGTCTTCTCCCCTCTCTTGTGCTTACGGACGGTGGAGAGCTTACGAGCCTAGATCTAGAAGCTAGCAGGCAAGACCGGCGGCGGCTAGAACAGGTGACGAAGGGACAACCTCGTGTACGACCGCCGAATCGTTCCGTGATCCGGAACAAACGTTTCGTCCAGAGATCTGTTTGGCATTCCTGGTAACTGTGAATTCTTTTTAATGGTTCCGGTGCAATTTCTGTGTGAAAACATGAACATAATTACGAGAACAATTAGGGCTTCGCAGAGAGGAAGTTCTGGGGATATAATAAATTTATGATTTATTCACCTTGATTTATTTTACTATTATGAATGATTTGATGATATTTTGATGGGTATTGGTGTTGGTAATGAATTGGTTGCAGGATTTTTCACAAACCCAATGGACCCTGACAGCAAGCGAATTTGGACAGGCTGTACTACTGATCGGCTCAGCAATCTTCCTTGCAATGTCATCGGACAAATTCTTGGTCTCTTGCCCATGAAAGATGCTGCAAGGACCAGTGTGTTATCGAAGAAGTGGAAGGATTCGTGGTTAACAATTCCCTATCTTGTGTTTGATGAAGGCAGCAGTGAGTCTAACATTTATCATGTGTTGCTACTTCACAAAGAACCCATTGTCAAGTTCACGATTAGATATGCCAACATAGAGACCCAAACAGCTCTCTACCACTGGTTCAATTTCCTGTCAAAACATAAGATCGAGGAGTTGACGATTATACCACCAATATATTTTGATCCTGTTTTAGTGATGCCTTGCCATTTGTTTAGTTTTCACCACCTCAAACACTTGTCTCTACAGTATGTTGTGGTCGACGTTCCGTTATCGACTTACAATGGGTTTAGTAACCTTACTAGCATCGATTTTGAGGATGTCTTCATTGAAGTGGAAGAGTTGCAAAGGC
The DNA here is from genome assembly GCA_030278955.1 of Hygrophila difformis. Taxonomy (NCBI): domain Eukaryota; kingdom Viridiplantae; phylum Streptophyta; class Magnoliopsida; order Lamiales; family Acanthaceae; genus Hygrophila; species Hygrophila difformis. The sequence continues at coordinate 66,704,812 of JAOANR010000001.1, forward strand.
TGATTCAGAAATGTCCGAAACTTGAGTCCTTGAGCTTAGTTGACAATGCTGATTTCATAGACTCGATTTTGCATATCAGTACTCATTTAAAGTCCTTTCGATTCCAGTTTGAGGGCGTGGTTGATTTTGCATATATCTGTTCAAACCCTCACCTTGAGGATGTATCGTTTTTTTATTTGAACACCGGGATGGTTATTGATGGCACAGAATTGGATTATGCGATCAAGTTTTTCAGTCATCTATCACTGATTAAGAAACTGGAAGTGAATGGATACTTTCTCCAGGTACAGAATATTAATGTTGTGATGTTTTCAAATTAATGATCTTTACAAGGTTCAAACTGATCTCTGTATTTTTCGTTTCACTCTTATGTGTTTTTAATGTAAGGTCTTTGGTGGAAGTGAACTGTTGAAGCTTCCTCAGGACCTTAACCATCTGAAAGATATTCAATTAAGAGAAATTTGTTTAGATAGTGTGAGTAATCTCAAATCTGCCCTTTGCTTGATTCGAAGCTCCCCTAATTTGAGAACTCTAGTGATTGAAGTAAGTGGTTGCTCTCAGGGCTTTCGTCTATATGTTCATGTATTTCCTTATCTAATGTACTGAAATCACCATTGTGGTCCTTATTACAGTCGGATTCTAAAACTCGTTATGCGAGATCTCGGGTCCACAAGGTCGAGGATGCTGCCCTTCAATATCTCAAGGATGAACAGAAATTGACACTACCTCTTAGTAGCAGCCTGGAACAAGTAAAGTTTTGTAGCATCTCTGGGAACACACACGAAATGGAATTTGTGAAGCTGCTTTTATTGGGTTCAAAGAAACTTGGAAAACTTAGAATCGATTATATCTGTTGTAAGAATGAATTGTCTATTGTAAAGAAGTTGGCGAGCTTCCCTCGAGCATCATCACAAGCAGTAATCTTAATTGGCCCTGAATATATAGGCATGTAACTCACCTGGGCTTGTTTCCCTTCCAAATTTGGTTTTCCTGTGAAACTATGTGATCGTTACATTATTCAATTCAGTCATTTGGACTAATGTTTTTCATCTGTGTTATATTCCTAAGTATGTATAGAAATTTACCTAATTTACATACAATAGCTCCATAATGGAATGTAAAGTTATGACATGGTATTTTGAGAACTTGAGATGTGATCTGGAGCTTTGAAGTCTTTTGAATTCTGAATTTTTTTTAATAACCTTTGGTCTTTCAATTTCATCCGATCTCACATTCAAAATTGGTTTATGAAACAACTTGATGAGGTACATTATGAAGTATATTACATAGTAACAAGGTTGTACATATATAAGGCAATTGAAGACATATATAAGGACATTGAAGACCAAGATCTTAATTTGATGAATGGTCTTAATCGAGGACTTGATTATCATGTCGTAACAATATGTCATCAATGAGTGATTCGGTGTTCAACTTCCCTAGGGCCAAAACTACTACTAATTACGAAAATTTGAATGAAATTCGAGATGAAAAGTGCTTTATACCTCCAAAATCCGGAAAGCAGACTCATTGCACTCATGCAACTGCAAGCCTTTGAGAATGTGAATGTCCATGGACCCAATATGGCTACATGACACCGTTTAAATTTTTAAGATAAAAATACATGAATTTTATGGCATTCCTATAAGGCTATAACATCCCATTAATTTTAAAAGTCTATGACAAACCTACGAATTTTAAGTTGTGGGAACATAATATCGTGCGAATCTACAAGTAGGAGCACGATTTTAATAACCATTTTAAATACTACTCCATATTTTAGCAAGTTATCCAATGTACTTTATTAGTAATTTTTACATAATAATGAAAATAGAATATTTATTTTTTCGGAGAAAATGGAGGGCCGAAGCCGGTTTTATATAAATAAAAAAAAATGCTCAGAACATACGAGAACAAACACATAAGGAAGAAATCTAAAAGGTCAAAGCAGCCCAAAGAAGTTGGGCCCGATCAGATCCACACTCTCAAAACCTATGGCCCAAGGCCAACAAAGCCAAGAGGCCAACAAAGAGATCCTGAAACCATTCCTACACGGCAAGAAGAACCCTACAGATTCAGAATACAGAGTGCTACCCAGAGGAGTCTGCAATCCAACGCCAATACAAGTCCAAAGTCAATAGCAGAAACTCACCCTTGTCGATCCTGAGGAAACTCCCGGCCGAGCAGATATCCCGAGCAATTACTCGCCGCGAAAGCTTTCACCTATCACCCGGGATCCTCGCCCAATGCGCTCTGTTCTTCCTAAATGGGTTTGTTCGAGGTGGGTTCTCATGGAGGCAAGCTAATCGCACGCTCCCTAGAATCCTTTGGCGAACGGTCAGAGGGGCAAGGATTGTGATCCGGAGGTCTACCCCGAGTGCCTCTTGTTCCCTTGGCCCTTTTACTGGCATGGGTAGAAGGATCTATTACTCTGTTGTAGAAATCGGGTTAGTTTCCACCAAAATTATACCCGAATAATAGAGCTATTAATTAAACAATAAAGAGAACACAAGGATTTAACGAGGTTCGGCAAAAATTTGCCTACGTCCTCCGGGCCCCACCGAATTATTATTTCACTATGAGGGAGAAATATTACAAAAGGATTTTGGAAATAATTTCCTGACAGACAAAACCCACTCGACAAGGGGAGACTAACAAAAGCCTAAAAAAATACACTAGCACACAAGGCAATTAATGCCTTGAAATCAGGCTCTCTCTCACACAAGCACTGGTTTTGCTCTCTCTGCTGGGATGCTTTCTTTTGCAAGCTTGGCCATCTATTTATAGGCAATGGGGAGCAGTTATTTCAACAATTCAGAGCTGCAATAGGAATAGTCGGCAGCGCTGCAATATGAATAGTTATCAACTATTTCACCTACCCCTAATTATTGTTGGACGGACCACTTTCACAAATCTCCACCTTGGTGCGTCCCAACTTCCAATCATAGTGTCTCCTTCGATGTTCTCTCATCACGAAATTCGGCAGGACCTCCAAGTGCGCTTTTCAGCGCCAGCTTCAATATCTTGAGACATTAATCAAGTTCAAACAATGTTCGAACTTGATACCTGTTACAGCCTTCGTCAACATGTCTGCAGGATTCTCGGTGGTCTTCATCTTTTGTACCTTGACTCCACCTTCTTTAATTATTTTCCGCACAAAATGATACCGCACGTCGATATGCTTCGTTCTAGCATGATATGCCTGGTTCTTTGCTAGATGAATGGCACTTTGACTGTCACAAAACACTGTTACATGTTTCTGACCAACTCCTAAGTCATTCAGCAATCCCTGTAACCAAATGGCTTCCTTAACAGCTTCTGTAATGGCCATGTATTCTGCCTCCGTTGTTGACAAAGCAACGGTTGACTGTAAGGTAGACTTCCAACTAACTGGTGCGTTTGCAATAGTAAATACGTATCCAGTAGTTGATCGACGTTTATCCAGATCTCCTGCATAATCTGAATCACAGTACCCAACTATATGTTGACCAGTAACATTAGTCTTCTCAAATATCAACCCAATATCTAAGGTTTTCAAGATATACTTTAGAATCCATTTCACAGCTTGCCAATGATCTTTACCAGGATCATGCATATAACTGCTCACTACTCCAACTGCATGTGAAATCTCAGGCCTTGTACACACCATTGCATACATCAAGCTACCCACCGCATTTGAATAAGGAACCTTTGACATGTATTCTCGTTCCTCTTTCGTCTTCGGGCATTGTGAAGCACTAAGTTTGAAATGAGGAGCAAACGGTGTACTTACAGGTTTGGTTTTGTTCGTCATGCCAAACCGCTGCAATACTTTCTTCAGATATTGCTTCTGAGTCAAACTCAGAGTGCCCCTCTTCCTGTCTCTTGTTATTTCCATACCGAGAATTTTCTTTGCTTCACCAAGATCCTTCATTTCAAACTCCTTGCTGAGTTGGGACTTTAACCTGTTTATCTCTTCTCTATGTTTCGAAGCAATTAACATGTCATCTACATATAGAAGAAGATAAATGAAGGATCCATCATGTAGCTTACGGAAATATACGCAATGATCAAAACTGCTTCTGGTGTACTTCTGGCCAATCATAAATTGATCAAATCGCTTATACCATTGCCTTGGTGATTGTTTCAATCCATAAAGCGATTTGTTCAACTTGCAAACCCAATCTTCTTTTCCAGCAACTTCAAATCCTTTTGGTTGGGTCATGTAGATTTCCTCCTCCAAATCACCATGTAAGAATGTCGTCTTTACATCCATTTGAACTAGTTCCAAATCAAGCTGCGCTACCAAGGCCAACAAAATACGAATAGAGGAATGTTCTACAACAGGAGAAAATACCTCATTGTAATCAATTCCCTCCTTTTGAGCATAGCCTTTAGCTACCAATCTTGCCTTGTAGCGAACGTCATTCTTTTCTGGAAATCCCTCTTTCTGAGCATAGACCCACTTGCAACCAATTGCCTTCTTTCCCTCTGGGAGTTTAGCTAGCTTCCACGTGTGATTTGCTTCAAGGGAATGCATTTCCTCGTCCATGGCTTTCTTCCAATTTTCTTTTTCCGGACTAATTCTTGCATCAAGAAAAGTTTGTGGTATACATTCTTCAATAACAGGAAGTGCATAGGCCAACATGTTTTCGAATCGAGCAGGTCTCCGAGTTTCTCTTCTTGGCCTCCTCATTGCAATTGCTAAATCTTGTTGCTCCTGAGGTTCTTGGGTTAAAACCTCACTTTCTCTGGGCTCTTCTTCGGTACTTGGACCATCGTCTTCTATTGGTTGACCATCTACCTCTCTGGTTGTAGATGTCTGAAACTCCACCTGTTGAGGATAATGCTCCACCTGCTGAGGAGTACTATCCGGCTGCTGCTTGGTTACCTGCTTCAACATTATCGATTCGTTGAATGTAACATCTCTGCTAAAGATCACCCTTTTCATCTCCGGGCACCATAGGCGATATCCTTTTACTCCAGAAGATATCCCTACGAAAACAGCTTTTCTCGCCCTCGGATCCAGCTTTGATTCTTTCACGTGATAATATGCAGCGGAACCGAACACACGTAAAGAATCATAATCATTTGCAGGTTTGCCAAACCATGCCTCCAAAGGTGTCTTGCCTTTAAGTGCAGCTGATGGTAGTCGATTGATTAGATGGCTCGCATATGTCACCGCTTCAGCCCAGAACTGCTTGCCCAAATTAGCATTGGACAACATACACCGAACTTTCTCCAACAAGGTTCGGTTCATCCGTTTAGCCACCCCATTCTGTTGTGGCGTGTCCCGCACAGTGAAATGTCGGGAAATACCTTCCTTTTTGCACAAATCGAAAAAAAGGGTCATTTCGATATTCTGTGCCATTATCAGATCGAAGCACTTTAATCTTCCTCCCGGTCTGGTTCTCCATCATTTTCTTCCAAGCGAGGAATTTCCCGAATGCTTCATTTTTTGTTCGCATGGGATACACCCATACTCTCCGGGAAAAGTCATCAACAAACGTTACAAAATAGTGGTTTCCTCCCAGAGAAGCCGTCTTGGTAGGTCCCCACACATCTGAGTGAATGTAATCCATATTGCCTTTAGTGTTATGGATTTCTGTTCCGAACTTCACCCGCGTTTGCTTTCCCAGAACACACTGCTCGCAAAATTCAAGTTTGCAAATCTTTGCACCCTTTAATAATCCCTGCTTTGCCCGAGTCTGCAAGGATTTTTCCCCAGCATGCCCAAGCCTTATATGCCATAGCTTGGTCATCTCCTCTTCCTTGTTTGCTTCTGATACTGCTGCTGCAATGCCAATCACTGTATTGCCCTGGAAGTGATATAAGTTATTTTTCCTTATACCTTTCATGACGACAAGTGCTCCCGAGATTACTTTCATAATCCCATTCTGAATGCTGATGGAGTGGCCTTTAGCTTCCAAGACTCCCACAGATATGAGATTCTTAGCAAATTTCGGTATGTACCGAACTTCCATCAGCACCTTGGTTGTTCCATCGTGGTTCTTCAGATATACTGAGCCAACTCCAGCTATCTGGTAATATCCGTTGTTGGCTAGGTAGACAACTCCACCGTCAACACTTTCAAAGTTGACAAACCACTCCTTCCTAGAACACATGTGGAATGAGCATCCTGAGTCTAGCAACCAGTTGTCAGTGCACGTCGTTACCGATGAGACACAAGCTAAAGAATACTCTGTCTCATCACTATCAGCAACACAAGCCTCTGCTACTGCTTTCCCCTTTTTCTTTTGCAGCTTAGGACAATCTTTCTTCCAATGTCCTTTCTCGTGACAAAAGATACATTCATCTTTTGACACTCTGCCTCTTGACTGGGATCTCCCTCTTCTGTCCGGCTTGTACTTGTGGCTACGGCCCCGAACGGTATGAGCTTCACCAGTTGAACTCCTGTGTTCTAACTTATCCTTCTTTCTGATCTCGTTAGAATATAAGGCAGTGGTAACTTCTTTAAAGGAAATTGTTTCCTTTCCAGTCAGCATACTAACAATTATATGCTCGTATTCATCGGGGAGCGAAGCTAACAGTATCAGCGCCTTGTCAACGTCATCTATCTTCTCGTCGAGATTCAATAAATCAGTGACCAAAGAATCGAATCTTGTTATGTGTTCATTCATCGTGGTACCGGGCAAATACTGGAATCGATACAGCTTCGTCTTCATGTAGAGCTTGTTCTCTGTGCTCTTTCTCATGAATTTATCCTCCAGTTCTTTCCACAGTCTGTGCGCCATCGTCTCTCTCATAAGCGGATACTTCTGCTCCTTTGAGAGACGTAGCCGAATTGTACCACACGCAAGGCGGTTGATCCTCGTCCAGTGTTTATCATCAACACCATCAGGTTTGGTTTCTTCAAGTGCCCCATCCAGCTCCTGCTGGTACAAGATGTCCAACACCTCGCACTGCCACATACCAAAATTATTGGTACCGTCGAATTTTTCAACGTCAAATTTGGCATTTGAAACCATCGTCCGTGATGACGATGTTACCAACGGCTTCGAATCTGAAGTTAACGTTTCACCGGACCTATCCGTCATTTCTGCTTCAAAATTTAATTAATAGCTCACAAACGGTAGCTCAACCGAGATGCGTTTCTGATGTGGAAGATCAGCTTAGCTGCGACCACAGAGCATACTATGCAACCAAGACTATTAATTAAACAATAAAGAGAACACAAGGATTTAACAAGGTTCGGCAAAAAATTGCCTACGTCCTCCAGGCCCCACCGAATTATTATTTCACTATGAGGGAGAAATATTACAAAAGGATTTTGGAATAATTTCCTGACAGACAAAACCCACTCGACAAGGGGAGACTAACAAAAGCCTAAAAAAATACACTAGCACACAAGGCAATTAATGCCTTGAAATCAGGCTCTCTCTCACACAAGCACTGGTTTTGCTCTCTCTGCTGGGATGCTTTCTTTTGCAAGCTTGGCCGTCTATTTATAGGCAATGGGGAGCAGCTATTTCAACAATTCAGAGCTGCAATAGGAATAGTCGTCAGCGTTGCAATATGAATAGTTATCAACTATTTCACCTACCCCTAATTATTGTTGGACGGACCACTTTCACATACTCTCACGACTGTATGGTGTCCTGGGGAAGTGAAGATGGGAGCTTTTGTGCCCAGGCTCCGGATGCTTGACGAATCCAGGATGGAGAGTGGTCGGAGGCATAAGGGCTATCTAGTCCTTTTTCTTGAAAATAGAATATTTATTTTAATGGTACAAGATATATGAATTTAAAAATAAAAATTGCATATTAAAAAGATTTTTTATTTTTTTCCACCAAGCATAGTTAGCTCGATTAGTAGTATTAATTAGGCTATTATGACATAAGTATAAAGATATCGGTTAGAAGTCGTGTATGCAGATTTTTTTTTATTTTTTTTTTTCAATAGGCAGCACTTCAATGCACCCCATTTTTCTTTTCAAATAAATTTATTAGAATGATTTATTGGAAGTGTGGTTATGTGACTATGTCATTGGGATACTGCATTCACATTAAATTGTGTCATTGGAATACGCTTTCACATTCACTGATGGAGCTTGAAGGTCTGAAAGGTTTATACAATCTTATCTAAGCTTACTTAAATATTAGTAATATATTCCCAGTAATACGAGCGATTACTCTTACCCGTAACAAAGTATTTCCTTTTATAATCTTCACTCGGGTAAAGTTTTCTCCGGCGACACGATTCACTACGAATTCCATGTGTCGGTATCTCTTTTTAATTTGTGCACTTTATTCTCTACTGTAATTGCTATTGATGTTTAATATGAAAGTTGAATTCTTTTTTATGGTTCCGGTGCAATTTCTTTGGTGTGAAATCATTGTTGAGTCAAGGTTTTGTTGGAAGTTCAAAGTCGATGATCGAACTCTGTGGATGAACCTCCTGAGCGGCAGTCTTCATGTGCGACGTGGAATATTTGGAAAGACTTGCTTCAGCCCCAACGACTCTTTTCCTAATCTGGGGAGATTATTTACTAACATTTTATTTGCAGAACCCCTCCTCCAGATTAGTGAAACAAGAGTTTGAATGTGTGAGTAACGGACACTGTCAGAATCCAACGGCTAGTTGCAGGTTACCGTTCCAGTTTTGAGCCTCTTGGTGAAAAGAGAATTTCAGGGGATTGGAAGCTAACTTCTCATTATTACAATCTTTGGAAACTCTTACAAGCTTTTGGAATCACCTTTGTGAGAAACCCAATCGATTAGCAGCCCCCTGTTTTTTGAATCTATCTGTTGCTGCTAAATCGACAAGCCTTGGACTCTTCTCTGATTGATTACAAGTTGTTAAACTATTTGAGGAGATCGCCAAAGGCTTCACAGGAGATAAGCTTACATCATTCATATCATCTTGTTCCAGAGAAGTGATTCACAGACTTCTTCAGGGGAAACTCAAGGCAGGAGCTTTGGGGAGTTGAAAGAGATGGGAAACCTATACCAGGACTTGGGAGAGCTCCTGGTTCCAACAACTATCCGCCTGGAGATTAGGGTGAAGTCATTCTCTTTATTTTACTAGTGTGTGTGGTTGTACACCATCGTTGAAACACATAGTAAAATAACCTCCTGGATTGGTATCCCCCAGACGTAGGCCTAAGGCCGAACTGGGTCAACAATTTCTTGTCTCATTGATTTACTTTATGCTTTATATTCTTTCCGCTGTGCATATGTTATACTATGGTTTATTAAACTGTTGAATATTGGTTGAGTTCATTGTGTATCAGTGAACCTTGGCATAGAGTGTCTGTCTTGCTTCCCCGTGGACCTAACAATTGGTATCAGAGCCACACTCTTTCGGGAGAGATCCAAACAGCAAGATGAATGAAGGATGGTCATTAAACATGCCCCCACTGCTCGATGGGAAAAACTTTTCCTTCTGGAAGAACAGGATACGCTCCTTTTTGATGTCAGTCGATGATAGGGCTTGGGATGCAGTGCTCACAAAGTATGAACCCCCTTCGGTGACTGTTGATGGCGTTGCCAAGCCTAAAGACAAAAAGAAATGGACGGCAGGGGATAGGATCAACTGTAACATGAACTCCAAGGCACTACATGCTATCTTCAGTGCAGTGACCGAGGACCAATATAGCCTCATCTCTGCCTGTACCACGGCCTATGAAGCATGGGAGATACTGGTAAACTCTCATGAAGGTTCGGCTCCTGTTAGAACTTCTAAAATTATTTCAATTGATGATCAATTTTATAAACTTGTTATGGATGAATATGAGTCTATCAATAGTTATTTTAGTAGAATCCGTACTCTAACCAACTAGGCTCAACAGCTTGGTAAGACCTACTCCTCCCAGGAGATAGTTCGAAAAATTGTAGGTACTCTTCCTGAGAGATTCAATGCCAAAATTGCTGCTCTTGAATTGCAAGAAAACTATGTCAACATATCTGTTGATGAGTTGATGGGGATCTTACAGTCTTGTGAGATGGACCACTACAAGAACTTCACACGTAAAATTGTGGCGTTCAAGCTGGAGTCCAAACCTCAGATCGAACCTTCAGAGGAGTCGAGTTCAGATGATGATGATGATGAGGAGGACTTGGTTAAGCTCTCACAACGCATTGCCAGGATTCTTAGGGATAAGAAGTCCAAACTATTTGGGAACAAGAATGAAGAGAGCTCATCTATGAGAAGATCAGATGATGCCAAGAAGACTTACTATGCTACATTTAGCGATGAAAAGAACTCAAGGTCCAGTGATAGTGATGATGCAACTGGAGTAGTTTTTGCTGGAACATGGGACTCAGATTCTGAGTCAGATTCTGAATCGGACAACATTGGTAACCTTCCTATTTGTATCACTTCTGTAAATTGTCAAAATGGTTCTTCTTCTAATTCTGACAGGAAAGGAGACGAGAGGTTCGAAGCACTCAATGATCAATATAATGAGATATATAACAAGCTGGAAGATAAGGAAGAAGAATTCAGGAGATTGCAAAGTGAATTTGAGGATCTCAAAGTGAAATATTTTGCTCAAAGGGAAGAGTTAACAGATGCCTGCAATGAAAGAGATAAGCTGAGCAATCTTGTAAACATCTTGGAGCCAAGTTCAATGGAGTTGTCCAACAAAAGAAATAAACTTGCCGAACAGGTTCACGAGCTCACAGTTGCTAATGGAGAACTCACTGAACAGGTCAATGCCTTGTCAAATCAAAAGACTGAACTCGAAGAACATGTATCCACACTTACTGAACAGGTTCAAGTGTTGAAAGCCAAAGTGTCCAGCTCAGAAGAATTGGCCAGCAAGTTGAACCAAGGAAAAGATGTTCTTGAGGAAATCATTTCATCTACTAGAGCTCATGGTGACAGACGTGGAATTGGTTATACAAAGGAATGCTCCAGCTCTACTCAAAGGCTTTTTGTTAAAGAAGGAACCATTCCTAAGGAGATTCCAGTGAGAAGCACAAAGGAGATCATTGATCAAGTCAAAGGATCAAAGAGAATAACCAGACGACGTGTTCCACCTCCTGTACCCTTGGAATGTGAGTATTGTCACAATTATGGTCACAAAGCAGGAGCCTGCCACATTCTTGCCAGAGATGCTCTATCCGGCAAACCAGTTATATGGCCGAATGAGGATCTAAAAAGGAGCATTCCGAGAAGAGAATGGCGTGCCAAAGGAACCATGGGTTTCACATCAAGGTTTGAATCAAGCAAGGTTGTATCATTAAGGAGAGACCTTGGGCTTTGCAACATGGTCTGAATGAAACCGATCGGATCCCCCCATTGTGTAAACGGTTCAAATTCCTAACCCAAAACTTGTTCAATATAATTTTTTGCTAACGATTTGGGATGCAGGAATTATAATTGTTAGGGGGAGATCACAAGAGTCCCACTGGACTGGCCCAATGAGTCACTTCAAGAAAGAATATTATCTGATATCTTGGTCCAGAAGTTAATTGTGCAAATGTTGAGCATATATGAGCATAGATGGAGATGACATTGAGGGGGAGTTAAATGATTTTGTGCAGAGAAAGTGACCCAGAGGGGGAGTAGAAACTTTTACTTTTCAAAATTTCCAACACCTGATGATCTGCTCTCACTTCTGAAAATATGGTAATATCTTTCTAACCCTGCAACTCTTTATTTGTTGAGATCTGTTGGATAAGATACTCTGATTTTATCTATGGTTGGACTATCTTATGTTGGTTTGATTTTGATTATGTTTGCTGATGGAGATTTTGATTATGGTTGGACTATCTTGTGGTTACTGATTTTATGGATGAGATGATCTTTGTAATAGTTGTGAACTGGTTCCCCTGTTTGGTTTTAATGTAAGCTCTATGTATTGACTGTGTCATCTTATAAAGAGCTTTTCTGGGATGTATTTTGGTGGTTGGGATTTGGGTGCTAGTAGGTTCATTGTTTTTTTTAATAGTTCATCATCGGTTGGTATTTTGTACTGGCTCACTTTCTGCCAAAAAGGGGGAGATTGTTGAGTCAAGGTTTTGTTGGAAGTTCAAAGTCGATGATCGAACTCTGTGGATGAACCTCCTGAGCGGCAGTCTTCATGTGCGACGTGGAATATTTGGAAAGACTTGCTTCAGCCCCAACGACTCTTTTCCTAATCTGGGGAGATTATTTACTAACATTTTATTTGCAGAACCCCTCCTCCAGATTAGTGAAACAAGAGTTTGAATGTGTGAGTAACGGAGACTGTCAGAATCCAACGGCTAGTTGCAGGTTACCGTTCCAGTTTTGAGCCTCTTGGTTAAAAGAGAATTTCAGGGGATTGGAAGTTAACTTCTCATTATTACAATCTTTGGAAACTCTTACAAGCTTTTGGAATCACCTTTGTGAGAAACCCAATCGATTAGCAGCCCCCTGTTTTTTGAATCTATCTGTTGCTGCTAAATCGACAAGCCTTGGACTCTTCTCTGATTGATTACAAGTTGTTAAACTATTTGAGGAGATTGCCAAAGGCTTCACAGGAGATAAGCTTACATCATTCATATCATCTTGTTCCAACAACTATCCGCCTGGAGATTAGGGTGAAGTCATTCTCTTTATTTTACTAGTGTGTGTGGTTGTACACCATCGTTGAAACACATAGTAAAATAACCTCCTGGATTGGTATCCCCCAGACGTAGGCCGAAGGCCGAACTGGGTCAACAATTTCTTGTCTCATTGATTTACTTTATACTTTATATTCTTTCCGCTGTGCATATGTTATACTATGGTTTATTAAACTGTTGAATATTGGTTGAGTTCATTGTGTATCAGTGAACCTTGGCATAGAGTGTCTGTCTTGCTTCCCCGTGGACCTAACAATCATGAACATCATTAAACGAACAATTAGCGGTTTCGGTCGACAGGAAGTTCTGGGGATAATATAAATTTACTACTGTACTACTTATTAGTATACTGTTATGAATGATTTGATCATATTTTGATGGGCACTGGTTTTGTAGTGAATTGATTGCAGGATTTTCACAAACCCAATGGACCCGGACAGCAAACTAATTTCGACGTGCGGTGGTACTACTGATCGGCTCAGCAATCTTCCTTCCAATGCCATAGAGCAAATTCTTGGTCTCTTGCCCTTGAAAGAGGCTGCAAGAACCAGTGTGTTGTCGAAAAAGTGGAAGGATGGTTGGTTAACAATTCCCCATCTTGTTTTCAAGGAAGATAGTGATGAATCGGTCATTTGTCACGTGTTGCGACTTCACAAAGAACCCATTGTGAAGTTCGCGATGGAGTACACCCGCATAAAGAGCCAAACTGCTCTCTACAACTTGTTCAATTTCCTGTCGAAGCACAGGATTGAAGAACTAACGATTATGATATCCACTTATAGGGATGAACCACTTCATGTGACGCCTTATCATTTGTTTAGTTTTTATAACCTGAAACATTTGTTTCTAGTAGGTGTTGAGTTCAGAGTTCCGTTGTTCATACACAATGGATTTAGTAACCTTATTAGCCTCGATTTTATGGACGCCAACATTGACGTGGAAGAGTTGCAAAGCCTTCTTTGGAAATGTCCGAAACTAGAGTCCTTGGGATTAATTAACTGTTTCAAGATCACAAACTCGACTTTTCATATCAGTACTCCTCATAATCTAAAGTCCTTTGATTTTTGGGGCAGGGTTGATCATATATATATCTATCCAAATCCTCACCTTGAGGATGTAACGATTGATTATGGGGAACACAGAGTGGATAATGTAACTGGCACGGTATTGGACGATTATGCGATCAAGTTTTTTGGTCAGCTATCACTGATTAAGAAACTGGTAGTGAATGGCCACTTTCTCAAGGTATAAGATATTAATGTTATGATGTTTTCAAATTAGTGATTTTACAAAGTTCAAACTGATCACCGAATTTTATTGCCCTTGTTTGCTTTTAATGAAGGTCTTGGCTAGAAGTGTGCCATCGAAGCTTCCTGATCAGTACCTTAGCCATCTGAAAGATGTTCATTTGCAAAGTTTTGATTTTGATAGTGTGAATAATCTCAAATCCACCCTTTGTTTGATTCGAAGCTCCCCGAATTTGCAATCCCTTGTGATTTTTGTGACTGAAGTAAGTGGTTGACCTCAGGGCATGCGCCTATGTGTTCAAATTTCCTTATCTTATGTAATGTACTAGTGTACTTATCGTTGTGATTACAGTCGGAATCTCTAACTTGTTATTCGAGACATTGGCAGGATGGGGTGGAATGCGAGTGGGAGGATGCTGCCATTGAATATCTGAAGGAAGAACAGAAATCGGCAGTTCCTCTTACCAGCAGCCTCAAAGAAGTAGAGATCCATAACTTCAGTGGATGGGCTTCAGAAATGGAATTCGTAAAGCTTCTTTTTTTAGGGGCAGTGGAACTTAGGAAAGTCGAAATCACAGGAAGCCGTAATGATGTACATTTTATTACTTTAAAGATATTGGATAGCTTCAGTGGAATCCGTAATAAGCAACAATTGCCTGTGAGAAAGACATTGGAAAGCTTCCGTCGATCATCATCGCAAGAGATAATCTTGAGAGGCGGCAACATTGAGTGAGGATCTTATTACCAGCGGTCGCAAAGCAGATGGAGTATTTTGGACATACTGTACACCTTGGCTTGTTTCCATTTTGAAATTTTTGGGTTTGGTTTGCATGATCGGGTCGAAGAGATTTTTTCGTTATAGTATTTCTTCTTTGGTAAAAGTATTTCATTGCAATTTTGGACATACAGAAATTCAACCCTGAAAAAATAGACAAGGAACTCACTTGGGCTTCTTTCCATTTGAAATTTTGGGTTTTGTGTGAACATTGCCGTGGTCCCATTATTCAATTCAGTCATTTGCATTAATGTTTTTCATATGTATTCAATTCCTCTATATGCATAGTGTTGAGAAGTTGAGATGTGCCTAATGGGATGTGGAGCTTTGAAGTCTGTTGAATTCTGAATTTCTTAATATTGTTGGTTCTTTCAATTCCATCCTACTATATTTCAGTTTCAAATTTTGTTTGTGGAACATCATGATGGTTAGTTAAGAGGCACCACATTACATTACATAATAACAAGGTTGCACATACATATAAGGCCATTGAAGACATATATTTAGGACATCGAAGATGAAGGTCTTAATTTGCTGAATGCTCTTAATCGAGGACTTGATTATCATGTAAGTAAAAATATGTCAATTAATTTTTTGAATACCAATTTATGGTACAACATCTATCCCAAATAATTTTTTTAATTATTTTATAATTTGTGGTATAGAAAAAGACCCCTCTATGCTACCACTGAACCTTGTTAATTTGGAAGGGATAGGGGCTAATGCAGTTCAAATCCCTATAACATTCCATTAATTTTAAAATCCTACAACAAACTTAACATTTTAATTGGGAGGGACGAAAAATCATGTAATTTTAATAACCAAGAAAAATACTGCTCCATACTTTAGCAAGTTATCCAATATACCTTTTTTTGGTGTAAAGGTGACACCGAAGTATCGATAAAAATAAATAAAAAACTATAAAATCTGAAAAAAAAGGGGGAAAAGAAAGGAGCAAAAAAAAAAAAATCAACTTTAAAACCACGGAAACCAAATGCAACTGAATCTGCAGCCAAAGTCTGTCGAGAATCGTCCCGAGGAAAAGCTCATATTGTGAAGAAATCTTCAGTGCTAGCGCCACGCTTGGCTAACGTATCTGCCACATCATTTCCTTCCCGGAGAATATGATGCCAACGAGCCCCGGGATAAGTTTGTTTGGAGCTCTTGAATCCTTAATCAAAGGTCATAACCAATGTTCTTCCTTTGTACCACTTTTCTTAAGTTTTAAAGCTTCCAGCGAATCAGAAAAGCATGTGGCTACTGTGATGTTTAAATCGATGAGGCGTTTTATTTCATTCCAAATACCATGCAATTGTTTTGTAGTCACTCATACTGGTTGAGAAACCCTCAATCCATCTACCATCCGCTTGTCGAATAGCCCTCAATATACTTTTACTTTTATTACTATAAAAGTAGAATATACTTCGTATATTTTTTAATTGAACAAGATATATGGTTTCAAAGCAAATTTGAATATTAATTTTTTCTTTCTTTTAATAGATAAATTTAAAAAATCAGTTTTTTTTTTTTTTTTTTTTTTTTTGGTAGGGTGGTTATGGGATAAAAGACCCGTATGTCTATTTGTAGTGTGGTTATTGGGATCAAATTGGATTCATTCCCCCATGCAATCGCGGTTGACGGAATTGAGTTGTGCTTCGCCATACCAACGCCAAACAAATCGATGCCTGAAAAGTAAATGTAAAAAAATCATTGAAAAACAAAATCAGCAAACCAAAAAAAAAAAAGATATAACAAAAAATGAAATTAAAAAATAAAATTAAAAAAATGAGTGACACTCGAATGCCTTTTTCACCGGTCTATTTTTTGGCCATTCGAATGGTATGAAGTTTCACACAATTCGCATGCGAGTGACACTCGAATTTCTTTTTCACCTCCCTCATTTTAGACCACATGAATGGTTTCCAAATTCACTCGCATGGTTCCAGTCTGTCTCGGAAGACAGACTAGATTGCATTCGAGTGGGACTCGAATGACTTTTTCACCACTCTACTTTTTAGCCACTCGAATGGCATGCGAGTTCAACTCGAATGTCTTTTTCACCAGTCTAATTTTTTGGCCACTCGAATGGTATGAAGTTTCACACAATTCGTGTAACCACCCGACACAATCTTGATAGGGTATGTTCAAAATCTCCTAAATTTTTTTTCTTTTCCATTAACTTTTATCTTGTATTCCGCATATTAGATTGCCATAGTAGTTTTCATTAAAACTTCGATGACGAAGTTGATTCTTAAGGAGGGTTGGATTGAAATACCATAGAAATTACCCGAAATAATTTTAATTCATTAAGTAGACTTTTATTAAATATTTAAACACTTGCTTAAAGAATTAGTATATTGATTTTTCTACAAAACAACACTTGTAAAATTATATATGTAAATTTGTCTTTTCTAAAAGAAATATGAATTGCAATATCAAGGGTAATAGAATTATATAGTTTATGGAATATTTTTTAAATCTATTGTTTAAATTATATATATAAGTTTTTATATATACACATTGGTCTTGAAAATTATTATGAGGATGGTATGTGAATATTTTAAGTACTTTGATATTCATTATGGAATAAATTTTTATAAAAATAAAAGTATGAGTTTTTATGTGAATCTATGAGAATTAACTTTTATATATAAGAAAATATATTCATAGATTATGAAGGTCCCTTTTAACCAAGATTCAGTTATCGTCGTTAGCCGTGTGTTGTAACTTTGTGTTAATGGAAAACAGTAAGAACACCAAGAATTTGTTGACCCAGTTCGGTCGTGAGACCTACATCTGGGGGATTCCAATCCAGGCGATCTAGACTAAGAAGAACCAAAAACTCTACAGACTTCAACTTAGATTCAAACTAGAAACGGACTCAACACTAGACGAACTATCTAGATGAACACTATTGTTGAGACTCCCCCTCAACAACAGCCTGCAGGAACACCTCCTGATCCGAATCTCCAGAATCTCCTTGAATCTGATCTTCTTCGTTCTCCTTCTTTAATCCACCTGAATCTTCTTCTCCAGACTTTTACAATAAGCGCATATCAAATACAACTCAAGTTCTTCAATGCATAACTATCTTGAAAAACTTAACTAACTTTCTTGAAGACTCAAGAACAATGAAAAATCTCTCAAGACGTATACACTAAAGATGTAAACAATGAATACTCAATCTTACTCAAATTACAGACTCAATACAAATATATATACAAATCATTAAACCTAGTCGAGTCTGGTAACTGTCGTCGTCAAAGCAAAGTGCCAACACCTGTGTCAACATCTCAATGAAAAGTACAGGTTATAAAGTTCAAACATTGTATTAACAATCTCCCCCACATTTCATGGAGATGATGATCCATCAAACAGGTTTCAAGCAGTAAGTCAAATAAGCACAAATTAGCACATATCAATCAGAAAATTACCAATTCAGAATACCAACATTAGTACCACAGACGACAGTTCAAACTAGTAAGCAAAAACCAAAACAAGCATAGCAGTAGCAGATATCATCAGTTCAAAGTTTTAACAACCAATCAACAACCCATCAAAAACATCCACAAAAACAGATAAAGTTCAGAGTTTACCAAACCACCACAAACCAGAAACCCAAATTACTCCCCCTTGATGGATCACACAACTCCATCAGAAGAGTCCTCCTCATCAGCAAAGGGGTTCTGTTCAGAGGTACGAGCAGTGCTTGAAGAGCCTTTCCTTGGCGGGGACAATGAGCCTGGAAGCAAACTGATAAGCTGATTGATCTTCCTTTTTGTAGCAATGGCCTCCTGGTTTATCTTTGTCTGCTTGTCACTAAGTGCAAGCAATTTAACTTTAATCTGCTGCACTCGATCAGCTCCGGACGGAGGAGGGCCTTCCTTAAAGTCATTGTGCTTGTCCCGCTGATTAGGAGTAGGGGCATGGACATTGATCTTGACAAGTTCAGTCTTATCAACCTTGATACCATGCTTATAAAGCAAAAGAGTAATCAAGGCCGGATAAGGAAGACTTGCTGCCTTAGATATGTTGTCCCGAGTAAAACCTAACATCCTTTTTAAGACAAGAAGACCAAAATTCATAAGCTCAATCCCAGTATCAATAATGTACAGAAGTTTACCCATCTCCAAGGAAGGTTGAGAAGCATTCGTCGTTGGAAGAATTCGCACGACAGAGGTAGTACAGACAATGAAACTTCATGGTCAGATCAGCAGAACTGCACTTGCGTCTTCCAAAATCAAAAGCACGTTCATTGGAAATATGAAAAGCAAGTTCAGCAGGCTCTTGAGGCAGGTACTCCAAAGCATCTCCGAGGTCGTCGTTAGGAGGGAGTTCCAACAACTCATTGATAGTGGCAGGGGTAAGTGTGATAAACTTTCCACGAATGTAAATCTTTCCTGCCCAGGGTGAGTTTGCACTTAAAAGATCAGAGGAAAGATTGGCATAGAATTCTCTCACCAGTGTTGGAGAATAAGACTTGAAAATATTTGCCCATTTCAGTAAGTGTCGCTCCTCCAAAAACTCATCAAATCCTAACTCAGTGTACGTCTTGTGAGTAAAAGCCTCCTCTGGTATGAACTTCCTGTGAGCGAGATCACTTGTACCAAACTCCATCATTTCCTTGGTAAAGTAGGTTCTGTTGAATGGTCGTTTCGACTTAAGATCAACAGGGGACTGCCTCGTGCGCGGTCGTTTGACAGAAGTATTGACATCTGAAGTAGACGAACTCCTCTTTTTCTTTACAGATCGTGTGGCTGGACGTCGAGGCACAGTTGGAACTTCTGGTGACTCATCCTGAGACGCAGGGTCAGGGTTTTGTGGCTCGTCGTGAGGAAGAATGTCGTGTTCCACTCCAACATTTTCTTCACCTCCGGGAGTAGGATGCTCTCCTTCAGTGGCGGACGGAGGCGGAGTAGTTTGAGCAGTAGGATCTTCCGCTTCAACATTGTGACTCGTAGTAGTGTTGGTGGGTTGTTCAGGGGCTGGAACAACTTTGATTGGCTCAGCATTCTCATCAGCAGCAACAATAGCTAATTCAGTAAGGTTTTCAGTGGTCGTGGATGGATTTTGGACTTCAGACACATTAGGGTTCTCAGAAATTGGGGATTTTGAGGGCTCTTGAACGATCACAGGCTCAGAAAGTTTTTCAGTGACGTTGGTGGAAGAAGATGAAGCCATTGTAGAGAAATCTAAACTGCAAGACTAAATTTTTGAAAAGTGAAAGCTAAAGATGAACTAATGAACTCAGAAAGATGAATTTAAAGAGAGAATAGAGGAAGATGAAGAGACGACGGTTTTCACTCGATGGGCGACGTGATGGCTGACAGTTTTGCAGTCATGATGAGTGCTGCAACGACGGCTTCACATGACTCTATCGGTTTTTGAAAAATTTGGGCCTGAAATGCTTTTGGGCCAGATCAAGTGTAAAGATATATACATAGTATAATATGAATGAACTTGAAAAGAACTAATTAGAGTAACAAAGGCCCATTACCGATCTAAGAGTCTCAAACCTTTCACCATCAAGTGCTTTGGTTAGGATGTCAGCCCGTTGTTCCAACGTCCCAATATGTTCAATGTTGCACACACTTTCCTCTACAAGATCTCTAATGAAATGATACCTTATATCGATGTGCTTGCTGTGACTATGTAGAACAGGGTTCTTTGAAATGTTGATCGCACTGGTATTGTCGCAATAGACCTTAAAATCATCCTTCTTAATGTCATAATCACTCAAAATTTGCTTCATCCACATTAGTTGTGAACAGCAACAAGTTGCAGCTATATACTCTGCTTCCGCTGTGGAGAGTGCTACTATATTTTGCTTCCTAGAAAACCAACATACAAGGTTGTTCCCAAGGTAGAAGCAGCCTCCGGTCGTCGAGCGTCTGTCGTCACTACAACCTGCCCAATCCGAATCCGTATACCCTATCAAGTCCAAATTTGATCTTTTAGAGAACCAAATGCCTAATCCAACAGTTCCTTTGACATATCTCATGATGCGTTTGACAGCTTTCAAATGCACCTCCTTTGGATTTGCTTGAAATCTTGCACAAACTCCCGTGCTAAAAGAGATATCGGGTCTAGTGGCTGTTAAGTAGAGTAGACTACCGATCATGCTTCGATACAATTTCTGATCTACATCAGCTCCTTGATCATCCTTAGATAATTTCTGTTGTTGTCCTTGCGGTGTTCTAGCAACCTTGCTATCATCCAGCTTAAATCTCTTTAGCATGTTTCGAGCATACTTCTCTTGACTAAGAAATATTCCATCATCCTGTTGCTTCACTTGTAGTCCTAAGAAGTAAATCAACTCTCCTATCATACTCATTTCAAACTCAGACTGCATAGCTTTAACAAAGTCGTTTCTAAGATGTTCTGACGTTGCTCCAAAGATAATATCATCAACATATAACTGTGCAATTATGAAGTGGTCGTTCTCATGTTTGATAAACATCGTCTTATCAGCTTCTCCTCTTTTGTAACCATTGCAGATAAGGAATGAAGACAATCGATCATACCAAGCTCTAGGAGCTTGCTTAAGACCATAAAGTGCACCTTTCACTCAATAAACATGATTTGGTCTAGTTGGATCCTCAAAACCAGCAGGCTGTGCCACAAAGATCTCCTCCTTGATCTTGCCATTTAAGAAAGTTGTTTTGATGTCAAGTTGATACAGCTTGAAATCCATAGAACAAGCAAAAGCTAATAAAATTCTGACAGCTTCCATCCTGGCTACAGGAGCGAATGTTTCACCATAATCTAAACCTTCTATTTGTGTTGAGCTACCAAGCGTGCTTTATTCCTGATGATATTCCCTTGTTCATCTGTTTTGTTCCTAAAGACCCACTTAGTACCAATAACATTGATGTCCTGTGGTTGTTCGACCAACTCCCAAACATCATTCCTTTCGAATTGAACCAACTCGTCTTGCATTGCTGCTATCCAATATTCATCCATAAGGGCTTCAGATACATTCTTTGGCTCCACTTTAGATATGAAAAAGTTTAGTCCTGCCAACTCTCTGTAATTAACTTTCTTGCTTCTAGTAAGACGTTGAGCGCTTGGATCACCAATAATATCTTGCTGTGAGTGATGCTTCAGAGTTCTTGGACCTTTTCTCTTATCCAAAACAGTAGTTTCAGAACTTTCTACACACTCTTCTGAAAATTGCTCAGATTGATCTCCTTCATCATCATCGATATCAACTCCTTCAAACTGATGTTGATCTGATGTCTCAACTACAGGTGCTTCTGAAATACTGGAAGTAGGAACACTAGGTACTGGATCATCCAGCTCTCTAGATGGTAGATTATACTGATCTTTAAACAATACATTGACTGACTCAGTAACCTGCTTAGCTTGAGTTAGATAGACCCGAAAAGCTCTTGAGTTGTTTGAGTAACCCAAAAACCATCCTTCTTCAGATCTTGCATCAAACTTTTTAAGATGTTCCCTGTCCCTGTAGACAAAACATTTTGATCCAAAAATATGAAAGTATTTAAGAGTAGGAGTGTTACCATTCCAGATTTTATAAGGTGTGTCGTTGGTGTGAGGTCGTAACAACACGCGATTGATGATGTGACAAGCTGTGTGAACTGCTTCGGCCCAAAATGACTTGCCAAGTGTGCTAGCATGCAGCACAGACCGAGCCATCTCTTGAAGAGTTCTATTCTTTCTTTCAGCAATCCCATTTTGTTGAGGCGTTTTTGGTGCAGAAAACTCATGAGAAATTCCATGGTTGTTACAGAAATGTTCGAACTCCTGGTTTTCGAACTCACGTCCATGATCAGTCCTTATTCTCTTAATTTTGACTTGCTTCTCATTCATTAGCTTTAGGCTCAATTTCTCAAATTGTTGGAATGCTTCATCTTTACTCCTGAGAAAACAGACCCAAGTAAATCTCGAAAAATCATCTACAAGAACTAAAGTGTACCTCTTGCCATTTAGGCTTTCGGTTTCTGTAGGACCCATAAGATCCATGTGAATAAGTTCTAAGCAGTGACTTGTTGAGATTCCATCAGTCTTCTTGTGTTTGGTTCGTGTCTGCTTCCCTTTAGAACAATCAACACAGGGAAGATCTTTGTTGTTATGAAGTTTTGGCAACCCTCTGACAGCTTTGGAGCAGCTCAACTTGTACAAAGTTTGGTAGTTGATATGTCCTAGCCTTTTGTGCCACAAGTTTGTAAGATCATCTTTGCTAACTAGTGCCTTGGCCAGATTCACTTCCAAAGTATAGCAATTATTCTTAGAGCGTTTCCCTGTCAAAATATTATTTCTCCTGCAATCAAAAACTTCACAAAAGTTCTTAGTAAAGATAACAAGAGCATCTTCATCACACAATTGACTTATAGAAATGAGATTAGTAGTAAGTCCTTCTACATGATAAACCTTAGAAAGTTGAGATAAATCTCCACTCTCTATATTACCAAAACCTGTAATCTTACTCTTTGCACCATCACCAAAAACAACATCTCCACAATCTCTAGCAGTGAAATTGCTCAGAATCACTTTATCTCCAGTCATATGTCTTGAACAGCCTGAATCAAAGTACCATCTCTTACTTCGAAGTTGTTGCTGTGAAGTCAGAACTACAAGACATTGAGATACTTTTCTCTTTGGCACCCATTCTTTCTGAATAATGATCTTCTTCTTCAAATCATCATTAGGCCAAACCACTGGACGTCCGTTCATAAGATCACGAACTATTCTCATGCATGTTTCAGCTGTATGGCCAGGAAGACTGCAGTAAACACACTCTCGGCGTCGTTTGGATGATGTGGCAACATCTTGTTGAGACAATGAACTTGACTCAGCATTTAGGTTTCCTCCACTAACAAATAATCTTTTTCCAGTAGATCCTTGATTCTTATAACCAATTCCTCTCATATCTTTATAGCTCTTCCCAATAGAGAGTACTTCATCCAGTTTGCCCTTACTCTTAGCCATTTTCTTCAAATCAGCAATTTGATCTTTCAGAATGATCAACTCTTTCTGAAGAGATTCCTTTTCCTTAGACAATGTTGAGTTCTGAACCTTGACCTCTTCATACTCTGTCCTCAAAGCATTTAGATCATCAACAACTTTAACCTTCTCAGATTCTACTTTGTTAAGTGTCAGCTCGATGTCTGTGAGTTGTTTCAACAACTTCTGTTTTTCTAAAACAGTTTCATCAAACTCTTCCTTAAGATCTTCATAGATTTCAACAAGCTCAGCATAAAGATTACCTGATTCACCTGAAACAATAGAGGAAATGTCAGCAATTAATTGTATTGACTCAGGATTACCTTCCACAGGAGTAGGACTGGCTTCTCTCGTCATATATGCTACAACTTCTTCTTCATCACTAGATTGTTCATTTGAAGCTTCAACTTCTGACTCATCATCATCACTTAGTGTGGCTTGTAGTGATTTTCCTCTCCTCTTCTTGGCTGTAGGACATTCCTTTTTGACATGACCTTTCCCACCACATTCAAAGCATATGACTTCATTATCTTTCTCAGTATCTTCATCATCTCTTAATTTCTTAGGCTTTCGAAATTTCCCATCAAATTTCTTTTCCTTTTTGAAATTCTGCGTTTTGGTCGTTGATGGCGCGTCAGAACTTCTAGTCGAATTCCTGTTTGACTGGAACTTTTGAAAGCGTTTGTTCTGCAACATCTTTGCAATCTTCTTGGAGAGAAAAGATACATCATCTTCTGTAATTTCTGTAGCATCTTCTTCAGCCTTGAATGCAATGTTCTTCTGGGATTTCTCAGTTGCAAGATGATTCATCTCATATGTTTGCAAGATTCCCACTAATTCTCTAAGAGACATGGACTTGATCTTCTCCACTTCCTCAAGGGCTGAAACCTTCCCTGAATACTTCTTTGAAACAGATCTGAGGAATTTTCTCACCAATTTTGATCCTTCAAAGGTCATTCCTAATGCAGTGGCTTGATTGACAATGTCGATGAATCGTCCATAGTATGTTGTAACATCTTCATCATTCGTCATCCGCAGACTATCGAAGATAGACTCGATCCGATGTAGCCTGGTAGATTTAACATCCTCTGAACCTTCGTGCTGTGTCTCCAAGAAATTCCATGCTTCGTATGCGGTTGTGCAATTGGCAATCATTCGAAATTGAGGTTCATCCATGGCACCGCTGATTGCGTTGAGAGCCGTGTAATTCGCTTGCCGTAGACTCTTCTCTTCTGGCGTCAATTCGGACTTCCTTGCTGGACGAATTTTTGCGGGTTCAGTCGATCCTTCTGGGGCTTTGTCTTCTCTGATTGGATGCGTCCATGGCTCAAGAACAGAATCCCAGACCTCTTCTCCTTGTGCTAGTAGATAATTCTTCATTCTTGCTTTCCAATAGGCGTAGTCATTTCCGTCGAACAATGTTGGTCGTGCATTCGATGCTCCTTCTCGAATCATGATTCTTGAATCTTGAAAATGAATGGATTTTTCTCAGCTACGTTTGAGAATCTGCTCTGATACCAAATTGAAGGTCCCTTTTAACCAAGATTCAGTTATCGTCGTTAGCCGTGTGTTGTAACTTTGTGTTAATGGAAAGCAGTAAGAACACCAAGAATTTGTTGAC